>JARIHO010000037.1:600000-1089772 GCA_029282495.1 Mycena albidolilacea
GACTGCTCAGTGAGTTGTGGGTAGGAATCCCACAAATATGCTTGCCTGTTGTTTGGTCAAGGCAATAAATTACAATAGGGTTGTTCACGGTTGCCTTTTTCTTGCTTTTTTCGCTCCTTTTCCCGGCCTTTTTCACTTCCTTTTCGTCTCCTTTTAGACCTCGTTTTCTTTGAGAGCAGAAGCAAAAGAAGGACAGTAATGTAAAGCACGGTAACGACCTTCGTAACTGAGATAGTCTGCCTCCTCCAAATCCGATATGTTAGACTCGGAATCTCAGGAGTTGTAAAGAGGACCTCTTTGGTCTCTTTTTTGTGCATGGTTGGCCTGGTGCGTTCACAGTAGCCCTTTTTCGGCTCCTTTTTACGCTCCTAATGCTCAATATATATACATGTCCTCTAGCTGAATGCTCAATGACTCTGGCTAGTTTCATAATTCGCTAATTCGTATAGATGCCTAGTTCGTATCGATATTACTCGTCAACACATCCAACGCCGCAAGCTGCCCCCACGAAGTGAAAGCCTGCGGTGGCCCGTGCCAGTTGGAGGAATACGTACTGCCAGTCGCGGCGAGGTCAAGGAGGGCATTGTACTATGTACGAGGATTAACCTTGGAACGGGAAGGACTAAAAGTTGTAACGCGACGCACCTGAACGTCACCGTAGCTGTGAATAAGGGTCCGGAGAGCAGTATTGCTGGGATTTCTGGTCCACGCTTCGTGGATTCCGCGAATGAAGATAGCTAGCAGTGAAAGCGATATTTTGTAAGTTTTTTTGTTGAATATAATAATAACGAATGAGTGAATGAACCTTTAAACCCAACCCCATCGTTGTTAGATGTAGTGCTGACACCTTCAGTAATAATCCCGTCGGCGCCTTCCCACGCGGTCGTCTTGACTGCAGCATTCAGGATGTTTATCGCCCTGTACTCGACTTTCAGCATCTGCACCAGAAAAGCGGGTACATACGGTAACTTACAACGTGCTCCATTGAGTATCGCCTGTAACAGCTGCAAGCACACTCAGCCCCTCGATGTACTTGCCTGAATTGTACGTGAACAGCCAGCTTGCGGGCGACGTCGAGCAGTCGAAGGCGTTCACTGTGTCTAGCACCAGGTCGTTCGCGTTGATGTTGTGCGCTTTAATCCTAAATCGACGGCATCTGTTAAATCATTTGATGAATTTGATAAGTCTCTTCAACCGACCAATTCGCGCTTTGAATGGCCGCTGCGGTGTAGGTTGCGTTCTTGGTGTATTCGGCGAGGAATGCGGACAGCCTAAAATTCAGTCCTCAATCCTTAGTGGTTGTTCGTTTTTCCATGGCAGAATACGGCGTACGTGATATACAGGCTGGAATGAAAGACCACCTCAACAACATTCAAAGGAAGGACATGAAACAAACACACCCAGTCGTGATGGAGTTGACGGATTGGTCGCTTGTTGAAGTTTGCTGGTTGTAGTTGTCCAATGAGCAAGGGTCAAATGAAACTAGTTTTCACTCACCCAGAAAACTCCCCCAGCCATGGTTGCTGCGAAATTGAGCGGCTGGAGTGCAGCTATGAGATAGAACTTACCTCCGCCACATGTAGACTCGAGCGTAAACGCCTTATTGGGGTTCTTCCTGGCGCTCGCTTGGGCGGGGGTTATCACACTAAGTACTCAGGTGTGAACTTTGATGAAATCCGCGACAGAGTATGCTCTTACTATCCAGTGACATGTGTCCACACATCGACGGCATGGGCGAGCAGGTTGGTATCCTGGAGCCAGTTCTATTGCCGAACGGAAACACTAAGAGCGGACGTACCGCGTATGCCCGGTATCCATACAACGCGGCCTGAGCCCACCACCTGGGGGTTTATAAGCTTTTGTTGAACGAATAAGGGTAGATATGAACATGGACACACATCGCATCATCGTTAAACTTTGACAAGGGAAATTAGATTGATTGAACTCAAGTCGAGTCGATAAGCTCACCCTTGAATTATATTGTCAGTCAGCTCTCCAACTCGGCAATAGGTTAGATAGGTAGCGCACCCAAATTGATCATAGTGTGCCCACCGACTGAACACGAGGTTGAGGTTATTCACAACCAAGGCTTTGTTCGTCGTCGTCCCCGCCAGGTGGTCTTGATTCGCAAGGACCGACCACACGTTCCCCGACTGCCAGTATCCAATGCCTAGTACAGTCAGTATGAGAGCCCTTCAATTGACCAGGACGCACCATTGAACTCTCCGGTGGCTGCGTTCAATTGCGGCGTCATTTGGTTGATGGCATTCTGTGCTATCGTGATGCGCTCAGCTATAGGACGAGTGTTGCTGAATTTCTGTTCCGAATGAGCATATGGGCGGGGAATGAGGATAAAATAGGACGTACCCGCCACGACAGCGGCACTCCGAGGTCCTGGGCCGCAACCAGCGAGACCAGAGATACCAGGGCAAGATGGGGGAGGAGTTGCATTTGTGCGGTGGGAGCTGGTTGTCAGCTGCGTCGATGCCGCATTTATATCCATGTTACCGGATGACGACACGAGATCTTTTTTGAACCAATGATATAACAACGTAGCGTTGACCCTGACCCTTACCCATGCGGTTTCGGGATGCTGCCATCTCGGTGCAGGGCTGCGCGTGACCAAGTGTTGCATCCACGGGTCGTCCCGTGCTGTGGCCGACGGAGATAACCAGGCCTCAACTTCAATTGATCAAAGCTTGAGGCGTGAACGTGGAGTAACATGCACCGCATGTTTGAGGGCGATGGTTTGAAAAGACTTTGAAACCACCTGTGCGCGTTGTGGAAAGGGTCGAGCGATCATGCAGTGGCGCCGGACTTCAGCCACCAGCGGACTTCCGACTCGCAGCCTTCCTCTGAAGAAAGGATCATACTAATCATCTCCGCGGATTGCATATGTTTTATCAAAATGAAAAAGATTCGGGAAGCACCTGTATTACTACGACCTCAGGGGGCCCACGGGCGCGGTGCCTACACAAGCATCCGGGATAAGTGGAACTGAAGCGGTTCGCGAGTATCGAGCATCGGGCGTCGCTTCATTCCAAGGTTTCCATATTCACAAACTCAGAGGCAACCCCGCAACGGGAGTTGCGGAGGAGCATTTCCCGATTTGGATATGGTTACCATCACGATTTACGATGCGCGGCTATACTTACTGATCCTTACTTGTTCGACATCAATATATCGATCTGTAACAGAGACTAATGCGCGGGCCGGGGCTCATTTTATGCATCATTCGCCCGGTCGTGTTGATCTTTCTTCCTATGCGGTGACGTTCAACGGCATAAGTAGTTGTTCATCCTTCAGACGTTGTCAATTGGATCGGTGTCTGGTTGGACTCAAGCTCACAGGCGACATAAACATTAAATCCAGAGCGGCTTCGGCAGTCCGGGCTCTCAATGCGGCGCTTGCGCTTACTTCGAAACCTCAAATTTCAAATGGTCCGAGACTTGACGAACATTGTCATTCTTCCTCGAGCAGACTATGTCGTCTTTTCGTTCTTCCCACTCTCAGCGGCAGCCCTCAAGCCTCTTGACAAGGTTAATAAGACTATGGCAAGATGTATTACCGGCGGATACCGTACAGCCTCACTAGCTGCGCTGGAAAAGGAGGCAGCTATTCTTCCTGCCCCACTCCGCTTGGAAAGGTCCCTTCTACACCGACTTACCAGCGACTTCTGTCTTCCGCCATCCCACAGGATCACGCCACTGGTGCAGAACACTATCCTCGTCGCCCCAAGGCACGCCCACCACGCATCTGCCCTCCACCATGTCGAGCGACTCCCTGCAGTACGTTGGCCGGCAGCCGTCCCTCTCCGTTGTGTGCGCATTCGCGATCGAGGAACCCGCCTCCTCACCGATGTTACGACGGGTACGCGCGCAGGCCGAGCAGGTAGCGGCGTCCATGGAAAGCGAGGGGGGCAGTCGCTGAGGCTCGTCCTCAGTCTCAGTCTCCGCCTCCGCCTCCGAGAGACAGGCAAGTACCAGCGATTGCTCCCCTTGTAACATCTGAAGCAGCACTCCCATTCCAGAGCCTCTCCTCCCTACCCGAGTCACCAGTCCCATCTTACGTACAATCCAGCTCAGTCCTGTCGCAACCGGATCTTACCTTGGGGTTCGAACGTATCCTCCCAGTATAATCTCCACCCTGGGTCGAACCGCGCCCGTTCAATACCATAATTCCCTCGAGAACGAGCGCACTGGCCGTCCTGAAGGAGTTGCAGAATGACATGCGCTTCACACAGGCAACCTGGTACACGGATGGGTCGCTGCTTGACGGATGTGCAAGTGGGGCGGCAGTAATAGTGGTCAGTGGAAAGGTCATGGAGAGGATCCTCCTTCCGCTGGGCGAAGGGCGGGTCGCGGAGGAAGGGTTGCCGAGAGCGACGGAACGGGCTCTAACGCGTGGCGCGGATCAAATTCTGATCGTCTCGGACTCGCGGGCCGGTTTGAGAGGCGTAGTGCTCTTGACTTCTCCACGATCTGGCCAGTTCCGAGCTGTTCTCTATGACCAGCTCGTCCGCGCCGCGGCGATGCAGTTTCCAGTACTCCGAATCACGAACCTCTGGACTCCCGGTCACATTCACTGTGTTCCCCCTCAAAGTAGACAGACTTGGCCTACCTTGGTGTACCTCGGTGTACCCTTCGTCTACCCGGGTACACGTACCTGTACCACAGCACGTAGACCAAGGTTGGTCAACTTCGGTCTACCTCTGTTTGCCTCTGACTACCTCCCCCTGGCTACCTTCGGGTAAGGGGGTGGCCAGCCTTGGTCTACCCCCAGCTAGATTTGTCTACCTCTGTGTACCGCCATATATTCATCTCACCGAATATGTATAGGTAGCGCAAGAGGTTTGTCTACCCTCTGTCTACCTCCCTCGGTCTACTCGGGGCCGGAACGCAGTGATTGATACTGCCGGTAATGAATTTACCGACGATGCAGCCAAGGCCGCTACCCTTCTCCCTCCCTCACCCTCCGTCCCTGTCTCCCTCACAACGTGCAAACGAGCTATTACCAACCTGGTGCTGGTGCGCTGGGCCGACATGTGGAAGGTGCGACACCGGGTAAAGGATTGATGACTCGCCCCCTTCTCTCATCCTACGGTCGCCGTATACGTCCTCGGCTGCTCGCGGGGATATCTACATTCTCTCGCAGCTCCGCACTGACTTCTCCTCTCTCAACTCCCACAAATTCCGCTGCCGGCTGGTCCCCTCCCTGCGTGCGACGTGTGTGGAGCCCCCCGAGAGACCCGTGCCCACTTCCTTCTCCACTTCCCGGCCTGGGAACACCTTCGCCCTCCCCTGCAGCATGCCTTGTACACGGCGGGAGTCCTCGGCACAGCCGACGTGCTCACCCTGCTTAATCACCCCGATCTTGTCAAGCCCGTGATTACCTTGATCACTCAAACACGTAGAGCTGAGTCTTCTCTCTCTCTTTTTTCCTCTTTCCTCCTTACGTAGATATCACTGTACAATCACCTAGTATAATATCTCTCTGTCTCCATAACAAACCCCGCAGTCAAACGTCATATACCACCAACTGCATCACATACTTATATCCACTGTATTACTTTAAAAAAACTGTCTTTCCACTCGACTCTTACTTATCTTTACTTTTTTTCTATTCTCATCCTAAAGAGTTCCTTGCACTTAGACCCGTTCGCTTAGCCCCACGAACCCAGAGCTACTTCACTGTAGATATGTACTGCCGCATAGCCACCTGGTCAGGTACGGTAACAATAGAATTCCAGTTCCAGTTCCAGACACCTTGGCGTGTATTTTCCGTCAAGAAAGATTCTACCGGTCACAGTGCGCCATGGAACCCCAAAGATAGCATGCTTCTGAGCTCCTGACCCTCCTGACCAGCGGTTTTTACTCGTCGATAAGAGACACATTACATTTGGTCCATCTCTAGAAACTCCCAACACGAGTGGGAAGCAGAATGCTTCGAAAAAAGGGACAACTTTGAAAGCGGCACTGTATTTAAACGCCCAGGAAGCGGGTCCACTTTCGAAGAGACGCCTGCTCCCGGAATAGCCGTCCGGAGTTTGAGATCCGCCGGAGACACGTGAACCCCAATTTCAACGGTTCACAGCATGGTCGCTTCAATCGCTTCTTAGTTTAACAGAAAGCAGGCGCCCAAAGGGACCAGCCGAGAGTTATCATCGTCCACATCGTGATTGGTTGCTCTTTGTGACACGACAACATGAGGAATGCAGGTTGGTATACGTGGGAACTGGGAGGACGGTTTTTCTGAAGAGGCTCTTTGCAAATTGTGAAAATGTTCTGGCAGGCTGAAAAGGTATAGAGTAGTACCACCGGCACTAGGGCTATGGCGGTTAGTTTGCACTTTTAATATTTCCCAGTATAATAACATGATTTCATACCATAATTGTACTTTTGGCTATGAAACTGAGTGCCCCTCAAAATCTTGACGGAATCCCGCTGGACTTTAAGAAACAAATGTTCTGATATATATATGTCAGGGTACATATATATTCTAGAACATTCTCTCTAAACTTTTCACTCCTCTCTAAAACTTTTGTTCAACTCTCTCTTAAAACTTTCTGCCCTCTCAAACTTTCTGCGAGCTGCTCTACAAAAAATGTTAGGGCTAGCACAGCCACCAGTGATCAATGGTGGACTGCCGGGCCCAGTGCCGGCCGCCAAAATGGTGCCGTCCCAAACCACTTTGATCATTCTTGAATGGAATCAGACGATCCTTCCACCGCTTTGATCGCCGGCAGCTGTGCTAACCCTAGTGATGGAACATTTTTTGTAGAGCAGCTCGCAGAAAGTTTGAGAGGGCAGAAAGTTTTGAGAGAGAGTTGAACAAAAGTTTTAGAGAGGAGTGAAAAGGCTAGAGAGAATGTTCCAAAATATATATATGTGCCCTGACATATATATATCAGAACATTTGTTTCTTAAAGTCCAGCGGGATTCCGTCAAGATTTTGAGGGGCACTCAGTTTCATCCAAAAATCCAATTATGGTATGAAATCATGTTATTATACCGGGAATATTAAAAGTGCAAACTGACCACCATATAGGGCTGCTAGTAGTCGAGACCACAGCCATTCTATGGCTTAGAACGGAAACTGGAAAATGAAGATCAACTAGGCGCCTAAAGGGAACAGTGTCCATATCGCCATCAGCTTTCCAGGAAGCAAGGCAGAATGCGTAGGAAGGTTGCAAGACAGGGAGGTTGTTGAATTGTTTGGGCCGAAGGCAGTCGGCGATCAACGAAAAATTTCCTCAACTCTTGAAGTTGAAAAATCGGTTTCTGAGGCCTTTCCGACGCCGGGAAACCTCATTTTTGATCCGAGGCGATTCCGCTGATCCAGACCGTTTTGCGATCACCCTCGCCACTGCGGGATTGCCTCTATTTTTGATGCTAATAGAGTCCTTCCCTCCTCGAATAAGTATGGTGTTTTTTACGTCTTCTTTTCCATGGGTACTTATATTCTTCTTCACACCCCGTCTCCGGCCCGAAATGCCGAAGCGGCTTATGCGCTACGCCGTACTATCATGAGAGGAATCGCACATCTACTTTACTTACAGTTGACAGAGCGTAAGTAGTGGGCTCGCCCTCGAGACATGCAGAATGGTCAAAGTCCGTTCTCTCATGCGGGCATTCGTGGTCTTAAGGCTAACGCCCAGGGCCCAGGCACGCGGTGTCACTGAGTTGGCGTTGATGATTTTTTGGACGTGGTCTTTTTCGGTAGAGTCTGTGTGAATCATCTACCTAATTCATCTGTCCTAAGTTAGCAATGTCTGAAGGAAGTGTTATCCAGAGGACGAACAATGCCGAGCGACCGGGAATTCGAACCTTTCGAATTGCCAAAGTCGGGAAGCGCCTGTCGAAGCGCTAAAGAGTGGGCGCCAATGCTCGGGTGCGTTTCAAACTTCCTTCAGGTGTTCATGTTTGACACTGAATGTAAGGGAAGCTGATCTCTTCAAAGGTGGGACTGTCGAATGCTCTATATCAACTTCTCAACTTTCTGATGATCGAACTTGCATAAGATATGTCTCTGCGGTGTAGGCGCTTAGTCGGCATTCGGAACTCGGCTACAAGGTGGATAGCGTCCGCTGTGAGCGTTGGCAGATTCTAGCAGACATCAATGTCCGTGTGCGACCCAGGGGCGAACGTTCAAGTTGACGGCTGCCTCCGATACACCGTTGACCTCGAAGTCAGGACGACTTCCATAACCATCGGATGTTCTATCTCCACGGCGTCAACTTTCAAATGCAGCGGTCTGCGCGATCGAATCGCGGAATTGGAGCGAGGAAGTTAATTTTAAGTGCGATAACATCCGTTGTCAGCGCAGGCACATTCCACCAGACACTTTACGACAGGACAACCAAAGGTTCAGCTCGACTCTGAAGTCTGGGCCATTTTCCATGGTATATAAGTGCTGATTAATAACCTTGAATGGTATCTCCCCCCCGTCCAACCATGAAGTATATTCTATCTGCGCTAGTTCTCTCCATCGCGATTACTTTGACCCGTGCACTGAATGTCTCCGATTCTGGCTCGGCTGAGGTTTGTTTACCATGTTTCAGATCATGACTGCACACTCATTCTGCACACTCAGAGACGCTCCTCCCAAACCTGTGGGGATCCCGCCGATGCCCAGCCTTTCTATAGGAGTTATAACCCGAGCTTCGTCGACCATTAGTACACCGCCAGTGTGGATTTCCTCAATACCGCCTCAGCATCGTATCCCTTGCAATGCGTCGCTGCCTTCGTCTTTGTCACCCAAGAAGAGTCAACGGTCCCTCTGTACCGGCTCTCCAGCGCCGCGGCAACAGACAATTTCTACACGATTTCGACCACAGAGCGAGACAACGCATTGTAGAATGGATACATCGTCGTCCCCAGGGATCCAATGACCTATATTTATCCGACCCAGGTCTGCGGAAGCGTCGCTTTCTACCGTTTGTTCCACAAGACGAAGCTGGTCAATTTTTATACCATCTCTGAAGCAGAGAGACTGGACTTCATTACCAACCAGGGCTACACTGACATCGAGATCGCCGGATATGTGTTGCCTGTGACGTGCACACAATGCGGATGACCAGGTCTGTCTTCATTAAATTTGTCCGTTTTAGTCTAGCCCTGACGTTGGATTTTTGGAAGAATGCCCAAATCAGTAGTGGATTCGGTTTACTAGTTTACAAATTGCGTGGCTTTATGAATTCTCGTTAGCTCTGCTTCCAAAAACATTTTTTTTTACTTGTTCCAAGGGGGAATGCCCGATCTGTGGAGCGTGAATCCAAGTACAGAATCATCTACCAACTCACCCGACAACGACACCGAAGCCAGGTCGGCGCGTTCAACTCCGGGCCGGCGCGACATCCGGCAAGAACAGAATGAATTAGCAGAACTCCGTGCTCAATGCATCGTTTCTTCAATGAAGCCTCCGGTATCTGGCGCCTATCGAACCGTGCCCGAAATGTTGACACCCGCATGAGAAAGCGCATCATGATGATATTGCTTCATCGCGGGTCTGCCGTGATACGACTTGGCTAGCTCCTTCAGTTGTTCGGTTCTTGAATCAGCCTGCGAGATTGTGCCTCAGTAGCTTTGTTGTCTTTCTTAGCAACCAATGCCATCCTCCCGCTGAGAACATAAAACATAAACATGAAGTCTTGAAGCCTCTGGAAAAGATCCCAATTCAGTAACCGCGTCATGACCTTAGTTAGGCAAAGTCCGAGATAGCCGGGAGGAAGGAAAGAGAAAAGAGGCACTGCAATGTTGTGATAGCCATTGGATCCACAGAACTATAGGCCATATTGCCGAGATCTAGCGTCCATCAGTAAAGCTTTTTGGCTTTTTTTTTTTTTTTTTCAACTACGTTTTCTTCCAAAGTACCGAGACAGGCTCCTTGTTCAGAGCCGGGGCGGGGGTTGGTGGGGAAACTGAATGGGGTCGGTATGGTTTGAAGTCTGAGCGAGATTCATCAATGTTACTATGACTGTAGTAACTTGATCCATTCACACCCATCGAGGTTACTCAAAACTAGACGTCAGTTGGATTTAAAATGTATTTGAGTCCCGGCCAACCAACAGGGTCTTTGGAACCACTTCAATAACTCAACCCCCGGGGACGCCGACGGGATGGCAATTCCGTTCCGGACGGTGAACACGGAGAGCCGCAGTTGCGGCATTCTACGGCCCGGTCCCACACCACCTCTCTCACAACTACGATGGCCACTAGCATTCCTGCTCAGAAGAGCGCCCTCAACATTGTCATGGTAGGTCGTAGGTATGTACCAAACGCGACAGCGCGTCATTGAGTTGGCAGGGTGCAATGACGTTCGGTGCCCCAGGCACCGAAGGTGCACGCGTCCACGACCTGAAGGACATCGAAGCGATCCTGGATGTGTTTCTGAAGCACGGACACCGCGAGGTGCGCATCTATTGGGGTTTCAAATTGGTGGTGCTCAGGCGTCTTGTGGAATCGTTAGCTCGACACGGCGCGCGTGTACTGCGCCGGCACATGCGAAGAGTATTTAGGCAAGATCAATTGGCAGGAGAAGGGGATCGTGATGGAGACAAAGCTCTATCCCGCCCCCGTGCGTGCCTACCATGCGGCTCGTAGAAAAAACTGACCATGGTACTCAAAACTGTAGGGCAGGGCCGGCGGGATCACTGGCTCGCATTCACCTGAGGTCAGTTTCGTCCAACTTTGTTTTGAATTTTCACCACTCACAGGCGTGCAGGATTTACGCAAATTTCTTGCGATGTCGCTCAAAGCGCTCAACACTGAGTGGGTGCTCGTTTCGAGCACAACTTTGTTTCTATGGCGCTGACCTTGATAACAGTAAGATCGAGATGTGGTATTTGCACGGCCCCGACCGCTCCGTGCCTTACGAAGTCACTTTAAAGGCCGTCGACGAGTTATACCGGGAGGGCCACTTCAAGCGTTTCGGTATTAGCAACTATATGGCGTGCGTCCGGCTTCTATCCAGCTATCGAATACAAATGCTAAATGACGAACCTCCAACAGTTGGGAAGTCGCAGAAATGGTCGGTATCTGCAAGCAAAACGGGTACATACAGCCCACTGCGTACCAAGGGGTATACAACGCGATCCACCGCGGCGTCGAGCCCGAGCTCTTCCCCGCCCTGCGCAAGTTCGGCATCGCGTTCTACGAGTTCAACCCCCGTGCGTCTTTTCTGTGAAATTCTCTTCCGATCCGACGATATGGAGAAACATGCTTAACTTAACCGACTCTCAGTCGCGGGTGGCTTCTTCACCGATCGCTACACGTCCATGGACGAAAAGCCCGAGAGCGGCTCGCGCTTCGATCCGGAGCGCACACAGGGAAAGGTATGCATTTGTGTCCGTGTCGTGTTGTCTACATATTTCTCACCCCGAAAAATATCAACCATAGAACTACCGCAACCGATACTGGAAGCCGGCGTACTTCGAGGCGCTCGCGGCGATCCGACCCGTGGTGGAGGCGCACGGACTGACCATGGCGGAGGTTGCCTTACGGTGGATCTCGCACCACTCGCTACTGCGCCGCGAACACGGGGATGCGGTGCTCATCGGGGCGTCTAGCCTTGCGCATATCGAGCAGGTGCATTTTGCGTTTTCGTTGTGGGCATATTGTCCAAGGGAAGGAATCTGCTGACGACCACTGCAGAATCTCGTCAATCTGGAGAAGGGCCCGCTACGTGTGTCTGCTTCAATTTCACTTAAATACGCTTGTGTGCTAACGAAATTATTTTCGTTGACAGCGGACGAGGTGGTGGCGGCACTGGACGCGGCGTGGGAGCGTGTGAAGCCATATGCCAGTAATTACTATCATTGAGTGTAAAGTCCGTGCAGCCACGGAGGGATTTGAAGAGCACCCACGCTGATCAGAAGGAATGTTGAATTTATGTAGATAAACGATAACTTGCAAAAACTACGATTTCGATTCAGCGGCCCTGGTCACACTGTCAAACTGGTTACTAGGTCAAGAACTTACTTGGACACAATTTGTCGTCTGGGGCGGCGATAGATGCAAGTGTGTTTTTCGGATCCAACATTAATAAAGTGGGCTGACGTTCTCCCACTGCAAAGCTCGCACGCCAGTTTGGGTCCGGTGGCGACTCAGGGCAAGTGTCGCTGAACGAATGATCCCCATCGCGTTGAAGTTTGAAAAAAAATACTGAAGTTCAGACATCCCAAAAGTGGCAGCAATTACTCAATTAAGTTTCTACAGCACTTCTGAATCTTGACTGGTTTGAGTCTGAGAGCTTCAATGAAGCGATGCCCGAGCGAATAATCTGGTTCCGGCGGAACCGTGGGAACGCTGCAAATTCCCGAGGTCTTTTTGAACCTTGGCTGTGCAACCTAAATATCAAGTCAAAAATCCTCAGTCATCGGTACACCAACCGAAATGTGCTTACTCGAGCCGCGCGGTGTCGGCGGCCGGGGGGTAAAGAAAGACGCGGGAGGGTATAAATACGAACTGACAGTGCGACGAAACCATCCCTACTATCGCCTACGATCATGACCACAATTCCTACTCAAAAGAGTGCCCTCAATATCGTTATGGTGCGTCCTTCTTGGATTGCAAAGACTCGTAATTTACCAAGGGCTGCAGGGCGCGATGACTTTCGGCGCGAAAGGCGCCGATGGTGCGCGTGTGCACGAGACGAAGGACATCGAGGCGATCCTCGACGTATTTCTCAAACACGGGCACCGAGAGGTGCGTACCTTCCTGTCACACCTAATGTTCACAAATCTTTGTTTGCAGCTCGACACCGCGCGTGTATACGGCATAGGAACAGGCGAGGGGGTTCTGGGCAAGACCAATTGGAAGGAGAAGGGCATCCTGATGGAGACGAAACTATATCCAGCAGCAGTGAGTACTGACTTTATCAAACAACGACAGAATTGACTGTGTTTGGAACCGCAGGGTGCAACGATAACCGGCACTCATTCGCCGGAGGTGGGATTTGTGGTGTTCATGAGTATTTCAACACTGATCGATGGTTGGGCAGGATTTACGCAAGTTCCTGAAGCTATCGCTTAAGGAACTCAACACGGAGTGCGTGAGCGTCGAAAATGGGTGGATTCGTGTCTAACTTCATTGTCTGCACGATAGCAAACTGGAAATGTGGTATCTGCATGGGCCTGACCGCACTGTGCCTTACGAGGTCACTCTAAAGGCCGTCGACGAACTGTACCGTGAGGGGTACTTCAAGCGTTTCGGAATCAGCAACTACATGGCGTACGTTTTCTCAAACAGCCAATCTCCCTTCTCAATGAACATCAACTACTTCTTACAGGTGGGAAGTTGCAGAGATTGTCGGCATCTGCAAGCAACACGGATATGTACAGCCCACAGTGTATCAGGGAATATACAACGCGATTCATCGCGGCGTCGAACCTGAGCTCTTCCCCGCCCTGCGCAAGCTCGGCATCGCGTTCTACGAGTTCAACCCCCGTATGTTCTGACCTGCCTGGAATATGAGTGTATGTTGATTTGATTCCCACAGTTGCGGGTGGGTTTTTCACCGACCGCTACACGTCCATAGACGCAAAGCCCGAGGATGGCTCGCGTTTCGGGGAGGGAAACCAGGGCAAGGTATTTATTCGTTTTCGATGACATTTGTCTCACTGATCCTTCTGTTTTTCGAACTACAGAACTACCGCAAGCGGTACTGGACGCCTGCTTACTTTAACGCGCTCACGGCGATTCGCCCCGTCGTGGCGGCACACGGACTGACCATGGCGGAGGTTGCTCTGCGTTGGATCTCGCACCATTCTCTTCTACGCCGCGAGTGCGGTGACTCGGTGCTTATCGGGGCGTCTAGCTTGGCGCATATCGAGCAGGTGCGGCTTGCATCTTCGTTCTTTTAAGTGAATGGAAGAAATGTGACGACTACCACAGAATCTCGTCGATTTGGAGAAGGGCCCGTTGCGTAAGTTTATCCCACAATGGCCATGGCACCGAGGAATTGTATCTCACGAAAATTATTGAACAGCGGACGAAGTGGTGGCGGCCCTCGACGCGGCTTGGGAAAGTGTGAAGTCGGATGCGAGCAACTATTTTCACTAGGCGTATGGGCGCCGCATGTTAATTGCAGGGGAGGAAGGAGCTAATTGAGAAAACTCCACTTCACATGCACAGATTAAAATTCTTTGGATTGAAGCTCATTTGAAGACTGATAGGAATGAATATGATATCTCTGAACGACCTTTCTCCTCATGAAAATTCTTTGTGCTAAATGTGAGGTGTTTATTGACTTGATTCCGATTTCTTAGTATGACAATTTTCTCTTCCTCTCTCAAGTCCGCTAATTTCACGCACAAAGAATAAACCTGGCTTGAGCCGTGTGAATGTGGCTGTGCGGACCTTGGTTGGTCAGCAACAACTGAACCATGGGTATTAGGGGGCATCTAGCAGTGGTCCTCTCTCGGAGTGTCAGAACCTGTCAGTTCCCAAAACCTTGCCATTGCAGGGTGTGCTGGGTCAAGCCCGTTGGGTCCTACCAAGGAGAAACTATTCCATATAAATGCAGCCGAAATCATAGTTTGCAGCTTGCAAGAAAAGTCTCTGAAGTCCGGTAGTAGTTTCAAACTACTATCGGACTTAGGGGGTGCCGGAGTGCCCTGTGTTGCTAAAGGCAGAAAAACCAAGAAATTGCTTAGGCTTGTCATTTTCAAAGGTGCATTGATCCCACCTGATATCAAATTTGAAGCTGCCCATCATACAAATCTCATGAGATGGCGCAGCGGCTTTGGGCAGTATGTGCCCTACGCTACGTGCTACCCACCACGCACAAAATTCGAGTTTGTGTGGTTGTGCTAGTTCCCATCAATCTATCCCAATCCCACTGCTAAAATCACGAATGTTTTAACTTTCCACTGGTGCGTTTGCTAGAAATTACTGAGGAGAAATGCCATAAGGTAAAACTGTGCAAAAAATGCAAAAATCAAGTGATCGGGAACTTTTGCAGCTCGGTGTCATCTTTTCAGAACGAGGTTGCGAGTGGGAAGTCAGTGCAAGAGACTATGTCATCTTGGGAGAAGTAAAAGGCTTCCTACGAGCACTTTTAGATGACAGGAAAAAGGCCCGAACCGCGAATTGAACGCGGGACCTCCTCGAAACCACGTGACCACTGAGGTCACAGACCCTAACAAGGAATCATACGACTAGACCATCCGGGCGATGCGAGTTTCATTCTGTACATTGACTAGTCACGAATACAACTCCTTCTTCAATTCTCAGTCAGCTTTTGCGACTCACGACGGCCCCAGTTAGGATCTAGACTCTTTGTTAGATCTCTCCAGCGCATCTTTAGGTTCGGATCGAACAACACCAGCTGATCATACGACCTTAGGTCGTTTGATCGTTTGATCAGCCTTAACATGATGATAAAAAGACAACTGCTCACCAACAGCATTCCAGGGTCACAATGCCGCTCAGGCCAGCAATGGAAGCAGACTTGTCAATTTACTCAACAGAAGCGATATGTCCGAAACACTGTTTTTTTCTAGGTTCTCCCTTGAACCGGTCACATGAACCGGTCAACATGAAATTGAATGTTCTGCAACTTCCTAGTGATCAAACTTGTACTCATACTGATCGGCATCCGAACATCTGAAAAAAAATGCTCAAATACAACTCGTATTGAATCAACCTTATTCCGAGCCAGCGCGTGCGGTTCAACTGGAGAATTGATGAGTGATGGCCATCACGGCCATCACGGCAGTCAGACGGCAGCTCCCGTGATACTTCATCAATATTCAACGTCTGCCAAGGCTCTGACAATGGTGTTCAACGCTGACCGTGCGCACGTTATCATGTTTTATTGGCACTCGCACTAGTACTGCACTCAATGACTCCGGAGTCAAATTGCTCATACGCACTGGCAACATTGGGCCCCCAACTACAGACATATTGCACGCAAATTGCAGGGCGCAGCAGCGCATCCAGTGCCGAAAAACCAGGAGCGTGTTCCCCACTGTCCGCGTCCTTCATCCTTCCATCCCGAATCAATTAATTGCCCAGGCAAAGCCCAGTAATATCTTTTTCGCCGTCATCTGCACATCCGTTTATCGGCCTATCCATATTGATTCAGAATCTGTCGCCTTCGAGTTACCCACTGGAAACCCCGACATAGAAATCACTTCTTCCGAGCCAGAGTTCCGGCCAGCGGAAACCCGGCGCATGTGTTTGCGGAGGAGCGATGCTTCTAACCTGCGGAAGTTGTGCGGAAGTGCTTCGAAATCCGCAAAAAAAAAAAATGGTGTTCTTACCCCAGAAAGGCGAGTCTCTGGATGCCATTCAGATTGGCACGAGCGTGACCAAGCCACCTGATTATCATATTTGCAGAACATACCATTTTGCTCTCATCGTAACCACTTCCCACACCGTTGACTACGGATGAGCAAGGATGATACCTCGCTCGTGGCACATTCACGACCTAATCGACGCAAGGCTCAAGTGCGGAGGCATTATTCTCTGAAACGATCTAAAAACAGTTGAGTCTAATTCTTCCTCTCCAGAATCCCGAATTATTCAGTAACCTCAGCTACCGCCAAGGTTCGGAAGAACCCTTGGTTTCCATCTGGGGTGAGACCGAGGTCGGTGAATTTGGAGTGATGGCACGGATTCCCTCAGTCGACAGGCAGCTCGCTTGCCGCGATTCCGGGGGGCGCTTTTGAACTCAAGCCTTTTTCCCTAGGATTATGCCCCATTCTATGCCCATCGGGCTGACTAGGTGTGAGAGCACCGCATGCATTGCTCCCCATTTGCCACAAACGTCGCGGGACGGAGAGAGGAAGGCCGAGTAATACGTGCAGCACATCTTTACACCTCCGGCAGCAATGGAGAATAACATGTTGTCCGACCGACAAATATACGCCCATATAACGACGCTACTGGGACTTCTTTGGATATTCGGATCGTTTGTGGCGTCTCGACCTCGGGAAATTTGGAGAATGCTGGGTGAAAAAGTGGCCCCATATGTGCTATGCACAAGCCATGAGAACAGGAAGCAGTTTCAGCTGTTTCGATTGACCCATATTCACTGAGAGAATTCACAGACCTGTCTACGTCGGGTCTCTCAAGTTCGGGTCGCTGTCGAGCGGCAAATAAATGTTTAGCCTGGTAACGCATGCGCTATCTTCAACTTTTTTGATGCTTTCGCACACAGTTGCCAACGGTCGCCAAAGCACTACCGGAGATGGCATGAAAGATTCTCTAAGGAAGATGGGTGTGCAAGGCCGTGCATGCCTGCCCATGCGTCGGACAATATGTACATACCTCGAAGGTGATATCGCCGATGACGTGAGATCGAAACGAATGGGATGCATATTGTTGCGTGAGACTACGTGGCTGCGTATCAGCCACTGTCACCGCCGAAGCTTAGTGAGTCTCGGCTAGGGTTTCAAAAGTTATATATCACGATCCAAGTTGTATCAAGGATCCGTAAGGACTAGCGGTGATGGTAAACTAGATGAACACGATTCGATTCGCCAGGACATCCATGAGAGCTCGGTAATTTATATTATACTTCCCGGGCCCCGGAGTTCCGAAGGGGGACTGTGCCGTATAATTCTACCTACCCACCATCGTAATCCCACGGATACGGTGCTAAACAGATAGATATGGGAGCAAACTGGCAACTGTCGCAGTCAAAAAAAATGCTCGTCAAGGTCAAGTCCAATATAGTTTCCAAACGACGAGCGGACTAATATAGCGACAGGTTTGATCTTATAGATGGTACAGCGAGGGCCTTTTCGTTGTGCTGGATTAACGAGCAAATATTCCTACTTAACTTGACACCGTTCATGTGTCAAGAAACATCGCGGAAAAGCAGTAGAAGACATGTCAAAAGTGAGCCCGAGATCATTAATAGGGGACTCCCGTTCACTGTTCCGGACTGGGCCCTGACGGGCTTGTGGATAGCGTGAATAGACATGATCCAGGAGGTCCCATCTACATTTGTCTCCTTCCGCTAGCCCACCGAATGTGGGTAAGATGATTGGTCCATCATCTCGGTTCCCACGGTTCAATTCCCTCGTTCCTTCCAAGTCAAGGGTACCTACCACACGATAAAAATCAGCATTTTACCATGCTGTCAGCTGAAAATTCCCATACAAGAGTGGATATGATCTGTTTTACTGCCGGAAGAAGCTACGGCTCGGAATACTTTCGCCCATCGCTACACCACCAACCCAAATGGATATTGGGCAGATGTCTTCGGCATATGTTAGATTGATGATTAGCTGTTACATCAGGTTGATGTTGAAGTTGAATCTGAATGATGTTTGGGGAGGGCGGTCAGAGAAATGTCTATTGTCCCTCAGTCTGATGTTGGCCTCAAAACATTTTGATATCGCAACTCAGACATTGATAGTATGTTTAACCCAGATCGGGAAAAACAATATATATACCAGATATTGCCTTTTTCTCTGGACCGCCTCTAACCACCCGGCAGCGCCTTCTCTGTACTCGTGGCTACACCAACGCAGAATTCTGGCCAAAGGTCGACGAGGAGCTCGCCAATCTACGTGCGGGGGGATCGGGAGACCTTGTTACGTGCGTGATCGCTCTCTCGTACCCTCTGCTTCATTAAATCTGCTCATTCGCTTCTCAGTGCGTTGCAGATTATTTACGAGGACGACGGCCAAACTCACGGTGATCCAACCAAATCTAAGCACAAAACCGGCGATGGCGTTGGACAAGGTAGCCCGTCGTGGTTACGCAACCTCAGCTCCCTCGTTCCGCACATTCAGCGCTTCTCGCGGCGACAAGGCACGAAGCGCAAGCGCCCAGCGGACTTCGACATGCCCACGAATGACGGCGATTCCGAGACGCCTCGAGCCCAGCCTGATGACGATAACGAGGATCCCGAGGCTGCGGGTGGAAATACGACGGATTGATTAGCGTAGCATCGTCTTCGGTCCACAGATGAACAAATTTAATATCTTCTATTTGCTGCAATATTGTTGTGATTGAGATCGGTGCAAGCTGGGAACGACGTGAAATAGAATTCAGCGCGGTTATCATTCAATACAAAGAATTGTTTGTAACAAGCATCCAGTGAATGAGTTTTCGACTGAAATCTGGACACGGTATGAGGTTTTCCTTGCAGCAGCTTGATGTCCACCTCAGAACATCAATCTGAGGTCGGGCGTCAGACAGAAGTCAGACTGATTGGCTGGCACAGTCCATATTTGACGTCAGTGTTGAGGTGACTCAATGTCATGCATTTACATCGGCTGACCTCTTATCCTGACCTCAGTTTGAGGTCAGCTTTTCTTGGTGGTGTAGAGCCGCGACATTCAACAGCGAACCAGTGAAATATTGTCAAGGCATCATTCATCAAATTTGCCGCAAGTCCAGCGAATCTGCAGATATGTACCAATTTGGTAACATTAGTGTTCAACGGATCCAACATAGAACGTTCATCCGCAGTGAGTATGTTTTTCAATATCGATCTTGACCATCTTCTTCAAATTTTCCCGGAGTAGTGGTCGAGATGGAATATATGTACCGCGGTGGATGAAGTGGGAATTATGGGGAATTGCCGCCGGCCGTCATCGTAGGCATGTTCGATAACATTTTGCAGACACAATGACACCAGTGCGAGATATGCGAAGTTCGAATCCAGACCCTCGTAAGCATCACAAAATGTCTGTGCTCATCAAGATTCTCGGAGTGTCAGCCAAGTGTCTCATACAGCACATGGGAAGAATTACTCACTTCAGTATGACGGGTCCGGCCGTCAACAGCAATACGTACACAAGTTTTCTGCTGCCCGAGTTATAGGGCAATTGAATTGTACAACGTGGAGTAAAATTCTACCGTCAATTCACTAAGTGACCGGGTTTGGATGACCAGCTGGCCGCGGAGACTCAGTCGGTCCCCAGTGCTGACACTTGTGAACGCAAACAACCTGACAATTATGGGTAATCCATGAATAGCTCAGCATACATCCTTCCGACGGATTCAATGGGAATAGTCGTCAATACAGAATACGTCGCTCCATTGCTGCTTCTCTTCGTCATCGATCCCGCTATACGGGTGGAAACCCTTGCACCAATCCTCCGCGGAAAACTCGACAATGTCCTTCCAGCGCTGCCCTGGGTACTTGCGCTCCACAGAAGCAAGGAGGTCGTTAAAGGCACCGGAAGATGATGTACTCGACACCGAGATACTGGGATGAGTGGGCCTATCGCCGAGGTAGGGAAGCTCAGACGACCTGGAGCACGGAAAAGGCGATAGAGACGATGGACCAGAAAAGGGATCTGCGTCGCTTGAAGACGCCTGGCGGGAGGACCAGCCGCGGCTCTCGTCCAACAAATCGCCGTCTTTGATGATACCCATCGAATGGTCGAGTCCAATGCTGCTGCCCGAATCGCGGTTGAACAAGTTCCGGACGCTCTCAGACAGGTCTTCATCTCCCTCCCGGTTCTTATAGAAGACGCTCCGAATACGCGCAGCCCAGTCTATCGGTTCATCGGGGACGCCAGATTCGAGCTCGAGAAGAGCAATGGCGCCATCGCCAGGTGAGCTAAATAATTGACAAGGAGCGTCGCGATCCGTCGTTCGGCGAGAAATGTGGGTTTTGTCGGGAGAGGTTTTAGCGCCAAGTGACTTGGTAGGCGAGCTTCTGATGAAAGACAAGTACCGCGACTTTGTGGGGGAACGGTGCCTCCGGGTGGGCTGGGCCTCGCTGGGGTTGGTATTCTCGTCCTGCGGGATGGTCTTGCGAGGATGACCAGGAATGCGAGCGGAATTGGTGGCCACGGAGAGCGGTGGTATTGGATCCCGCTTTGCGGTCGGCGACGATTTGACGACAGAGCTAAAGACAGGATGAGGGGCGGTAGGAAGGGCATTCCGCTTGGAGGCGGCTTCCAGCGGTTTGCTGAATACCGCGCCGCTCTGGCCGAGAACATCGCTACGTATCGCTTGGCGAGCTACATTCGGAACTGGAGATTGCGCCGGTCGATACTCGCTGTCGATGCCAGCGCGAGCTGGGAGGCTTACCGGTGAGAACGCCCTTCTCCAAGTCCACCTTCCTACCACCGGCGTAGTGGGCACTCGCATCTAGGTCGCGCGTCAACGAAAACGCGATGGCGAAATGGCGAGACGCGTACCACGACTGATATCGATGATGCAATCCTCCAAGTGGGGTGCGATTGGATAGGGGGTAACGGATGAAGCGTGGCGGGGACGCGAGCGGACGAACAGGCGCATAGTGAATGTGAGAATCGAAAGGAGCGTGGTTTGAAGGAATGTGTAGAGTCCGCTGGATGGAAGTGGTGGAGAAGCGTTGCGATCGGCGAGCTGACTTTCTCCTGTTTGTAGCAATTTGAAGCTCAGTAACTTGTAAGCGTCAAGGACGAAGAAAAAACGCCAACTCGCCTGAACAGATTCTGTGCTGACTTTGCCCCCACGGCTCGAGAATCAAGGATCGTCTTCTCCCATGTACACACCATTAAGTACAACTTGCGAATGTTAATACGAATAAAGTAGCTATAGTGTCTATGTGTGTCCCCGAACCATGCAAATATGTCCCTCCGTCAAACAGCTCTCTGCGGCCGCTGCCTCCCCAACAGCTCACTCAGCCTCCCCGCTGCCACGCCCTTCCCCAGCTCCGGCGCGCCCTCCTGCGCATCCTCCTCCTCGATCCGCCCCCGCCCCAACACCATCTCGCTCTGCGTCCTGCTCGGCTGATGCTGGTGGTGGCGCGTCCCCAGCACGAGCGAAAACCGCTTCGCCCGCGGCGCGCGCCCCTGCCCCTGCCCCTGCCCGTCCCGCCCCTCCGGCCCCGGCGCCTGCGTCCGCGCCGTCACGCTCGTCGTCTGCAGCGCCACCGCCGGCAGCGAAAAGCGCTTGTTCCGCCGCGCCGTGTCCTCCCTCCGCCGCGGGGGCGCAAACAACAGCTCCTCCTCCTCCTCGGCGTCGTTGAGGTCCACGACCGTCTGCGGCCGCGAGCTCGCGCGCGAGCCCGGGCCCGACGCGGACGAGTCCGCGTCCGCGCCCGCGTCTGCGTCCTCCTCCTGCACCGCCGCGAAGCGCGCGTTGTTCTCCTCAAAGTCCTCGAGGATCTGCACGTAGCTCCTCGGCCGCGGCGGCGGCGAGCGCACCATGCGCACGCGCTCGCGCGAGCCCATCTCCACCTCCCCGCCCCCGCCCTCGCCGTCCCACTCCGCCGAGCCCGCATACGCATACGCCTCCCCGCCCCCGCGGCGCAGCAGCCGCTCGAACTTGGCCGCCTGCCGCTGCTGCGCCGCGCTCGGCGCGCCGCGGCCGCGGTCGATCGCCATGAGCGCCTCGGTCGTGGACGCGAGCGGGAGGGACGGCATCGAGAGCCAAGAGGGGAAGTTCGAGAGCGAGTTCGTGAGCGTGCCCGCGTGCGCCGCGTCGAGCAGCCCCGCCGCGTGCGCCTCGTCGTCCTCGGCCGGGCTGTCGAGCAGGGGGAACACCGTCTCGTAGCACGCGTTGCACGCGCGCGCGGGCTTGCTCGCCCCCGCGCCCTGCGGCGCGTTCGGGTCCGTGATGAAGAACGTCTGTCCAGTCCACCGTCAACCACCGCATCGCGAAACCGAAACGAAACGAAACGAAAGCACGCACCCGCTCCGAACACGCCGCGCACACACACCGCCCGCACAGCCGGCAGTGGTGCCTCCTCCTGCGCCACCCAAACGGCCGTCCGCACCGCATGCACCCCTCCGTCTTCTCGTCCGGGATCCATATCGCGGGCACCCAGTGCTCGACCCGCCCCCGGCGCTCCCGCCGCTGCTTGTCCTTGCCCTTGGGGTGTTTCCCCTGGTGCAGCGTGAGGCGCTCGTCGGAGGGCGGGAACGGCAGCGCCTGCAGCGAGCGCCGGAGGTGCGCGGTGCTCGCGGACGACGTGAGCGTCGAGTCCGGGTGCGTCGCGTTGAGCGCGACGAACAGCTGCGCCTTCGTCTGCCGGATCGCCTCCGTCCACGCGTCCCGCTCCTCCTCCGAGTCTACGCCCCGCGCACGTCAGCACGCACACAACACACATCGGACGAACGCACGCACCGGCATACAGCACGAAGCTCCCCTCGGGGCTCAGCACCTCGAGCCGCCGCTCCTCGCCGAGCTCGCGCGGCGCGCTCACGACGACCTCGAGGTCCACGAGCGCCGCGCGGCCCTTGTACGCCCAGCGCCCCTCGTCCCCCGCGCCCGTGCTCGCGTGCCGCCGCTTCATGCGCGACACGGGGTGGTGGTACGCGGACTTGCGCGGCGAGGGCGCGGGCGCCGCGTTGGCGTTCGCGCCGGCGCCGGGAGACACGCCCTCGCCGGCGTTGCGCAAAAGCGGCAGCTCCGCCTCGCTCTTGCTCCGCGAGCGCACCATCAGCGGCCGCACAGGCGACTCCGGGGCCGTCTCGCCCGCCCCGCCCCCGCCCCCGCCCCCGCCCCCGCCCCACCCGCCCACGCCGCCCCCGTCCTCCGCCTCGAGCCACACCAGACAGTCGCTGAACAGCAGAAACTCGCGCTCCCTTGGCGCGGCCTTGCCGCGCTCGACGTGCGCGAGCGGGCCGCGGCGCACGAGCGCGCGGCCGGGGGCGATGAGCTGGAAGTTTGCGGGGAGGGACGGCGTGGCGCGCTGCAGGGCGAGGAGGGCGAGGGTCTGCGCGTGTGTGTGGATGGAGGTGTTGAGGGTGAGTGTGACTGGCGCCAAAAATCAGTCAGCATCCCGTATGACGTATGGGGAAGAGATAGAGAGGGCGAGGAAGGGACGGAGGAACGCAACGCACTCTTGGACACAAGCGCATGCACCGCGACGAGCTGCGCGTGCTCGGGGTCGTCCGGCTCCGTGCACCCGATGAGGTCCTTCAGCAGCAGGAGGTACCGCGGGCAGCGCTGCACGATGGTCAGCAGCCAGTCGCGCAGCTTGAGCTTCCCGCAGCGCGGGTCGGCCTCCTGGGCGCGGAGGTACGCGGCGAAGGCGGGGCTGTACTGGGGGTGCGGGGCGGGGTGGTACGCGGAGGGCGGGGAGGTGAGGTTCGCCATGGCGGAGATGGTGGAGGGGAAGGCGGTGACGAAGGGGTTGTAGAGGGAGAGGTAGGGGAAGTGCGAGAGCAGCACGGGCGAGAGGGGCGGCGGGGCGGCGTCGGGCGGGGAGGAGGACAGGAGGTCGGAGAGCGACGCGTAGAAGGCGCGGTGGAGGTTCCATATGTCGACAAAGTTGGAGAAGACGGACGCGAGGTCTGAGCGCTGGAGCAGCGGCTGGGGCGTCTCGAGGGAGGCGATTATGGGTGTTAGGAAGTGCTGCAAACGAACGAATGAGCATTGGTCAATCTAGAGCAAAGAGCATACAGAGTATATCAGCTCAAGGCCGTCCACGTATGCCTTCTCCGTCTCGTAAAACTCCTGGATCACTTTCCGGCGTTTGGTCTCTCTCGCGTCGAGTTGTTTCGTGGGCCTCCGGCTGGACGTGGGCCGCACCTTGGACCTTCTCTGGTTGTTGTTGTTCGGAGAGCTTAGATTGCGCATGACTGCGGGGAGCGAAGGGGTAACTGGGGAATCACCCTCTTCGGCAAGCGAATCGAACGAAGCGACACTGACAACGGATTCCCGATGCCGTGGGTTGGTTGGGAGGGAAATGCGACGGAATGGAAGATGGGGCGGGCGGGGACGCGGGGCGGGCTGGTAGTTCTTGTCTGTGGTGGGGAAAGCGACGGCATACGAGGATTGGTCTACAGCATCCGGCCGAGTCAGTACATATGTCATATTTGTCTCGGAATGAAATACCAATGGCGGCCATTGGTAATGCGCAGTCTAGGCCTGTGGATACTGCTTAAATGGCGAGAAGACGAAGCGCCCGCAGGAACGTCCCAGAAGTAGCAGTGGCTGAACCGGAAGCGCCCAAAGACCCAGAGAGACAATCACGAGCACCCAAAGACTCAGAGGCACAGTCACGAGTGAATTGCTTTCAAGCTTGTTCAGAGCCTTCCACTAACACTAGAGAGACGTGGTAATTGGGGAGTTGTCTTCTAGGGGAGGAGCAAGACGGCTGTCGCTGCTTTGGGAAGCACAGTGAGAGGAGGTGTTTGGCGACGAGTTCACTTTCAAACATCCAAATTGACACCATCAATCCTTTTGAATTCAACTCTTTATATCGACCTCGCAGTTCACGCTCAAGGTATCCGACCGAAACTCCACCCCCTCCCCGCGCGCCTTGTGTTCGCCTAAACGAGCCACCGTTTCCTCCAGACAGATGAAACACCGGCCTTTGTGATCAGTCTTTAGATCGATTGAAGCTTTGAACCAGGAAACAATTGTCGTTCGATATCGGCCCCTTTCTGCCTGCTCAGCGCTCAGCGCTCAGCGCCTGAACAGACGGACGTTCGACAGTGCTTAGGAGATTGGTTCCCCGACCTAGAGTAGGCAATACCCGACGCGTCGAAAATATCGGTGAATTGACGTCGATTGAGGCTGCTGTCCAACAAGTCCCCAACTGGGGCCTAGCTCCCGCCAACGGCTGACCTGCCACTGCAATAGCGCTAGCTGAACTTGGGACGACATTGGGTTTTCGACTTCGTGCGCCGCGGTCTTTGAACGGACAGAATGGCCAAGCCTAGTAGCGATTCCGGGACCCGGTCGTACCGCGACACAGCTGGAGAAGGCCAACTCAGCGCGCAAGCACCAGATTATAGTAATGCTAAGTGCGAACAGCGCCGATGGTCCGTGACTCGGATGCCGAACCCTGCGCCAACTACAACCAACAACCACAAGTTGGACTGCCTCCGCCTCTAGGCTCTGGCAGCTCGATTTCGATTTGCTTGGTTGAACTGCTTTTCGAACCTACTCAAGTCGCAATTTCAGCTATGCAAAGTCACGCAAGTCCACCCGCAAAGTGAAGCAGACACACGGGAAAGGGAAACACAGGTAGTATGTACATCAACTGGGAATCCAATGCGTGAAAGTAAAACTACTTCAAACTCGAGGTTCAATTTATTGATACATACTTACGCCAATTTGCCGAGTCGGAAGATACATACTCACTCACAGTTGATCGTAAAGCTGTATTGATTCAACACGCCCTCCGGCCATCACTGGGGGGGGCCTCCCATAATTTTGATAGCGGCTCGAAGATTTTGGGTTCATTTCCTATTCGGCCTGACCGATCGCGACCGTTAGACTGACTTGAACACTGACAAAGTTCCCCAGGTTCATTCCCTTCGTTCCTTCCCATCCCTTTTCCTCCTCAGGCATACCGTATTAATATCTACCCAACGCTCCTCCCAAACCCGCCCCCATTCAAAACTGCGTCGCCTCCTCATCGAACCAGTGCAACCTCGGCAGACTTTCAAGCGGCCTTGAAGATATCGCGATCGATATGGTCTACTTCGACCGAATCCATCTCACCTGCTCTCTCTTCCAACTCCACTAATTCTCTTTCAAGTTCCGACTCAAATTAGAACAACCACTTAACGAAACGAAACGCGCCGTGGAGCTTGAGGTGTATTCTCCCTTGCACCTCCCCGTACCATAATAAGTATTCAATATTCAACTTAAAGTTCGACTCGGGTTGACCTAGTTCAATTCCCTTGATCTATGCAAGTAATTGAGTTAAATTGCATCTGCAAACGGCCTGCGCGGGTGTTTTCTTAATTTCTTTTCATTCTATTTAAGCAGTACCAATGTGGGTGAATTGGTGGGCATTGGAGACCTAGTGCTGATCTTACTCCGCCTCATCGGCATGCCAGCTCCTCTCCCGCCACCATCTTAGACTATCGGCACTCTCACTCCAGCTTGTCTAATAAGGCTAGGCTAATACAGACTAAAAAAGCAGCTATAGCTATAGCTATTGAATGGACACTGACCTATGTAACACATTTATCGTGAGGACCTACTACTAGTAGCGCACCACCACTCGACAGTGGCGGAATTGAATTGGCAGATGTCGGGGCGAATCGGAATCGGGATCGACGTTACTCTGAGCGTAGGAAGCCGACTTTGCACTATCTAGAGACCACCCTAGTAGATCGGAACCGAGAATCCACTTGGAGCCGTGCATCGTTGGTGTATTGTGGATCTAACGCTTGGGAGCAGCGACGATCTTCGGATGCACTGGGAGACTATTCTCGGCCTTGTCGGAGACCAATACCAGAAGCCTGTCGATGAACGTACGCGTGCACTTGAATCAGCGCTCGGTGGGTGCTATAGTCTGGTCACTACATACCGAGGGCGCACATCGAGACAAGATTGGCACGATCGCAGCCGAGAGCCGGGATGGATTGGTTTGATACATATTATGTCGATATCTGTCGGTGGCCAAAAAAGCGTCTGGCAGGTCCATCTCCTACGCAGTACCCTCAAACGCGAGAATTGGGGTACCCACTCGCGCAGACAGGCGGTGAGCGGTCAACAAACTTTCAGAACATGAACGTTAATGGTTGAAGTTGGCAGGTAACTGCAAGGACATGACCTACTTTCCTAACCTGCTAAAGTCACAATTTCAACCCGCAAGCAGACCAAGTTGGCAGCTAACTGAAAATCCAACGCGTAAAACTTCCAAGTTCAACCAAGTTTCAATTCACAAATCTGCGTCGGCCCTTCCATCGTGTGCCGGCATGGCCAAATCTATATTGCCTGCCATCGAACGTTGCCCCAAGTCGAACTCTCGAACGATCGCAGTTGGGATCGCCGGGCATTTGCGTTTTTCGGAATGGAAGATCTTCAGAGGCACTTTGAGTTGAGTGTTCTCGGCGCATATAACAAAAGCCTGGGCACACATCGAGACAGGGTCGCAATCGCAACCGAAACCTGTTGGAATGGTTTGTTGTAATGTTTGATATCATGTCGATATCTGTCGGTAGCCAAAAAGCGTCTGGCAGGTCCATTTCCTGCGCAGCCTCAAACGCGTCGGGAGTATTCGCAGAGATTGGGAAGCGAGCAATGAGAACGACGAACGCGCCGGATGTCAACACGGTGGCGGAGGCGTGGTCGTTAGCAGCCCATGGCAAGTGTCTGGCAGGTGCGCAGCCTCAGGCTCAAACGCTCGGGAGTATTCGCAGGGATGGATGGGGGGCGCGATGAGAGCGATAACCAGTGGCGGGGGCGTCGTCGTTAGCCGTCGCTGGCAATCGAACCGGATGGAGACGTCGGACGTCGTTCGAGCCACTTGAAGATGACTGTTCGATGACGGAGCTCATGACCAAGGATTTCAACCAAACACCATGGCCGATGCGGAAGATCCGCGCTGGATCGCGGAGCATCGCGAGACAAAGTTGATTATCGGGGACGATAAAGTTGTAAAGAAGCTCGGATCGGTTATGGACGTCGTTCAAGCCACTTGAAATGACTGTTGGATGACGGAGTTCAAGACCAAGGATTTCAACCAAACACCATGGCCGATGCGGAAGATCCGCGCTGGATCGCGGAGCATCGCGAGAGAAAGTTGATTATCGGGGAAGACAAAGTTTTAAAGAAGCTCGGATCGGTTGTTTGAGACTTACATATGGTTTTTGGAGGTTGGTAGACGACGAACGTTTCAAGCTCAGTCGGCTGACCTCACCACCAGGAAATTTAAACCCGACGACCGGAGGGGTCTACTGAGTAGAAGGACATCCGAGTCGTCCGGCAGCGGTAGCGAAGAAGTCAGGCGAGGTGCTCCACTAACAAAGATGCATTCGTCGGATAATTCACTCCACCCAGATAGGCTCATGCTCGCATTTTTATGCGCGATGTATGTCTCCACATTTTGCAACAGAGAAGTGCACTAGTACCAAGGAACGCTTGGATATCCATGTAAATCACGCGACGCCAACCCCGACGCAACCGTGAGTCAAATCACATAGGGTAATTATTACTTACCGGCTAGCCCGAGCTGCTCGCCTCCCGTGTAATCGACCGGCGCAATGGGAATCTGATTATTATCCTTCCGCACCTCCGAGTGGAAAGGCGAAGCGGGGCCGACGGACTTTCCCACATCGGCGATGTCAGCTGCAAGGCGCCCGTACGTGGCACCTGGATGAGTGCGTCCGAGACTCCAAAGCGTTAGAACTCCAATTCTTCGGATTGTGCGGTGAGTCGGGCGATAAGCTGCTTCAAGTTTGGTGGTGGGGCAACACCCAAGTAAACGGTTTGACAGGGAAGTGGTTACGGTGAGAACGACTCGGAGTCGCAAGAGTTAGAGGTGCGGGTCTTCGGCATCATGAGGTCGGCGACTGTAGCGGTCGGCAAATATACCGGTGTACCATTTTGTACTAGTGGCTGCATCGATATCCGCGATTGGATATCGAACATAGACGTCGTGTGCGCCTTTTCGGGAGTGGGATCTTGACTTCGCTTCGCGGACAGAAGCCATCGCAGCTCGGCAAACAGAGATGCGCGGGGTTTCCGCTCCTTGGGCCCGCGTCGCAGAGAATTCCGGGCCAATGCACACGGCGCGGTGTGCCGACGTTGAGTGCGGCGCGTGCACACGTCCTGCCCTGGTCTCAGGGATGCCTGCCAAGGTCATGCGGCCGGTTCCGCGAGAATTTTCCGACTTCGGCGGGACTGTAGCCCGCAGTGGCCCCAGTGGAGTCCGCCTCAGTAAAGAAGGAGTTCGACTCCAAACCAAAGCCATTGGAGCGGGAGAGCTGCCGATAAGATATGGATAAGGCGCACGATGAACGCACATCGCGCGATTGGTTGAGTTTGACCGTTGAATATCCGAGACGAGACAGAGCGCCTTGAGCTGCCTTGGCGATGTGGCACCTTGATTCTTGAAATGGTGGCGAAGGACAGACAAGCAAGGGTCGCGGGAAACTCCGTGATGGGCCGGAGTCACCCGAAAATGAATATCAAAATCAACCCACGGTTATACTCGGTTGAACTTGAAGTGAGATTTAAGCACCTTGGCAGGCGCGCTTTGAGATCCACGTCGGTGTTATACAAGCGGACCTAGTGTCCATTTTCGGCATTTACCGTATAAAACTGTTCCAAGGAGGTGCTACCATCTGCGGATTCCCCGCTATTCCCCGGTGGGATATTTTCTGTATTCACTTCATGATTAGCGATGATATTGAGAGACCGGTGTTGATACGCGAAAGTTTGAAAGGAAAAAAGGAATGCAGCTCACACGAGATGTCCGTTGAACTGGACAGATGGCCACCACCCATCAGGGAACGGCCCAGCCGCGACTTCCGATAGTGTGCTGCTTTGAAAGCTTTCCGTGATGAGCGCTACCAGATGTCACGGATTTTTTGCGTACCTCGAAAGAGCCTGTTGGAGGTAAGCGCCTCGCCGAAATTGCTCAACACAAGTCAACACCACAGTATGAATGGAAGGAAAGGAAGGAACCCAGTCGATTGGATAGTACACGGTCGAGGGTCGCTTAAATTCCGAGCAGATATATGTGTTTCAAATGTCAACTGCCGATATTACGAGTTGGCTTACTGAAGCCTGAGAAAAGAAAGGACGAAACCAGGTGGCTAACCAGAACTCAGGACTACACAGTGGGAATTTTTGTATGTAGAAAGCGCTGGCACCGGCGTTGTCTAGTACAACGCGCTGCCTCCTGACGCTATCATATAGCCTATCAATTTGTACACTGAGGAAGTAATGCAGGGGATGCATTTTCACAGGTAAATAAGCACTAGTGGTGTATTGCACATCCATTGAGTGGGCCAATGGGTTGCTGGACCGGATTCAATTCCCCGCTAGTGCATAATCGGGTCAGGATGCCTTTTTTGCTGGGTATCTATTGGGTATCCAGGCTGAACAATTGACACTTCAAGCTCGACTCTAGCTGCATAATGTTGTTGCGACTCCGAGTCGGCCAATTCAATTTATCGCAAATAACATCTGACTGAAGAGTATAACTCCAATGATTATATATGACATATGTAGGGTCATAATGTGTGTATAACATATATCAAGGGTTCCCGCTGATACCGCACCGTTCGTGAGAAATATTGGAGTTATTGATCGACTCAAGTCGAGTCGAGTCGAGTCGAGGTAAACAATGATTTAGGAATTTCTCCACAACTAAAGATCCAATTGCCAAGGCATTTGGATATATTATGGACCTATATGAACCCTCTTTATTGGCTATGAGATATTTGCCTTTTGGGAGTAAACAATGTGGCTATACACAAAGTTTGAGTTGATCGACTTGGAGTCGCGGCAACATTAAAGTCTCTAGCAGTCAGTGAGAAAATAGCAGTCAAGCACTGAGAATGAATTCACACACATTGAAGAGAGAAGTAGGTGTACCAAGCACCAGTGGTGTATGGCACACCTGCTGGTATATCTGGTTTATGACCAGCTTGGTAACAGCAGATTGGGGTTTGATTCCCCACTGGTGCATTCAGTTTGGTGACCTTTCCTTTTTTTTTTTTGACTTTGTTGCACCAATTTGTTGGGCTGGATTAAATGTTCTAGGGAGAAGCCATGCGGGGATTTCGGGCACCAACTCAGAGCAATGTTTTTGGATACTGGTGTTGATATCATTTGAAGTTCACAGCACACTACGCTGGCACACACATTGAAGGAAAAAGTAGGTGTAGCAAGCACTGGTAGTGTATGGTACACCCACTGAAGGAATAGATAGAGAGACATATGATTGACAGTGGACCGGGGTTCAATTCCCTGCTGGTGCATCCAGACTGCATTGATGATTTTTTGACCTTTTTTCTTTTGCTTTGTTATATAGAGGTCACCAGGAGGTGGAGGTGAATGTTGAGTGTGGGGAGAGGGCAAGCGGGAATTCTGGAGATGTCAGCGAAACTAAGGCACAACAATGTTTTTGGGATGCTGTTCCGATTGCTTGAAAGTCTTGAGGTCTTGAGGTCTCAGCAAAGGAAGAGTGTAGGTGTAGCAAGCTCCAGTGGTGTATGGCACACCTTGTCACGATTCGATGCAAATCTTATCGCTCCAACGCCAATCTGAGAGTGCAACACAACAAGCACATACAGATAAGATCTATCTGAGAGCGTAACATACCAGACGCATACAGAAGAGATAATGGAAACATTATCAAGAACAAAACCTTAGATCAAGAGATCAGGACAGGATCCTAGACAACGGGTCAAGAGAAGGGCTAGACGCATACGAAGCCCAGACAAGATCTCAGATCACGGAAGAACACCAGGATGCAGAACGACACTGCTGTAAACTAAACGACAGAGGACCATAAGGGACAAGGCAGGCTTGTCAGAACCTCACACGATTACCGATCAAAGTGTTAAGTCACACGATCGAAGAAGCATCAAGACGACAGATGCTTAAGAAGATATACATAGAAGGAAGCGTACCGACAGGATAACATGAGTACGGACACATTCACGGATCAAGGCTTTCGATCGCCAGTACGAACTCGGACATGAGTTACGACAGACGAAGGCTGGACAACATACACCCACGCATATGTGGAAGACATACGGAACGCCATGAGAATATACACTCGGTTCCACGGTACCAGGAGGAGTCCTTACAACACTCGACGAAGAACACATGCAGGACACGCATGAGAAGATATTACTATAACTCAACACGAGTATAACTGGGAACGGAACGATCGAAGAAGCCACCGAAGACTCGGGTTAAGAGATCAGTTGGTACGATCGAGTTGGAACACATGCTATACGCATGAACATTTATATTTACGAAGCCACAAGGTATACATGTGGTGGTTACTAATAGCCTTGCAGACTATGGCATGTTCTAGGACGGAACACACACCTAACAGATAGAAGCAACGCACGTACACTTCATTTGGGTTATATATAGTAGTACAGCAGTACTAACGGTCGTTTACCATGCCAAAAGCCTTATGCTCGGATCATAGCATAGTCCCACGATTACTTATTAGGAAGGTATAGTTCACGGTTGAACTTGACGATAGTTACAATGATTAGATACAACGAACGGTATATAGTTGTAGCCTAGTCGTAGATATTCTGTACCTCTCATAGACTTTTATTCCACTTCATTTACGAGCCTCATACCAAACGGACCTCCGAACCCTTCTGCTTCGCCAGAGTTCGACCCGGAGCTTGTTCTTGTAACACACCTGCTGGTATAGTTACAGTACTGTAGTGTTTCGACCGAATGTTCACACCATGTCACCCGTCACCTCAAATGTTCACTGAACTTGGTGTTCATTTCTCGGCAATCAGTGGAAAATTACCCTATATGGTATTCCGGCGGGTGCCGAACCAAAAAATTTGGCATTTTTCGGCCTATTTGAGCGACAAAATTGAAAAGTCACCGTCACTCATACCAAAAATGTTCAGTTCATGGCCCTCTGTCACCCGTCACCTGAACATTCGGTCGAAACGTTACAGTAGTTTGACAATTTGATAACAGCAGATTGGGGTTCGATTCCCTACTGGTGCATGCACAGTGCATATGCAACTTGGAGAACTTGTTTTCTGGAATCTGTTGCACTAATGATTATTGGGCTGGATTGAATGTTCTATGGAGAAGCCAAGCGGGAGTTTCGGGCACGGGCACAACAATGTTTTCGGATGCAGATGTTTGACAGATGTTAATATTGCTTGAAGCTCTGGGTACACAGCACTGAAAATAAATCTGCATACAGAATGTAGGTGTAAGCACCAGTGCTGTATGCCATCTTAGCAACAGCAGATTGGGGTTTGATTCCCTGCGGGTGGCTGAGTTGTTGTTGTCCTTATGTTTTCTTTTGGAAGTTTTGTGCTGTAATAAGTGCTTGATGGAGACTTGAATGTTGAAGTTGTCATTGGAGGGAGACGGCAGACAGATTTTTCAGGCATGGAAGCTCAACAGTGTTTTCAGATGCTGTTGGTAATATTACTTGAAGCTCACATCATACTACACTGGCACACATGACAAGGGCAGAGTTTAGGTGTAGCAAGCACCAGCAGTATGGTACACCCACCGTGGACATAGACAAAAGACAAATAATCAATGGTGGACTGGGGTTTGATTCCCCGCTGATGGATTGGTATAGTTGCTGATGCTTTTTTGTGCCTTTTTCCTTTTGCTCTGTTATATAGAGGTTGCTAGGAGGTGGAGGCCTGAATGTTGAGTGTGGGGAGAGGGAAAACAGGGATTCCGGGTACAGTAATGAAACCGAGGTGCAACAATGTTTTCAGGTTTTCGGGTGCTGTTCATATTGCTTAAAGCACTGAAAATGAATTCACACACATTGAAGGGAGAAGTAGGTGTACCAAGCACCAGTGGTGTATGGCACACCTGCTGGTATATGTGATTTAGAACTAGATTGGTAACAGCAGATTGGGGTTCAATTCCCCGCTGGTGCATTCAGTTTGGTGACCTTTCTGTTTTTTTTTTTTTTTTGACTTTGTCGCACTGATTTGTTGGGCTGGATTAAACGATCTAGGGAGAAGCTATGCGGGGATTTCAGGCACCAACTCAGAAGCCCAGCAATGTTTTTGGATACTGGTGTTGATATCATTTGAAGTTCACAGCACACTAAGTATGATGGCACACACATTGAAGGAAAGGTAGGTGTAGCAAGCACTGGTAGTGTATGGTACACCCAATGAAGTAATAAGCGAGGGGTACATGATTGATGGTGGAATGGGGTTCAATTCCCTACTGGTGCATCCAGACTCCATAGATTTTTTTGTACCTTTTTTTCTTTTTCTTTGTTATATAGAGGTTGACAGGAGGTGGAGGCGTAGATGTTGAAGTTGTGGGGAGTGAACAAGTGGGGATTCCGGAGATGTTAATGAAACCAAGGTACAGCAATGTTTTCAGGTGATGTTGAGGTGATGTTCAATTAATATCACTCGGAAAGTTCTTAGAGGTCTTTAATTGGTACCAAAGATTCTGTCACTTTGGCACACAAATTGAAGGCAGAGTTTAGGTGTAGCAAGCATCAGTGGTGTATGGCACACCTGTTGGTATACTTGGTTAATGTTCAATTTAGTAACAGCAGATTGGGGTTCGATTCCCCGCTGGTCCATGTGTTGTCAATATAGGTTTTTCTTTCAGAATTTTTGTGCTATAATACTTGAATGTTGAAGTTGGCCAGAAGGAGACAGTAAGCGGGGATTTCGGGCACCGACTTGGAAGCCCAAAAATATTTTCGGATGCCGATGTTGATATTACTTGAAGCTCTGGGTCCACAGCACAAAAATACCGCTATGCTGGTACACCCATTGAAGGGAGAGGTCATGTGTTGAAAGCACCAGCAGTGTATGGTACACTCACCGAGGCTGTACAGGAATTTTGAAGAAGACAATAAACGGTGGACTGGAGTTCAATTCCCCACTGGTGCATTGGTTGATGATGATGATGGTTTTTTTTTAATTGTACCTGTTTTCTTTTGCTTTGTTAGAGAGAAGTCGCCAGGAGGTGGAGGTGTGGGTGTTGAAGCTGTGTCCACAGCACCAAAAATACTGCTGCCTTGCCTTGCACACATATAGAAGGGGGAAGTGGGTGTACCAAACACCAGTGGTGTATGGCACACCTGCTGCATAATAGCAGATTGGGGTTCAATTCCCCGCTGGTACATGGAATAATAGGTGGCTGGTTTTGATTTTGTTGCGCTAATTTTTGAGCGGGATGGATTGAACATTCCAGGGAATATTCCAAGCCAAGTGGGCATTTCAGCCACAGTGAAGGGATTGTACACTCAGGTGCTGATGGTGGTATTGCTTAAAGCCCTTGACACAGCACTGAAAATGAATTTACACACACATTACAGGGAGAAGTAGGTGTAGCAAGCACCAGTGGTCCTACTGGTATAGTGCCCCTACTTGCCATTTCAGTAAGAGCAAACTGTGGTTTGATTCCCCGCTGGTGCATTCCCGAATAGCGATGGCTTTTTTTTTGACTTAGTTGCACTAATTGTTAGGCTGGATTGAACATTCTAGGGAGAATTTAATGCCAAGACAGGCACAACAATATTTTCGGATGCAGATGTTTGACAGATGTTGAGCTCTGGGTCCACAGCACTGAAAATTAATCTGCACCCAGAACGTAGGTAGCGCTGTATGACACGGTATCTGTACCACCATCTTGGCAACAGCAGAATGGGGTTCAATTCCCCGCTGGTGGATGTTGATGTCGGTTATCTTTCTTTTGGAATTTTTGTGCCGCAATACTTGGTGGAGGCTTGAATGAAGTTGAAGTTGTCATTGGAGGGGGACAGCAGGCGCATTTTTCGGGCATGAAAGCTCAACAGTGTTTTCGGATGCTGGTGGTAATATCGCTTGAAGCTCGTTGCACACTACACTGGCACACGACGAGGGCAGAGTTTAGGTGTAGCAAGCACCGGCAGTGTATGGTACACCCACCGAGGACATACGCAGGGCGACAAGTAATCAATGGTGGACTGGGGTTCGATTCCCCGCCGGTGCATAAAGATCTGCATGGCTTCTTTTGAAATTTTTGTGCTGTAATACTTGGTGTCAGAGGCTTGAATGTTGAAGCTGTAGGGAGACGGTAAGCGGGGATTCCCGGCACGGTAACGAAACCAATATTTTCAGGTGATGTTAATTAATATCACTTGAAGTTCTTAGGCCGAAGATTGTGTCACTTTCGCACACAGATTGAAGGGAGAAGTAGGTGTAATAACAAGCACTGGTTGTGTATGGCACACCTGCTGGTATAGTTATAGCAACCGCCGTTTCGGTAACAGCAAATTGGGGTTCGATTCCCCGCTGGTGCATGTACAATGTCGAACTCGTAGTCGGCAATTTTTCTTTTGACTTTGTTGCTCTACTTTTTAGTGGCTTGAATGTTGGCGGAGATTTCGGGCACGGTGACGAAACGGAGGTCGGATGCTGATGTTAGTAGTTACGAAGAGTTACGACGCACTGAACTTGGGCACATTAAATCTACACACACGCGCCACCAGGGGTCCGTGCAGCTGGGAAGAGACCCGGCAATGAGGTGACCGCGTCCAGTGCTCGAAATACCTCTTGCAGGGATGCAGGGATGGCGATGACATGGGAGGGTGCAGGAGGTGAAACGTGGCGGGAGATTTTTGTGGGCAAGTGAACTGGAGATTAGATTATTGCCAAACACGAGTATGGACGCGTGAAAGGAATTGCAGGTGACCGTGCTCTGCCTCAAGGCGTGGTGTGACAGTGTGACGGTGACAATAATTTCGCTGGCCATGACTATCAAGCACCTGGAAAGTGTGTGTGCACTAAGTGAATAGACCCTTGCTGACTTATGTAGACTTCCTCCTGGAGCGCAAGCACCAGCAGACGCTGCCCCTATCCGCCCTCTCCGACTCGCGCCTCGGCATCGACGCCTCCTACTACCTCTCCCAGCTCACAGACGCCCCACCCGCCCGCGAGCCGCTGTTGGCCGCGACCGGCGGGCTCCCGCTCGCGCTCACCCAGCGCATCGAGGCGGACCTCCGTGCGCTCGAGAAGCTGCGCATCAAGCCCGTCTTCGTCTTCCCTGGCCTCTCGCCAAACCGGCGCTTCAAGGGGCCCAACGCGGGGCCTAACGCGGGTGCCGGGGCGTTCGCCGCCGCAGCGGAGACGGAGGCGTCCCGCGACCGGCGCGACGCCTGGGCGAAGTACGAGGCGGGGCAGGAGGACGCGGCGACGCGGCTGTTCGAGGGCCGGAGCGCGTTCGCGCAGTGGGATCTGTGGCGGATGGTGCTGCGCATATTCAGGCATCGGAACGTCGAGTTTATCGTGGCCCCGTATGTCGCGTGGGCGCAGGTGGGTGTTGTTGTTATCGTGTGCCTCCGAAACGACCTATTGACATGAATAATTTTTTTCTAACGCTCGCGTGCAGCTCATCTACCTCCAACGCCACCCCAAGCAGTACATCCACGCCATCTACGGCCCCCCCGACACGCTCCTCTACCCCGGCGTCGACAAGCTCGTCGTCTCGTTCGACCTCTCCCCCTCTTCCTCCTCTTCTCCTTCCACTGTCTTGCCGTCTTCTTCAAATGCTAACTCCAACGCGGCGCCGAGCTTTACCTTCCTCTCTAAGCGCGGCATCCTCGGGGAGCTCGGGCTGAGCGAGGACCAGTTTCTCGACGTCGCCATCTTGGTTGGTGGGGTCGGCGGCGAGAAGGGGGCGCAGGGGCAGACGGGCGCGTTCCCGCCGACGATGCATGAGCAGGCGTTGAAGGTGTGTGCGCGTGCGCGTTTTTTTTTATCTGTCTGTCTTGTAGTCGCGTGTGGATGGAGTCTTAGGGCCGAGTCTGGCGTCGCGTTCTGCTGCGTTCTCGGTTCTGGCCGCTCCATATCACCTGCCGTTATTTCAAAAACTTCCTCCCCCCCTCATCACTTAACTCCTCAACTAACCCCCGCCTTCGCAGGCCACCGTCGACATGGTCAAGTACTACAAGTCGGGCTTCGCCGCCGTGTCCGCCTTTGCGGAGCACCCCGCCGTCAAGGGCGTGGGGTACACGGAGTATTATGCAAGGACGAGGAGTTTGGTGAGTGGTTTTTTTTTTCTGCTCTTGTTCTGCTCGGAGTGGATTTCGATTCTGCTCTTGATTGGATTTGGAGTTTTTGTTGGTGGGTGGAGGGGAGCTTTTTGTGTCTTAGGGTTTTACCCGTCGACTTTAGACTTTGCCCGTTTTGGGGTGGCGGGGAGGGGGAGGGGGAAGGAGGAAGAATGTTCCCGACGGAAGGGGATGGAATGCAAGGGTCTTGGGACGAGAGACTTGGGAAGTTTTGAAAGAGTGGGGAGGTATTGGCGGGAGGACTTCGAGTCTGCGAGGAGTCGCGTTGGTTGGCGCGTTTCGGTGGCTTTGGGAGTGTCTGACGACTTTGTCTCGACTTCTCGGCGTTCTTCCTCCTTCACGTTGAGCCTCGTCCTCTTTTCGTTTTTATTTTTACCTTTGCGCCCTTTCCGACTTTATTTTTTATTCTCTCTCTCTTTTCGTTCCTCTTTCCCCCCACGCGCGCGCGCTAACTCACCCTCTACCCCACAGATCCGCTACTCCCTCATCCTCTCCGCCGAGGGCGTCGTGCTGCCGCTGCCCGTTTCGGGCGGGGGCGGGCCCGGCGTGGGCGCGCAGGGCGGGTTGCCTGGTGCGTATACGTCCTCTGTTTCTCTTCTCCATTTCTCCTCGATCCCTTCCGCCTTCCCTCCCTCGCTCCTCAATCGCTCCTCCGCCTTCCCTCCCTTCCCTTCCTCTCTGCCTTCCCTTCCGCCTTCCCTCCCCTACTTCCCTCTCCTCCCTTTCTTCTATCTCTCCCCACTTTTCTTTAATTCTTGAATTTAATTACGGCTACAAACACAAAACAAATACTGACCACTCCGCACCCCAGGCGCAGACCGTGGCGGCCCCTCGGGCCCCACGGCGGCGGACGTGCCGACGGATTTGCACGAGGTGTTTACGAACCGGTTGCCTGATGAGGTGCGTCGCGTTTTTTCTTGGTGTCTGATTTGAGGGAGGGGGGACAAAAAGATGGGGATGTGGCTGCGTGTTGTTGTGTTATTTTGATTCGAGGGATGACGGCCTGCGGGAGGGCGGGCTGACTTGGTGTTGGCGCCGCTTTTTTGGGGAGGCGGGAAGTGGTGGCGAGGCGGTGGAGGAGAGCGCTTCATTGTGAGGGGTGTCTCACCGCTTTTTGGGGGGAAGCGTCCAATGATGCCCCTTGGCGGCGGCGCTGTGTTTGTTACGGCGGGACGGGGGTTTTGTTGCCGAGCACACGACGGGGACCAGACCCACCCGTTGTGCTTGGAGGGCTTTCGCAGGCGCGACGCGAGCACCCCAGGCGTCTTCGTAACTGCTTTGCCGTCGCGGGGCTATATTCCTTGCCATTGTCACGGAGGCGACGGAGAGGAGCAGAGGAGAAGAGTCGTGGGCCCTTGTATCGCGTGATTTTTTGACTCAGGGGAGTGTCTGGATCGACCGGAAGTGTTTCCGGCGGGAGTTGGCCGTGCGCTCGGGAGCTCCGTTGGCGTAGCGTCGCTGTATTCCCTGCATGGGTGTGGATGAGAATTAAGAGCGCGTCGTTCTCTCCCCCTCTGCTTTTTTTTTTTGCTTCCCTCCTCCCCTCCTCTGCACCACTAACCCTCCCCTCCCACAGGTCTTCTTCTACCTCTCCCGCGGCCTCCTCGCGCCGCAGGCGCTCGTGTGGCTCACCTCGGGGCAGATCGTCGAGGGCCCGCCGCTCGACAACGGCGAGACGACCGAGTACAAGCGGTTCGTCAAGGAGGTGGTGACGGACGGGCAGACGGGCCCGCGCGCGACCGCGCTGGCGCTGGTGAGTTGTCGTCTCCCATACTCGTCTTGCGTCCATGGCTTCCCTTGGTGTCTTGCAAGCCTGCGGTGTCTGTCGGCATTCGCAGACGCTCTCGCTCGGCTACGGTATCATCGCTCGCTCAAATATCGTACTAACCAACATCCCCTCCCTCTAGATCAGCAGCGTCTCGCACCCATTCTGGGCCGCGCGCAAGGTCGCGGGGGTGTTTTGGTTTGAAGGCGGGCAACAGGCGGGGCAGCAGGGGCCCGGACAGGGCGGGCAGAAGGCCGTGCAGCATAATGCGCCGCAGACTGTGCAGGTGCGTTCTACGTTTCACGCATCTCGGTCATGGTTTTGTTTTGAAGTATGCATTGCGGACGAGCTGACACGGATCGTTCACAGCTCGCAGAACGCGTGGCGGGGTGGCATGTGCCGTATGCGGTGGTGGAGGATGAGCTAAGGAGGCAGAATGTGCGTCGCTTTCCTACTTACTCTCTTTCCCAAAGACGCGTACTAAATCTTTGGCTTACACGTAGTCCGCCACGATCGACTTTGCGCTGTGCCTGGGCGCGACGTCGTCCGAGCGGCTCGCAGCGCGGACGAAGGGTAAGGCGGGTGGGGCGGCGCCGCTGGAGAAGAAGGACGAGGTGGTGGCGAATGTGATTTGGCGGTTCTTGGAGTTGAGGGGGTGAGTGTTTCCGTCCTTTATCCTCCCTCCCTCCCTCCCTCCTCGCTCCCTGCGCCACTGAACGACTCGTGCCGATACTGACGCCCCTTCCAGCTTCCTCCTCAATACACACACCCACTCCCCCCTCGCGCGCGCGATGTACGCGGCGATCAAGAGCGCGAAGCTGAACGACAAGTTCCAGGACCCGCTGTACCTGTTCCTCGAGCTCGTGCGCGCGGGGGTGATGCACGGACATCTGTGGAGCGGGCGCGCATTCAGCGGTGGGCCGAGTTTCGGGACTGGTATGTGGTCTTTGTTTCCTTTGTTCCGTCCTTCTTCTGTGATAACGAGCGAGACTGACCGACACCCACCACAGACGAAGAAAAGGCGTGTATGCTGCTCGTCATGCGCGTGCTCAGCATCGTGCCGCTCAACTTCAAGGTTCGTTGCTGCTTCCCCTTGTGAATTTTAGGTGCTAAGACTGGATCCGCAGCCCGTACCGTGGTCGGCTCCGCTCTCGCGCGAGCTGCTCGTGTTCAACTCGTTCGTGCGCAGCTTGACGCGGGCGTTGAGGACGTTGCTTGAGGTGGGTTTTCTCTCGCCGTTCCCACTGTCTCCCTTCCTTAGCAAACTTCCCCCCCGCAGGTTACCTCGCTCAACATGCTCCTGCGCAACGACGCGCGGCGCGCGCGGGACGATTTGTTGGATATTGCGCTCAGTTTGCCGTTCCAGACCGAGGTACGTTCCTTCTTTCAGCTATCGGCTACTCTCGTTCAACCGCATTACAGGTCAACACGGGCTTTGGCGTGCTGGGCAAGGTTTACCTTGACGCGCTGACGCACATCAACAATCGCACGCGCGTGCGAGACCCGAATGCACCGGGCGTAAAAGAGGCAAAGGTGTGTACATTTCTTGATCCAATTTCATTTCCAATGAACGTCGCTCGGTGATATATACACGGCTGACGCGACCCGCAACTGTCTGCCGTCTTGGATTCCTGCTCTCACCTGCTCTAGTTATTATGGCAACTTGCTTCATTATTACGAAACTCCTCCCCTCTCTCCCCGCATCCGCATACGCGGAATCCCCACCCTTTCCCTTCCCTTTCCGCTTTCCCATTACAACGACATTAATCTGACTGACGTACGTCCAGGCGATGGCCCTCGAGATCTGCGAAGAGACGTTCCCCGGCGTCAAGTACCCCAAGCTCGAGGTCGAGCGTGGGTTCAGGTTCTGGGATGTGGTGCGTGGACGTTCCTTTCCATTCATCTTTTCCTTTTCCGTTCTTGCCGTGCATCCCGCGATTTCTCTTTCGGGGAATTATTTATTTGTGTGTGTGCGTGTGAAGAGACGTTACAGCCTACAGCCGCACCGCCCTTTTGGGGTGCCCTCCTTTCGAGTGTAGGGGAGGCGTCAATGGTGGCGTCTGATCGTTTTCCGCCCCCGGTGCTGTGTTCGGCAATTGTGGATTGGTGAGGGCGGCAATCTGCACATCAGTGCGAGCTCCTGTCCGTTCTTCTTCCGTTTGGTGTGGGTGTGGGATGACGCCCATTCGATGGGGTCGGGTGCGAGCGGGTGTTGCGGGCACAGCGTCGTCCCCTTGTTGGCTTGTCGAGACAGGGTGCTGTGTTATTTTCCCCTCCATCATTCCCACGTTTGGGACGCGTTGGGCCATTCGGGATGTGTCGGGCGGCGTTTCTCACACATACGTGCATCGCATGTATTTCGTGCCCGGCGTCAGTGATGTAGCGACGCGAGGCGGAGGCGAGGGCTGGCGAGGGACACGTTTGAGAGCGGAGTATTCTGATCCAATTATCTTTCATTCTATTCCGTTCCTCCCACACTTATTGCGGACTTTTTGCTGATGTTCCTTCGCTTCGGTGTTAGGCCCTGACCGCGATGCGGCAGCTGCACTCTGAGGGAGCCGTGCTGCGGGAGCTGATTGATCAGTTTGAGGCGGCGGAGGCGTGGCTGGCGCCCATGCGGCCTTGAGCGGACGACGACGAACGGACGCAGGGAGGCGCGCCGAATCGCTTGGGATTCGGAGGGTATTTCGATATCACAAAAATTTGTCGAGGCTCGCGGAAGAGATTAGTTGACGGGGGATCGACGTTCCACTCCTCGGGTTCCGTAAACAAGACGCGAGAACGAGTGTCAGATGACAGCGAGCTACGGCCGGGTATGGCTTAATTATTATTATTCGGGCACGATAAGGGTGGGGAGGAGATGGTGATTCAATGATAAAAGTTTGGGTTTGAGGATTGTGCCAATCATAGTACGAGGCCCTTGGTCCTTGGCATGTCTCGAGAGTCGGAGGTTTTCTAGGGCTGAAAAAGGACTAGCACGCAAAACGCACGGGCCCGCAATCCTGATGTGTGACAAAGCGTGACGTGACGTTTTCAGCCACCACGACGCGTCACGCGTCGCAAAAGCATATGCTCTTCCCGTTTTCTGCAGCGGTTAGCCTAGATGTTGGATACAAACATTTCATGCAGCCTCCAGTACATAACTTCGCTCATATTTCCGCATTCCGACCTCGCCAGCGCTATCTTCACGCTTCAAGCTCCACCTTGTTTGCTTCACCTGAGTCTGACGTCTGAAGCTCCTTTGAAGATGCAAGATTGAAAGCTCCACGGCGGGGACGGGCCAACTAAATGCCTCTGCAGATGTTGCGCAAGAGCCCGGCCTACATGTTTCTGTCTCGAGTTCCCCGGAACAAATATCTGTGCGTGGACCACAACGACTAAGAATACAGCCCATAGAATTTTCAAGACCCCATTTTGTGTACCAAGTTGCACTTCAGCAAGAATATCGCTTTGACTTCCATGTCGCCATCTCAAACTCCCACATGAGTGTCCTCCCACAAGTTGCATACAATATCAAATGTTCAGCGGTACCTGGTCTGATGGGGGCTAGTCTGAGTCTGTGGCGAAATTCGACGGATAGGAGGATCATGCAGGGTGTCTTGTCTCCAGGGTGTCTTGTTCTCTGGACTTGCGTTCGTCTCTATTTTTTACCTGCGCGTGAAAATATCAGTCACTGGGGTAATTCACCAGTAATTCCCCCAAGGGTCTTCCGCGCCACGGCCACCATGAGAATCAAAGCCTCATTATCCCCCAAGATGGCAGCGAATGTAATTCATTATCCTGCGGAGTCCGCTTGAACCGTGAAGCTACGGCGCAGGCGTGTGGCTGCGAGGGTAAAACGGACTTGGATGCCGACGGGAAAATCCTGAAACCACCTCGCATGCCTCCATACCTGTATCTCGCTCGCTTTGAAAAAGCCCGAACACAAGCAAAACCCAAGCGGCCAAGCGACTCGCAAAGCAAAGAGACCATGCTTAGAACTTTGGAGGCGGCAGATCCGAGCTTCGCGCGACAAGAAGCGACAAGCCGCATCTTGGTGGCACGGACTACGGTGCGCTGGGCCGAATTCGGCCTCTTCCTCTGACGCCTTCGCAAGTAAGGTTTTCTGGGTAACCCCATCCACTAGGACAGCACCCGATGGGGCTGAAATTACAACTAACCGATGTGTACATTAGGTAAGCAGCGATGATTCTCACGGAGTCCCAGTTTGGACGAGGGAGTTCACACACCCGATTTGGGCACAGATCTCGTTCGCACGCAACCCCGATTTGGTTCCAAGCTAAAGCCGAAAGGATGGTGGGCACCGCCTGGTAGGACTCTTATAAGACGCCACGACCTGCGGGCTGGGCCCCTGTTTGCTGGCGAGTCAAAAATCCCGACACAAGTTGTTCCAGACAGCAAAATGTATCCCCTACACATCGTGGCGTCGACGTCGCGCTCATCCTCCGACGTTGAGGGAGGTCTTGTGGGCGACAAGACCGGCCCCAACGCACTCCTCGCACCCACCAATGCCATCCGGGTTATCCAGCTAGTCGAGATGCCTGCCCCCCCACGCCGCATGCCTCCGAGCTCTGCGTCCGCCTCATCCTCCTCGGCGTCCTCCTCTGACTCCGACTCGATGATGGATCTGGACGCCGAGGACCAAGAAGATGAAGATTGCGACTCCTATTGCTCCAGCGCTGCCGACGAGGAGGACGACGAGGAAGAGGCACTGGCGCGGGAAGCGGAGGCGAGCAAGGTCGGACGCATACTCGCGTGGCGCGCCCACCTTGTCTCCCCGACGATGTCGCATCATCCCCTTTCGCTGTCTCCCACCACACCGAGACCTCGTCTGCTGGTGCCTCCGCCCCTGACTTTGTCTCCGACGACACCTACACGTCCGACCTGTACGTTCCCTTTGTCTTCCCCTCTCTTTGTCTTTCTGATTTTTTCTTTGTCTTTGTAGCTCGCAAGCGCTCTGCCGCATCCTCTTCCTGCTTCTCGGAATCCTCTGCCCCCCGCTCAAAACGTTCGCGAACGTCGAGTGTACAATGCACAGCGGGCCCATCCGAGTACTCGCGTGTAGCGACACGCCCAACCGAATCGTCGTCGCGCATCGGCGTAATTGCACCAGCACCCCTATTCCTTGCTCCCCCTTCGCCGACGACGCTCGCACGCAGACACACCTCACCGAGACATCAGCGGCACTCGTCTTCCCCTTCCGCCCATCCTTCCACAATCCCTGCTTCTTCATCCGGGCCTGGCTACTCGCCTACCACCCCGACAGCCGATCTCCACCGCACTCTATCGATGACCACGTCGATGTCTCCACGCGAGACCCTCTGCCCGGCGTGTGACCGCGCCTTCAGCAGCGTCCGCGCATTCCGCGTCCATGCACTACACAGCGCCGACTCCGACGCAGGCGCGGCGTGCGGGGCAGCCGTGGCATATGCGATGGAGGAGGCTGCGCGGGGGGTGTGAACGGTAGCGCGGCTTGCTTGTATGCGCTACAAGCGCCTATCCGCTACGACCGCGAGGGCGTGGGAGGGCCGCCACTACATTGACCCACCCCTGCCCGACATCGCTACCCGCGCATATCTGCGCAAGCGCTAGTCGCCAGCCAGCGGGCGACCGTGCGAGCAAAACGTTGGCGACGACCGGGCGAGCTAGCGTATTCCAAGCGAGCGAGTCCCACGCTCGTCGCAGAGCGCGTGGATCCTCCAACGAGCGATATTCAACAGCCGACGAGCCCTGATGCGCATGATAATCGGTCAGGTCCGCCATACGGACTCGAATAAACCTTTAGCCCGCCATCTCGATAAACATTTCTTTCCTTGCATTCCTATCTGTTAAATACTTAGTCCCTCATAGCTGTAATTTGTAATCTGTAATCCGGTAGTGTATGTTTTGTCGTATAGTTAGTGCTCTTGTACATATTGCGGAAGGTGTAATATAATATGACCTGGTCTGCGGATTATCTTCTGGGCTGAATGGAGAAGAGCTCTAACTGAGGTGTCCTACAACTCAAAGAGAAGTGACTCCTTGCGTCGAAGTGACTCACCCGGCGCTGACTTACTGCGGGAACGAGTAGCCTGGCTGCATTGCTAGTCAGTTAGACTGGCCGCAGTAGGCGAATTGGAGCGAGAAGTGCTTCATCTCCGCGGGTCCGATTTCCCCTCAATCCGCAGGCCGGAGCATACGTTCTTCGCAGCATCGCAGCATACGTAGTTCCTAATCTTGTGTATGTACGCAATTTACACCTCATCAGACACGCAGCTTAGGCGTGGCGGGACCTACACTGATTAATGGGGCGCGAAATTCCGGAGAAGGACTGCCCTGACGATTGCGAGAGATGAAGAAAACGTTTCCAATTTGCCGGCCGCCTCTAAATTCATATCTCACCGTCAGTACGATGCCGAACCACGGCCACCCAATCGAACGGGTAAAGGCGATCAGTGTGAGAACAAGGTTCAACATGGGATAGTGGGTTCCGGCCGTGCGCAACTTGGCGATCCACACATCCATGTTGAGGCACCGCTGTGAGACGTAGATCAAAAAAAATTGTAAAAATCATTCTTTTGGTGGGGTTGACCAACAGGAGACTCCAGAGGCATCCATTCAGTATCGAACCACGCTGCACGTGATATTTGTCCAAATACTGCACACCGAGGCCCAATTTTCTGTTCGGGATCGTGGGCGCACATCTGTTATATTCGACTTGCCATAGTGATTAACTTTAGGTAGAAGTTCCAGGTGCTTCACCGATGCTAGTGTAACTCATGGATAGCCCTTCTCCACCGCTCCAATCGCAATAAATTTTATTTTACGCCGTTACCCTCCCCTTCTCCGTGGCAATGTGGTTCTGAATCGCGTGTGGGGCTTATACCAATCAATATCTGATGAATTCTTCTAAATGAATGAATAACCTTCGACCGCCCCGACTGTGGCGTCACATGTAGGTGTCGATTAAAGCATCCCCTCCGGTCAGTAAAGTCGCCTCGGCTGTGATGTTGTTCCTTCCAGAGGAAGAATAGTGAGCCTCGTCAATTCTTCAAAATCGTGCCTTTTACTGGAGGAAGTCCCTACTAGGGGTGCTCAATTCTCAGGTCGACCTGGGTCAGGTCGGATTTTAATAATTGTTTCTGGGCCAAATATTGAATTAAAATCCGACCTGACCCAGGTCGACCTGAGAATTGAGCGCCCCTACTCGTCATGCTTTTTTTGATAGCTGGTGAATATCGCGGGTAGGATATAAGCGACGTTAGAGTAGCTGGGTTGAACTCCGCAACGAACCATAGCACAGCCACATGTTCAAAACACCGCTTGCAACTTGTAACGAACGAGCTGAGCTCGGCAAAACGTCGCGCGAACAGCGACGAAATGTGTATTAATATGCGGCCCGAGTTAACTATCAACGCACCGGTCATCAGTGTCTCATTTTAAGGCGAATAGCCGAAGCCGCGTCCTATAAATTTCCTATCCCATCGCGGAAGCATCGCAGCTTGATAAATGTACGCGCCCACCGGATATGGGGCATTTTACTGACGCTCTTAAGGCGCGTACTTGGAATCAGCTTCCATTCACTCGCGCGTCGGATCATCCCCCGCGGTTTAAATCACCCTCATTCATCTTGCTTTGCCGTGGGCTTCTTATATCTCCCTTTTGAGTGAAAATTTTCATGCGATGTGGAACGGGTAGCTTTCAATACGTGAACCTAGTCTGTAGAGGGCACTGTCGCCTCGAATCGGTTTTCCGTGCCACATTTCGCCGCCGAATTCGTCTGGCACAACCGTAATACTGTCGTGAGCTTCTTCTCGGCCCCGAATCTCACCTGACGTGCACTAGAAAATGGGTGGTTCAATCAGATATTTCGTGGCTCAAAGGTCGGAACAATTTATTTATACTTTATACGTCCCGCGAGACAGCATTTCACCGAGCTCCCAGGCTCGGGTGGTGCATACGATTGTAGGCAGCTCGAGAATCTCAAGGGGTAAGATCCTGCCTGTCTAATTTGTACTTCCCATCGGGAAGCTGTTCAACTTTCGTGGCTGTGCGTACGATATTTTTCAGACCGCGTTTTATCATTCTTGAACGAATGTATTCAAGTTCATGAGCCTCTGTGAGGTTTGATAGAGTCCTTTTGAAAACAATCTTCTGCCATTGGAATCACGACATAGAAACTAATCCGCATCCTTCCTGCTGTTCATCCAAGGAGGCTGGTTGAAGAAATCTTGGCATCTCGCACTCACATGCCAACCTAGAACATGACCGCCTCGTCAATTAATTGCACACCGGCAGTCGATCTGCACCCGTTCTGCCGCCTTTGCCGTTGCTGGCACCTTGGCTAAAGAGCGTCCTGCAATTGGGCTGCGAGAAACCCCCGCACAGCGCGAAATCGCAGTATTAATAGCAGGCTCAGAGGGAGCACACAGCTGACTCCGGGGTTCTCTGCGTTTTGCAGTTCCCGGACAGCCGTCGTACACTGTTACTCAGAGGTGAAGGACCGTGGCAGCAATCGCGGGGAAATCTTGGGAAATATGTAGGGCTTTGGGTAATTATGTCGCCGCTCGTTGTCGCTCATTTGAGTTAGCCCGAATCGAAGCTGACCATCGGTCAAAGCGTAAATTCTTGGATGGCGCTAACGTACGGTGTGCACATAAGGAAAGCTCACTCCATTTTCATGTTCAAATTAGCAAAATAGCACACGAGTGGCTGTGCAACAGGCGGGCGATCAATTTTCAGGGAAGCAAAGTATCCGAGCAGAGGTTAACCTGTTACCATATCTCAGGACAAGATACTGGATTTGTCACACTCACAAGCTGAGGGAACGGTGCGAGTCCCGTGGTTGAATAGTTCAGAACGTGCACGAAAGATGCGCAACGGAACGGGTGGCGGACACAGAGGCCGAGGAAGCGTGTGCACTTCGCACGGAGAAATGCCCAGATTTGAGTTCTGGTACGGAAGTCGTGTGTCAGGCGTAGTAGAACTTAGAAGCGACGAGTTCTCCATTATTCGTATTTTTATTTCTTCGAGAACAAACCTGAACTGAGATGAGCAGAATACAATATATACCACGAGACAGAAACTGAGCGAAGACTTGAGCGCTCTAACGCCACAACGGTAATGATACGGTGAATATCGAACCGCCCCCATAGCGGCGATACTGAGACACCGGCGTGCAGGATATTCAGTTCTTTCTGAGAAGTAACGGAGGCAGACGGATCTTGCGAGCGTAATTCAATCATCCTTCGACGGAGGCTCGGGGCGTGGCAGCGTGAGATACACCTGCGACCGGATGATGCATGTAGGAATTGAATACACGGTCGGATAACGGTGCGGGGTCCAGTGGCGTCAAGTCCAAAGCCTAATGAAGCGAGGATCGAGTTAAACTATGAAAGGAAAGTTGCCATATAGATGTGCCGGGCCGTGCAGCGCTCGTGCTCAGATTAACTGCGATACTAGCATGAAGGGATATATCCAGCCATCGCATCGTGTGCGCGCCACCGACTCCCACACCGAGCAAAGGCCTATGAAACCATAATACCTCGCCAGACACTGGGGTATGGCATGTCTGGGGGGAGGTTAGGTGCCTCCCCCGCATCCCACATATTATTAAGTCGACGTGATACCCGCTCTTGACATGAAACATGACTTAGCTGGATCGAGGATGAGGCGTTGATGAACCTATGAAGCACTGAGAGTCAAAATTTTCTCTGGATGATGAGAGAGGCGACGATTATAGCCATATTCATCGTCCCAAAGGTGATCCGGCCCGGCGTTCCCTCGACGATGCCCCGTGGATTCACCGTATTCGAGGCAGCCCATATAAGGATATAAATGACACCATGCTGGAAATAAACGATACCCACGGAATAGAGGAGGAGCCAAGGTGAAGTCTAGGCCACATCCGAGGCTTAGCTTTGAGAAGGCTGTATAGGTGAGAAAAATTGGCAACTGCAGTCTCTCGGGCGCAACTGTGAGGTCTGGTCTGGACTGATATGTCGAATCGATGGGAATTAATTTGGCCGATTGTGGGACTACAGGCAAAGCTGATGAAGATTGATTGTGCAGGGGTGGTATCGCCGAACCTTGAAAGATTCAACCCCAGGCACGTGAGAAAAAACGTGAAGTGCGGTGGGAGCATTGTGCCCACCATAGCTAAAAGCTTACACCGCCAATCTGGGACTGCAAGCCGATGTCAAGGTCGTGTTCTGGCCACTCTGAGGCGGCAAGTTTCTGGTTGCAGAATTCCGCTGTAAATATCGACGTTGATGGGCGTTCGCTGTACAACTCGGCGTTTATAGCCTCAACCGAACGCTGGTGATTTTATAGTCCTCTAGCTGAACGAGATAGAGAATCAGATAATCCTAGCTTTTGTGGTTTCAGTCCGAAGAATGGTTTTGGAAGCGATGTGAATATGCAACCCTGCCAAGTGATCCTTGAGGTCCGGACGCGACGCATGTGTATGAACCAACCAGTTGGTCGAGTGCATTGTTAGATTTGCCCATGGACAGGGGACAGAGCGTGCTGAATGGCACGAGTCGGCGCTTAAAGAATGTGGGCACATTGGCTCAAATGGCGTGCACGAGACCGCGGAGAGCCTAGGCTGGAAGGTGATTCGTCGGACACAGCACTTCATCGAAAGAACCCAGAAGCCTGTGTTCCCCTCGGACCCGAGATGGTGGAATGGACATTTCCTGAACAAAGGGGAGATCATGAGGTGTCCTGCGTCCTACACTGGTGAGTGTATGTCCCGTTTTACGGGACGATTGTCTTTGTTCCATTCAAAGATGGGAAGAAAACCTTAAACGGGATCCAATCAGCCAAGCGCGCGGGAAATGTTTCTGGTCCTTGAAGTCATGCGGGAGGAGGAACTGAAAATCCCATGTCAGTGATGGCCTTTGTGCGGCGATCAATCTCTGTTCACATACTGCTTTCGAGAGAGCCCGAGAAATAACCATGGAACCAGCTTATAGGTCCGCCAAACCCATTCTGGGACAAAACCAAACACCTAGGTCATGTACCGAACCAGGAAGGGGAAATGAAGCTTTCGACTTTAAGGCCTGGCTCGTAGCATTCAATATCGATGTCCGTGCAACCTGCAGGTGTGAATAAATCAACGTTGAAAGACATTGTTGGCTGACCTACTGGTCCGATACGATCGAATCGAAATTATTTTCATACGTTCTCGGTGATGCGAATATTTGAGTTTGTGTCTTGTCAGTCCACCAGTGTTACCGACGGGGAGTTCCGCCTCCTTGACTGTCGCGGGATATCTATCTATGTTAGTCCATATATGATTATTCGCGGACACTTCAGCGGGGGAACTCAACTATTCCCCGGCATCGCTGATTGCGGGTTGCAAAGTGTCTTCGAGAAGAACGTATGTTGATTCGGAAGCGCCCCAGATTAGATCCAGAATCATCTTTGATCATGATCGCAAGCAGGTCCGGGTTCCCGAGTGCTCGCAACGCCAAAATTAGCGTGTGGCAGCGCCGTGAAGCCCCGGATCATGAATAGTTGTACCGCGCGGACGTCGTCAGTACAGTAGACATAACATCAGTACCAAATCAGTACCTGACGGCCCTAGACCCGAAGCGTCCGACGGGGGGCGAAATGCTGGGAGAATGTACACCTGTGGGATGAGGCAAGACTGAGATAGATTGTGATCCACGCCCACCAAAATAATTTGAATGGAATGTCTGCACTCAGGGCGTCGCAGATAGCCGTTTCTACGGCGGGAGCATTGAGGACTGGTGCAGCAGTCGGTGGCACCGAGAGCCTTCAGCCGAAAGGAGCTCGTAGCTTTTCTTGTGTTAGGGCGCAACCACATACACATCACTGTAGATGGATGGATGGATGGACTTGAAACCGGGACTGTGTTGGCGGGGCCGTTTATTCGCCGCCACTCACATGCCAGTGCTCCTGGTACCGCTCCCTACTGGCCATTGCCACGCCCTCGTCGGAATAAGCGCTTCAAATTGTAACAGCAGCCTGAATGCAGCAAGGTGTTACGCCGTATTGCGATTTCCCTGAGAACTGGACCAAAGGAGATCTATAAGGAAGCGTCAAGGAAAGTGTCAATGTTTCGTCAGTCGGTGGGAGCAGTAAGTACTGGGGTTCGCGGTGCGGAGAAAAAAGTCCTGGTTACGGTAATCAGCCGGCAATCAGACAACTCGTAAACAAACACCGGCAAGTTACCGGGTTCGGCCCTCCTTCCATACTCCATCTGCCTTGTTTGTGGGCGAGTCAACCCAAGTGTTGTGTCCAGCCTCTCAAATAATGAAACAGTGCCGCATATCCCTGTGTCTTGACTGGGACAACCACCAAATGCACGACCGTCCATTTGTTTTCCCTCCTGCGCGGCGCGCGCACGCTTGTCTTTCTGCCGCATACTATAGCGCCCAGGCGCGAAACTGCCGACAACCTGGCTCGCGCACCCACACCCACGCGGTTCAGCTGACCTTCCAATCCTCACTCGTCGAACATTAAATATACGCACCCATGGGAATACCGCAGATACACCAGTGTGAACTCTTGGTGAACCCCCGATGTCTCCGCGCCGCCCACACCGCTATCGGCTTGCTCCAGGCTCGGTGTCTAGACACCGCCCCTGGGTTTTCACAGCGACCACCAGCGACTTCACAATTAATGTAACTCTCTTCGGAGCAATCAGCTCCCATTCTTGCGTGTAGTAATTCCGCCTTCGTTTCTGCGGAGTGAAAGACCGTTGCCTTTTCAACGAGATAACTGCCAGTATCCTGTTGGAGCGCTGCCTTTTCTTCCTCAATCACCATCTCTGTCCATGCTGGGCGGTCGTTACCTCATCGGTTTATTTCGCTGGACATGGGAGTTTCAAACGCCTCCCAAAGATTTCGCCTCTTGAGGGGAGTGGATCCGGATCGCCAGGCGCTAACTTGCATTCTTTGAGCACTTATCTCGGCAAGTATCAGGGTGAGTGGACTTCAGCGCATCACGGTGCACATGCGGCATCCCACGCCGGTGCTGATTTCACCCACGCCAACTCTCACGTTCTGTTCTGCGGCTCAGTGACCATCCTTCTGGGCGCTGTGGGAGGCTCTTGATTGCCTCGACTAAATTCGAAACGCTTGCGTTGACACCACTTCACCGTGAGTGTCTTTGAAAGAGCAAAAGGGTTCATAACTGTATGCTGTAGATTTCGGTACGTGGAGCCCGAAGTCGTAAGGCCGTAATTCAAATATTACTGACGCATTTCGCAGGCTCCAAAGACTGCGCCATGCCGCCCTGCCTGGAGTCGGCATCTTAGCTTTTTTCGAATCCCTAGAATTCCGGGTCGACCTGTTGTCCCGATACGAACTCCGTGTGGACAAGGCTTAAAATATGTGCCCGCACCTACCTACGGAAGAAGGGATTCTTGTCAGCTGGTGGCTCAGTCCATGGGACCCGGACAGACCATGAAAGCCGACAAAGAACGGCTGACCGATGGGTAAGCATTGTACGGTGGGTAATGGATGCAAATGTCACCATGACATTCTCAATTGAACACCATCATCATTTCAACTTCAACTACACAGGGTTGGAGTCCAATTCCGCGTCGCAGCACGGGACGGCGTTTACACGAGAACCGGGATCGTGGTGCCGCTGTTGTCGTTGTCCAAAATCCGGAGCTGGGAGAGTAAGCATCCCAATAGATTTCTGGCACCGTCAGAGACTTGCATGCTTTTTGTCAGTTCTTATCCATAGAAGATACTGAAGAATGAAAAGCAAAGCACTTCAATCTCGGTGCTACGGCAGTTCGAGTTGCAGATGATATTCCCCGACGGGCTGGATATACAAAAAGAAAGTCAGGGCCGATGAATTAAAGTATCTTTCCACACCAATTCAGCCCTGATTCGGTGCGGCAGGCACACCCAGAGGCGACGCCGCAACGTAGGTCCCACATCGGAGAAAATGGTCTGCAAACGTGATGAGTTCTTACTCGCTGCACAGGATTCGGCCACTGTGAGCTTCTGCCTCAGGTGCATAGTCACTGGAGAAAACGGTGGGTCCTGTTTGCGTAATTGAACCAGCTGAGGTCAAGATGGTTTCCGGCATGCCACGGCTCGGCTCGTCGCTGTGCTTGGCCGCGGGATTAGGGCAATCAAAAATATGGTCCAGGTTGTGTGATCTGTGGCTTTCAGACTCCAATGGATAAAGCGAAAAGCCATTTCCGAGGAATTGAATCTGATGAAGAATATGTTCTGCTTGCGTAGACTCGCTCTGATTAAGTATAAATAGAACAAAGCGGGCGGGGATGAAAGGAGGTTCAAAGGAATTACGTGGGCACGTTGAATTCTGCTTGACGTGCCGGCTATTGAATTGCGGTGAGAAGTACAGGTAAGTACATTACTCTGCAGCGGAGATCGCCGCAGTTCGCTGCAGTTCCTATTGATAGATCTCGGCGGTGAATGCGCTAGCAGCCGGTTGGCAGATATTGGACATCACTTGAATTGCTGTACGCGCGAGTGTGCACACTGCATGAGTCGACTGTCGGACCAGTGGATCAAGCGCGGGAAAGTTCTCAGAGCCAAGGCGCATGTGGTCTGGACTTCGCCGTCTCGACCTTTGCTCATGATGCATCACTGGCATCGTATGATAAAATGCAGCATACGATACCCTCGTGAGACTCTGAACCGCAGGGTTTTCGCGTGTAAGTTCGGTGTTGTTCCTCGCGTACGCTTGAAGTTTCGTCCAGGTTTCGTCCCACGCAGTTTTCCGCACAGTAGGGTGTCCCTGGCTTCCTCTGGCGTCGCCAGCGGATGGGGCCGGCATGGTTAAATCCGCCTGCGCTCCTGCGGTCAACGCTTCCCGATTGCTTCCCGCGGCCGTTTGACGCGACAGCCGATACCCACAAAATCGCGGCGGCAGCATGACTTGACTTTGATCGAGATGATACTTATTCGACGTTTTGCCATACCTTGCCAGTTTTAGAGTTTTTGACGTTGCACAACTTGCACTTGTCTGTCTGCTGTAGTCTTATCGACCTGTCTGCCTTTGTCTAGTCGACAGATTCATAAGCGAGCGGTCCGAGCTACGTCCATCTTGGGTCCATCTCATTTTAAGCGACTTGTCATCAAGAATGGAGGGGAAGGGAGAAGACCGCGGGCGTTAAGCATAGGAGTCCTATGCTTGACGCCCGCGGTCTATTGTATTAGGACACGGTTTGGACGTGGTGGACAGAAGGCGCCAATCACCGGCAATCGGTAATTGCAGTTGCCGTCAAAGAAAATTGCTGAAGCAAAGAATTAGAGAACGGATTCATATCGATTCATGGTACACCTAGCTACCCAAGGCAGCAGCAAACATTGTCCATGGTCCGAGTCTAACTGAAGAAACTATCGCAATGCATCGTCGACGTACGAGTCGGACGTGGGGGTGTTGCGTGAGCGAAGGGGGGAGGGAGACACGGCACGCTTCAGGTCCCCTCCCATCCATATTCCTGCCCGCAGGCGACTGGGAATGCCGGTGTACGCACGACCGAGGTCGGAGGATGGGCTGGACAAGGAGAACGCCGATGAAAGTCCCGAAGAACCTAGGGGCTTGTGTGGCTATTTTTTTTGTAGATCCATGAGCCGGCAAACAAGAAGACAAGGGCCTACTAAGAAGATGGCCGAGGCTGTGAGTAGGGCGTCCCGGACGGCGCCAGAATGAGGCAGGTGCGGAAAGAGGATGGACATACACCCACGTCATCTCTCAAAAAAGCAAGTAGGCAGGTGTGCGGAAGAGCGTGGTCAGAGGCGGAGGACCGAGGGGTACCAGTCCGGCTTTCGCCCTCTTGGCGAGGCACTCTGAATTTTTTTGTGGCCACCTTCGAAGGCCCTTTCCGCGTTGAGGAGCTTCCGCATCGATCCTGTAAGCTGTGGATGTCCAGCCCGCAGTGTGATCGGAAGAGAAACGAAAGAAGGAAGAGGAGCGGAAGCGGAAGTATACCGACGAGACGCGTGCAGGAGGAGCACCGGGGGTGGCGAGCGGGGAAAGGCCTGAGTTCCGTCGGTTCAGTTGGTGTGTGTAAATTCCAGCTTGGAGGGTTAGAGGACAACGGGGCCAGGGAGGCGAAAGCGATACTGGGTCTACGAAGAGAAAGGCGCAGCCTCTGCCGACCACGGAGGAGGATAGAGTCCTATAGGTGCGCTGTAGCAATCACAGTCCAGTTCGCTTCAAATAAAGCAGATGAATATCAGAGATCCTGAGGTCCGTAGCTTGTCCCCCGAGCAGGAATGATAGTCGCGCTAAAGTCCGAAGACACCAACAAAGGGACAGGGTCCAGGAAATTGCACGAGTATCTGTTGAAGCCCATTGCCACTATTTTCAAAAGTTAAAGCTTGAGATAACGGCAAGACACATCACAGAATATATGCCAGCGAACACTAGAGAGCGCGGAAAAGAGTAGGTCTAAGCCGACGATGGCATAACGAAGACACTGGTACTGAGAGCTTCTTGCCGAGCCGCGTCTATTCGGAGCGTCAAATTATTTAGAGTACACCCAGAATTCGACAGTCACGATAATGCATTCATCCTTTCGTACCGTGTCTTGACGGTGATGACAGCGCAGCGCCATAGACTTGGACCACACGTGAGGAAAAACGCGTCGACTCCGAGTCCTTGTCGCCAATGTGGGACCGTGTCACGGGAAGTTTCCATCAGCGTGTGTTTTCTGTCTTCTCCGTCCCCATCGTGTTGACTGGTCATCGCGGGCTCCATCGACACGGGTGGCGCCGCCACAAATCCGCCGAAGTGTGAATTTGTGCACGGCCAACTAAAGGAGCACAAGATTTCAGACACAGTAGCATGAGGCAAGAAGACAAGAGGTAAGCGTGGGAGTTTCATCAGGAAAAACCAAATCATGTAGCTATGATGGCTAGTGAGCGCTAGACGCCGCTAGAGAGCTATGCGGTGCTCGGAGAAACGGATGTAGCTATGGATTATACATATCACTCCATAGCAGCTCATAGCAGCCCATAGCGTTGCTAGGTGTTGCTATGGACGCGGTTTTCCTGATGACTTGTTGATCACCGACATCACACTGCGCGCGGTTGCTTGATGCCGACTCTCATGAGCTCCCTCTCCTCTCATGTTCGACGTGTTACCTCAATCGATTAATGAAGCTTAATGAAGCCTTTTCTCCTGTTGCTCGGTCATCAGGCCCGCCGTTCTCAGCCGCTCCGCCTGCCGCGCTCGACACCCTCACGTAGCGGTGTGTGCGGGAAAATACACGCTGCCACTGTATTTATTTATACTCGCTCTCCCAGCGGCGGTATGCGCTCCATCATATATCCACCTCGCTCCTGCTGCGTTGGGTCGTTCCCAAGACTGTCAGTCCCAATCCACCGACCCAAGAGACGCGTCCGCTGATCATCATGCTGTACTTACTACACGCCGCTCTCATTCTCACCAACCGTAATGATTCTCCCGCTGTCAGGACACACCCTCCTTGCCGCCCTCCAATCGCAAGTAAGTTGTGACTCGGCGCAGGTTGAAATTCGTGCGATACCAGTCTGCGATTACGGTTTCGTTTCCTCATTCTTTTTCGCTCCCAAGGCTGTCATGGAGGCGCGTCAGTTATTGCTTGCGAGTCGGCCCGTCGATGTTATCTTGCTGACTGGTTGCTTACGATCTCTCATGCGCGTCCGACCTTGGACCGATTCTTCTCCCGCTACCGTCCAGCTACTCCATCATGCAGCAAGTTCGAATCTGTTCTCAATTGGCGGTGCGGTTCCCGCGGCTGGCCCGTTTCCTACGGGCAGACCCACCCATACACCGTACTCTTGGCTTCCTGGTTCCAGCAGCTCCAACGCACTAACTCTCGCTTTATTTCGGATCCGTATCACATTTCCACAACGCCTTAATCCCGCTCGATCTTCGCGTTGTGACAACATCGAAACCTTGCAGGCACCCAGCTCAAAGGTTCTGCTATCTCATCCGACCTACTGCATTCAGCAGCCGCATCAGCCCGGCGGTGAGAACTGCTGGGCTTGAAGCCGCATGCAGCATCCTCGACATCCTGATTCCTCAACGTTCGGTTGGTATGTCAAGAGAAAACTTGACTATGTGCCTGAATCAAAACTGTACAAAAGAGCATATCTCTTCGAACCCAAAAATGAGGGCATTCCGACCTAATCCCACTCTTCCTCCTACTCCAGGCGAGGTTCGAACATACAAATCATCGATGTTGAATGGTCTCTTCCAACATCCCTTTCCATCCAATTAACACTCGATCCCAGCAATATAATGGTTAATGACTCCAAAGCAGAACGAGGACATGCCCCCCCCCCCCCGAATCGAACACAAGAACCCTCCTGTCAACCGACAACTCGGCGAGTGTCAGTATGCTCGTCAGTACCGACCCGCAGAAAAAATTGCAACAATCATGTTCACCCCGAGGGTATGTGGGGCGCTGACGTCCGACAAGAACTGCAGCGCTGGTTATTACGCCGGGGGAGTCGGTACCAACAGTGTTGAAAGGTCCTCCCTTACCTTTACGAGGATTGTCTCGCTCGCCGGGCTTACAAGAGGCAACCACGGCCCGTGTTTGAGAAACATGGATGTCGCCCGCGCGCCTTAAGACCCGGGTTCGCCAAAGGTCGTCGTGCGCTGCTATGCAGGCCAATTCAATCACAGCCAAATAAATACATCACGCTAAGGGCCAGGACAACGTTGAGCGCAGTTTTCTAAGCGGGATAACGTCACAAAAACTGGGAGTGACGAGTCAGGGCTCTTTTTTAGTACGGATTACAAGGCATGTATTTGGAAAGACATTCTCTTTGTAAAGACACAGATGTGGCTCGCAATCGGAGGATTTTCAAGACCGACACGATCGGATGATATTCTCGCGCCCACGGTTCAAATTGGGTCAGACCATATGCATGTCCCGGACTTGAACCAAGGTTTGCTGTTTAACACGACTGAAGTAGGACGCAGCCTCGATAATTGACAATGGAGGAAGCAGAGGAGAAACATCGACAGGCACAAATAATCGTCTAGGTCAAGTCTAGGTTGAGTTTCTTCTTAGGAAACTGAATTCAGAATTCCGCCGACACGCAACCTCATTTAGAGAAACTACAAAAAGGCGTCTCAATGTGACGACTTTATTCCTATCAGTTTACAATGAGGTGAACCTATCCAAATATGCCGAGTTATCATTTGACCGCAAGGGCCGAGTCTTACAATCGTAACTTCTCCCTTCACTGTGATTCACATTACACCTATACGCCTAGTGGTAATAGTTGCTCGCATCCGACTTCACGCTTTCCCAAGCCGCATCAAGCGCCTCCACCACCTCGTCTGTTCAAAACATTCTAGTTAGAATACAATTGCTTGCTCCCATACGTGCAGACTCACGCAACGGGCCCTTTTCCAGATCGACGAGATTCTGTCGGGTGTCAGCAATTTCTTTCTATATCAAAATGAAAAATATAGTGCAGGACCCACCTGCTCGATATGTGCTAGACGCCCCGATAAGTACCGAGTCACCGTGTTCACGGCGCAAGAGCAAATGGTGCGAGATCCACCGCAGAGCAACCTCCGCCATGGTCATCCCGTGCGCCTGCACGACGGTGCGGATCGAGGCGAGCGCGTCGGAGTACGCAGGCTTCCAGTACCGCTTGCGGTAGTTCTGTGGTTGAAAAACAGGGGGATCAGTGGGACGAACGTCATCGAAAACGAATACATACCTTTCCCTGGTTACCCTCCCCGAAACGCGAGCCATCCGTGGGCTTCTCGTCTATGGACGTGTAGCGGTCGGTGAAGAACCCACCCGCAACTGTGGGAATCAGATCAGCATACACTCATATCCCAGGCAGGTCAGAACATACGGGGGTTGAACTCGTAGAACGTGATGCCGAGCTAGCGCAGGGCGGGGAAGAGCTCAGGTTCTACGCCGCGGTGAATCGCGTTGTATATTCCCTGATACACTGTGGGCGGTACATATCCGTGTTGCTTGCAGATGCCGACAATTTCTGCAACTTCCCACCTGTAAGAAGTAGTCGATGTTCATTGAGAAGGGAGATTGGTTGTTTGAGAAAACGTACGCCATGTAATTGCTGATTCCGAAACGCTTGAAGTGCCCCTCACGGTACAGTTCGTCGATGGCCTTAGAGTGACTTCGTAAGGCACGGTGCGGTCAGGCCCATCCAGGTACCACATTTCTAGTTTGCTATCGTGTAGACAATGAAGTTAGACATGAATCCACCCAGTTTCGGCACCCACGTACTGCCTGTTGAGTTCCTTAAGCGATAGCTTCAGGAACTTGCGTAAATCCTGCCCAACCACCGATCAGTGTTGAAAACTCATGAACGCCACACATCCCACCTCCGGCGAATGAGTGCCGGTTATCGTTGCGCCCCGCGGTTCCAAATACGGCCAATTCTGTGGTTGTTTGACAGAGTCAGTACTCACTGCGACTGGATAGAGTTTAGTCTCCATCAAGATGCCCTTCTCCAGTTGGTCTTGCCCAAAACCCCCTCGCCTGTTCCTACGCCGTATACACGCGCCGCGGCGCGGTGTCGAGCTGGTAACAAAGATCTGTGAACATTCAGTGTGGCAGGAAGGCGGTACGCACCTCCCGGTCCCCGTGTTTGAGAAATACGTCGAGGATCGCCTCGATGTCCTTCGTCTCGTGCACACGCGCACCATCGGCGCCTTCCGCGCCGAAAGTCATCGCGTCCTGCTCTTGGTAAATCACATTTTCTTGGCATTCTCAATAGGACGCACCATGACGATATCGATGTTGAGGGCACTCTTCTGGGTAGGAATTGTGGCCATGATCGTAGTCGATAGTAGGTATACTTTCTTCGGCTGTTGGTTCACATTTTATAACCTCCCTTCGCGTCTTCCTTTACCCCCGGCCGCCAGTTATGGCCCACGCCCGCTGGTCACAAGTGAGCAAGTCTCGGCTGGTACCGACGACTCCTGACGCAATCTTCCGAGTTGCAGCGAGGCTTAGTGAGCTCTATCCGTGGATGCCGTGCTTCTGTATATACTCCACTGGCGTTGAGGCGGCACCCCACCATCATTGCGGCAGCACTTGCCGGTGTCCCGAACCCGACCGCCTGTCTCAGTATGTTCCTCCCGTTTGCTGTCGTTGCGCGATATTATTCGGACCCTAAATCTCAGGTCTCTCAGGCGAGTAAAATCTGCATAAATATGGGGCTCAGGTACAGGTTCGACCGGTGAACGGCACGAAAATGGCTGTAATATCATCCAAGCGGAATGTGCTGATTAAGTGGATTTCTGACGCTGAGATGGCTGCTCAATAATAGGGGAGGTCAGAGTTGACGATTCTGTGTCGATTCTGACTTCGATTCTCATTCGATTTTGATCCGATTTTCGGTCGAGAATCGATCAAGAATCGACAGTGAACTCTGACCGCCCCGATTCTTGATTGATTTCTGGCACGATTCTGTCTTAGCTAGTTATGTCGTCGGGTGACTTGAGACACCCTTTGCTCCCAACTTGGTGTTCTCCTCGTCACTCCCCTCACCCTCCTCCTCGTCGTCTCCATCAGCGGAGCCTGCCGCGATCTTTTTGGCTGTTTTTTTGGCCACCTTTTGGAGGGGCTTTGGTATTTTTTTACAGGATGATTTCGCCTTAGGAGCAGTGGCTGCGGTGCTCTCAATCTGGCGTGCCATGAAGATAGGTAGAGATGTGCGCAAACAGTGAGCAGGGAAAGGAGGTGTTACGATCGCGACCAAATGTTTTTTTATGCTTATATATATTCTGAAATATTACTATATACTAGTAATTTCATGGCAAAACTAATTGGCATGCTCAGTTAAGTTCGCTCGTGCAACATGAAGGATCGATTCTGACGACGATTCTGAGGCATCAGAATCGGAGTTCCTCCTCTGGAGGAGGAACTGCGATTCTGTGTCGATTCTTAGAACATCGATTCTTGATCGATTCTCGACCGAAAATCGGATCACAATTGAATGAGAATCGAAGTCAGAATCGACGCAGAATCGTCAACTCTGACTTCCCCTAATGCCAGATAATGTGATAAGTCTTCAAAGTGACCCTTTGCAGCCCGTTGCCGTCGCGCCATTGCGCGGGCGCTGGATAGAGCTTCGTATCCATCACGATATCTCACCTTTTCTCGCCAACTCATCTCACCTAAATGCTCTTGGCATGTACAAGGAGCTGCTAGCCGTAAAATTCGGAGCTGCCCACTCAACGACGTCTCCAAACACAAAATCGAAGCATGACTGGGAGGCGGGTGCTCGCAGTGTCCATGCCCGAACCTAACGTCATTGCGCCTTCCCGAGACCCACCATGGCTGCCCAACTGTTGCATCGTGATCTTAATGATGGAGTGGTTCGGGACGGGAAGACTGGTTACAACCGACGGGGGCACAGGATTCAGCTTTCAATCCAACCACTGACTGGTGCGAGCTACGGCCGTAATATTTATAGATGGACTCAACTTTCTCAAAGTCTACCAACAGTGGATCTAATCTCTCTCAGACACTACAAAAATCAACTGAAGCTCGTACCTGGCTTGTTTGTGTAGATCCGTACCCGAAACAGACGCTTATCGCGGGAGATTGGATTTAGAACTCATCCAGATAGTTGTACTGAATCGAAGGGAGTCCATTCAATGGCCAAGTGCTTCGTGGTAGTATCCCCTGACGGAATTCATTCCTCCATTCTATCCATTCTATCAATCGAGTGCCGCCCGCGACGCCACAGTTCTCGCAGATCATGGAAAGTCGACCGCGGCTATAACCGCCCATAAACGGGTATATCAAGGGCCACCGATTCGTTACATTTGGGCATTTACGCTCTCCTCCCTTCGCTGTTATTCTCCCGCCACCAGGAACCGTTCATAGAAGGGATTCCGATGACGATGGGCCTATAAATATTTTAGTGGATTGTGATTTGCTACCAAAGATATAATTATAGACCTCGATATTTTTATAATGAGAAAGAACTTGGGAAGGATTCTAACGGCGGCCTCAGACACGTAGAGTTCGACACCTAAGCTACCACAAGTCAGGAGAGTCGCATTACTCAATACACAGTGTTGCCAAAGGTTCTGCTGGAAGTATATTGATACTTACTTGTCGTCATCAATATAGAGTATCTGTGACAGAGACTATGCTGGAAGGTGCTAGGATAGAACGGCAACTATAAATTGCAACTGAAAATTCGACTTGAGCTGCAGTTAGAAGCTCGGGATACGATAATGGTTGACTTTCCATAAGGCATTTTTTATTCTCGAGCTTAACCGAGGGGTCCCAAACGTGCCGGCATACGGTTTAATCTGAGTAGTTTATTGCTTACCGGTTCCCATAAGGCCTAGAAATTACTCCACGAATAAAGTATTGCGCGTGAATTGATAGCACGTGCGACATAAACAACGCGTCATGTGTCTCTTCCCACCACACACTCACATGGATAACGATGTGTTCCTTCTTCATCAACAACTCAAAGAGATGGAGGACGACGCGATGGATGGTCAACAGAGGCTTGCTGGCATTGCAACAGCCATCATAGTGCTCGGAGCCATTGAGGCTCAACGACTACGCACGCGCAGAGCGACGTAAACCAAGCCGGCTGTACCTCTGCCGGGATGTAGACGCTGTTGAGACGCTGTAGTCGCCGGTGTGCGTGTTTGACTAAAGCATGCGGTTGCAGGATGCACGGCCCGGAGTGGCCGCTGACAAGTGGCGGCGTCGAAAACGTTCAAGACACGTTATTCAGCGAAAGAAAAGTCTGAAGAGGGGGTAGCGACCCCCCCTCCAGATTAAACTTGAATTCAAGTCTGGAAGAGGGTCGAAGATATTCTAACAGAGATCCGGGCCCGATGGGGTCCTGGCAGGTGTCATGTCATTGCGGTGATCCTGCGGTTTTAGACCTCAAATTATTCGAAAATACAGAAAATGCCTTATGGAAAGTCAACCAATATCTCTAAGTACACGCCCCGATTTTACGATAAAAGCACTCAACGGTGGCGTTTAAATCATTAAGAGCAGGCGCGGCGTCCTGAACTGCCGAGCAATATTTTCATCTGAATGATTGACGGCGACCTGGGTCTTGAGTAATTGCGCGAGCCTAAATGGTGAGTTTGCCGCTAGATGCGCTTCCTATTTCTCATTGGGCGTCATATTCTCCCGCTCTGGTGTTTGAAGTTCTGCAGTGTATGTTCATTCAAGTTGAACATGTGCAGATTCAAAATCACAAGGGGCCTGTCAAAATATGTTTCTCGCGATACACCGTGGTACAGTAATGTATGTCGCTTGACCCTGCGCAGATCATGATCGCAAATAAGTAAAGATAATTATAGTACATAGTTCCTGCGACAGGCCGCGGTACGACCATTACATACATGTCGGAGCTGCAGGCAGGTCAGGCCCATAAGCTCGCTTTTTTTACCGTCTCATCCACACGCTTCCTGAAGCGAGGGTCCCAAATTCGTCCCGCTTCCTGGGAGCTTCGTCTGTGACTGCCTTAAGCGGGAGAGCGTTTTATAGTTTTAAAGTTCTTCCATTTTCCAGAACTTTGAACGAAATGGATACTTATTCAACTGATGTGGCACCATTCTAAACCTCCATTGAGCCTAGAAATGCAGCAAATGCCTTTGTAAAAGTTGCAGTGTTGCACGTCCCGCCGAATAGCGTGCCGGGATCAATGGCGGCTGATACGTCGGAAACGACCGGTGTTCATCTGAGGTTAGCCGGCGTTCAGTTATGTACACCACAAACCACTGGAGAAAGAGGTTCAATTAAGTTTTAGCAGGTTTGGGCCTCTGGCAGGGGGCCTGATCGCCAGCGCTCGGTTCCGGCCGTAACAAATTTCAAAAGCCCGGTCTTCTTCCCAAAAGCGGGCTTACAAGCGCAAAGTCCGGACGCGAAGAAGATCGGAGGGTTTCAACCCTTTTCAACGGTGAAAATATTTTTAGATCAGGTCAGCTCTAGCGTTTGGCCAATTGAGGGGAATTGTGCCTGGAAATAGCGCCACAACATATATATCAAGGTGGGAAATACAATCCGAAATATCTGCAGACTGATGGTGGTTCAAGTCGCTCGCTCGTTTGAATGTCATTGAACCAGCCGTATCAGTTTTCATTTCCACATGAACGCTGCGCGCTGAATTGCCCGCCCACTCCGATTGACGCGTACCACAGATTGTGGCTGACATTTAATTTATGTACCGGATCTTGAAGATCCCACCCAGCGCCGCGTGGTAACAATGCTTGTTTCACCAGTTAATCGTGCGAAACGAAACAAGGACAAAGGTCTGGCGCACCGGTGACTCGGAGCACATGTATGACTAGAATGAGCGAAATCTGGGAATCGAACCATGTCGTTTGGAAGACTGGCAGTGGATGGCGCTCATTTCTCTTTCATCGACCCAAATACGTGTGAAAGAGTTGAAGCGAGTATTAAAGCTAAGCGACATACTCGACTTTTACCATCCCCAGCCCAAGAAAATGACGTGTTAGGTTTGTACTTGCTGGCTAATCATGTGATCGCTTTTCTGTTTCTCGCGTCAATGCCTTGGTTCTTCTCTTCTTCCCAAGTTCAAGTTGCCCCAATGACTGGCTCCACGGCCAACAACGGCTCCACATGACATGATGCCCGGATGACAACCTTGCATTCAGACCCCCGTAGACAGAGGGTCTGTCTACCCGGGTAGACTGAGGGGTTCTTCGGACCGATGTTGTGTACACGTACCTGCCAGTGGTTCACCTGAGTCTACTGTCTGTCTACCCTGCAGATGGAGGTAGACAGACCTGGGCCAAGGTAGACTGAGACATAGTCGGGCTGACATTGACCACCGGGTTTCACCAGAGAACTTTCAACCCAGGTCAACGAGAAGTGAACCGTAAACCGTACTTAACAAATGTTAAAGAGGCGAAATTGAATAATTGTTTGATCTGATCATCTGATGGTAACCGATGCCGTGATGCCAAATGGGCTGGCATATCCAGAACTACATACATAGTGGCACTGGAAAGCAAAGGAGAGACGCCCAGACACAGGAAAGGCCGAGGTAAGCCCAAATTAGCGGTTTAATTTTGGACAAGATGAGTGTACCAGCAGAGACCGGGGTAGCCGGAGGTAGATATGGGTACACCGAGGTAGACCAACCTGTGTCTACATGTCGTGGTATACATATTTCTACCCAGGTAGAGACTGAGGTACACCGAGGTAGCCCGAGGTCTGTCTATGGGGGGTCTGAATGCAGTGAAACATCAGCCCACTCCCGAATCAACCTCAGGCCAAACTCGCGGGCCCATCGCAGACGCAGTTGATCACCGAGGGCTCTGAACTGGACGACAATCTACATAATATGATAATCCAATCTGCGAGCCCTGCGTATTGCACTGTCGTCTTCAATGCCGCTCCAAATCCTTCCTCCCTTCCTTCCTTCCTTCCAAAATTACGAGCTCAGTTGTGTCCAATTGCGGTGTACACATCCTTCCTTCCTTCCTGACAACATAATTTGCAATCCGCGGACATACGAAATAAGACCTTTCCCCAACTTCGCACAACAACAAAGTCTTTTCAAAACACTTCAAACTCGCCCTCAAACGAACCTCAAACATGCAGTGCCTTTGCGTAAGCTATTTCCGCCGCATTTTTTGGATAGCTTCGAGTCGCAGTCTCCGTTAGTAACACCACGGGTAACACCAGGGAACGGCCCGAACATTGCAAATGAAGATGCAGCTCTTGGTCACCGCTGGTTGCGGGATGTGCATCTTTCAGTCCCGAAACTGCATAGATATTGGTCAGGTTCCCGTGTTTCCGCTCCGTCGCTGTATCATTGGTTCAGGGAAAGATCTTGCGTCGTCATCAGGCACTGTTGTAGCCATGGATATAAAGCATCTACACAGCTGACGACTAGCTCGCACCGCACAAATGCAACTCCTCCATCTCACCCTGGTATCTCTAGTCTCGTTGGTTGCGGCCCAGGACCTCGGAGTGCCGCTGTCGTGGCGGGTACATCGTATTTTGTCCTCGCTCCCCGCGCATATGCTCACTGAGAACAGAAATTTAGCAACACTCGTCCTATAGCTGAGCGCATCACGATCGCACAGAATGCTATCAACCAAATGACGCCGCAATTGGACGCAGCCACTGGAGAATTCAATGGTGCGTCCTGGTCAATTGAAGGAGCTCGCATGCTGACTGCACTAGGCATCGAATACTGGCAGTCGGGGAACGTGTGGTCAGTCCTTGCGAATCAAGACCACTTGGCGGGGACGACGACGAACAAAGCCTTGGTTGTGAATAACCTCAACCTCGTATTCAATCGGTGGGCACACTATGATCAATTTGGGTGCGCTACCTATCTAACCTATTACCGAGTTAGAGAGCTGACTGACAATATAATTCAAGGGTGAGCTTGTCGACTCGACTTGAGTTCAATCAATCTAATTTCCCTTGTCAAAGTTTAACGATGATGCGATGTGTGTCCATGTTCATATCTACCCTTATTCGTTCAACAAAAGCTTATAAACCCCCAGGTGGTGGGCTCAGGCCGCGTTGTATGGATACCGGGCATACGCAGTACGTCCGCTCTTAGTGTTTCCGTTCGGCAATAGAACTGGCTCCAGGATACCAACCTGCTCGCCCATGCCGTCGATGTGTGGACACATGTCACTGGATAGTAAGAGCATAATCTGTCGCGGATTTCATCAAAGTTCACACCTGAGTACTTAGTGTGATAACTTCCGCCCAAGCGAGCGCCAGGAAGAACCCCAATAAGGTGTTTACGCTCGAGTCTACATGTGACGGAGGTAAGTTCTATCTCATAGCTGCATTCCAGCCGCTCAATTTCGCAGCAACCATGGCGGGGGGTGTTTTCTGGGTGAGCGAAAACTGGTTTCACTTGGCCCTTGCTCATTGGACGACTACAACCAGAAAACTTCAACAAGCGACCAATCCGTCAACTCCATCACGACTGGGTGTGTTTGTTTTCTGTCCTTTCCTTTTAAATGTTGTTGAGGTGGTCTTTCATTCCAGCCTGTACATTACGTACGCCCTATTCTGACATGGAAAAACGAACAACTATTAAGGATTGAGAACTGAATTTTAGGCTGTCCGCATTCCTCGCCGAGTACACCAAGAACGCAACCTACACCGCAGCGGCCATCCAAAGCGCGAATTGGTCGGTTGAAGGGACTCCTCAAATTTGTGGATTGGATTTAACAAATGCCGTCGATTCAGGATTAAAGCGCACAACATCAATGCGAACGACCTGGTGCTAGACACAGTGAACGCCTTCGACTGCTCGACGTCGCCCGCTAGCTGGCTGTTCACGTACAATTCAGGCAAGTACATTGAGGGGCTGAGTGTGCTTGGAGCTGTTACAAGCGATACTCAATGGAGCACATTGTAAGTTACCGTATGTACCCGCTTTTCTGGTGTAGATGCTGAAAGTTGAGTACCGGGCGATAAACATCCTGAATGCTGCAGTCAAGACGACCGCGTGGGAAGGCGCCGACGGGATTATTACTGAAGGTGTCAGCACTACATCTAACAACGATGGGGTTGGGTTTAAAGGTTCATTCGTTCATTCGTTATCATATTCAACAAAAAACTCACAGAATTAGCTATTTTCATTCGCGGGATCCACGAAGCGTGGACCAGAAATCCTAACAACACTGCTCTCCGGACCCTTATTCACAGCTACGGTGATGTGCAGGTGTGTCGCGTTACAAGCCTCCTAATCCTTCCGATTTGAAGGCTAATAACTGTCGTGCATAGTACAATGCCCTCCTCGACCTCGCCGCGACTGGCAGCACGTACTCCTCCAACTGGCACGGGCCGCCGCAGGCTTTCACTTCATGGGGCCAGCTTGCGGCGTTGGACGTATTGACGAGTAATATCGATACGAACTAGGTATCTATCCGAATTAGCGAATTGTGAAACTAGCCAGAAGCCAGAGGACATGTACATATATTGAGTATTTTAATTTATTGCCTTGACCGAACGGTGGGCAAGCAGATTTGTGGGATTCTTACCCACAACTTACTGAGTATTGAAGTAATTTTGCTTAGCGTGTTTGCTCGTCATGTGATCGTTCCTCTTCTTCGCTTCCACCGCGACTTCGTCTCCGTTCCCTTCTTGTACCGAATGAAGAAGAAAAACGAAACCGAGTCTGGGTATGTTTAATGCCCACGTATACCGGTTCAATCATGCTACTCAAGTATCGATCCAGAGGTGTGGCAAGGAACCCTAGCTTACGCTCGATCCAAACCCGTGCCAAATCCCATCGTGGTGGACGACTCTGCCACTGAAGACTCGGAAGACGAGATTATACACCCTATACTTCCCAGCAATAAAGCTGGATGCTTTGCAGTCAAGGCCACTCCCAAAATACAGACCTCCGAGCCCATTGTAGTCGATGGTTCGAAGACGGAGGACGCAGACGCCGAAGAAATAGTTGCAAAGAAGAGCGCGTCATCTATGTATTCCAACCTCTGCAGGTAGTATTGCGACCACACCCGCCAGCAATGTGAGCCTCGGAAAGCGTAAAGAAGCGGATACCGTTTTTTCGATGATGCGAAATGGCCCCCCTCCACTCCCTTCCCCATCGCGCGCAGATGGAAGCCGAACGTCTCGCTTGCCGTAAGCGCGTACCGCAAGACGACGAGCAATCGGCCGGAGATTCTAAACCTGGCGCTACAGTCTCTAGCACCGCCAAAACTCCTCTTGCTTCAAGAATATTCTACGACGGCGCCTTCTTCCCTACCATGACACGGCACACAAATCCCCGCGCAGACGGACGAGAAGCGATTCAGTTTACGCACATCGTTGGTACCGCCAACTCCTCCGATCTGAAGCTCGCTGTGGTATCGTCTTTCGACCTCGACCACAAATGGCTCGCACCGCACTTCAATACCGAGGTGCCCATGATAGTTGTCACTGGCCGAAAAGGAAGTGGACCGACTATGATGCACTTATTCGAGAACCCGAACTGGATCCAGACATGTCCCAAGTGGGCACAGGAGGGTGCTTCCATATGAGGGTCCGCCCATATTTCTTTATTATATTACATTACAGCAAGGCCGCTTAATTCGTTCTGCGTGATACACAGTACATGTTTCTATTTTTTACAAATCCGGATCCGGGTTGTCGTTAGCACTGCGAATCTCGTCTCGCTCGACTGGGAGCACATGGTATTCATTCAAAGATGTTTTCTTACGCTCGTCATTCGGTGTCGTTGGCAATAATTCCGACCCCAGCGCTGAAAAGCCGAAATATCAACGGCCGGATCTTAAAGGGAGGAGAGTTTCGCAACGCTGCTGGAAACGGTGTTGAAGGCGACGAATGTTGGCCCTGCATTAGAATCTGTGAGAAAAAAGGTGAGAAATATCCACCATCTTCCATTTGCCTCTCGGATTCTTGTTTTCGGACTCGTCTATAAGTTAGTACAGTCGCTGATTTATGAGTTTCAGACCTCGGACCTCCCGTTGAAGTCAATCTCCGATCTCTCCGAGTTATGGGATTGGAGTAGTGTGACCGCAGAGTTGGTGCCTAGTATCGCGGGGAAGCACGAGGGGTGGAATAAAATCAAGATGTTCGGTAAATTTTCCATCTTAGTGAACTGTCTAACGACTTGGGTAGGACCGGCCATCCGCGTCTCATGCGTTCCCTCGAGAAGCTGGGGCTGACCACCAGCGAGACTCAAAACCTGGTTCTCGAATGTCAAGTGCGATTTCACGTGGCCATATTCTGTTCGGTGCTTGTGCTTACTCTTTTTTTTTGTTCTTGTTTTTTAGGGCTCGAGCATCGGGACGTATACGACGCAGTGGTTCAACCAATTTTATACTTCTGCCTCGGGCCATCCGACTGCGCTCAAAGCACACATGGAGCTATCCGAAGGAAAGCGCAAGAAACTCGAGTACCCTCGGGGCGTCAACGTGGTGTTCCCGACCACTGCGACAGTCGTGAGCGCCGGCGGACATGTAAGCACGGACCACACAGTTATTTGGTCTTCGGCATTCATTGCTTCGGCGATAGGGCTCGGGCTTGCTTTCTGCAAACGCACGAAGTGGGACGCGAAGAACTTCCCGCGCGCGGCCTTCTACGACTCGAAGAGCGGCGCTGGAAAGGTGTTGATGCATACTAAGATGATTCACGTCACATCCTCACCATTTTGCTGTCAATTAATCCAACAAAAGATGATCATCGGCTCCTTCACGCAGAAAAAAAAACGCGACATCAGAATCCTCTGGCCTGGCAGGCTGGATGTACGTTGGGTCCCATAACTTCACAGCGCCAGCGTGGGGAAATTTATCTGGCTCCGCCGATGCACCGATGTTGAATGTACGTCGCCGCATACCGATTCCCTCCCTCCAATATCGATATCGATCTATACAGGTTAATAATTATGAACTAGGCGTTGTTGTTCCGTTGATGACTCCGGAAGAAGTGAACATCGCATCTGCTTGGGAGCGGCCGCCCAGTAAATACACGGCGGACGATGGCCCTTGGGTAAGCGCATTCTGATTGAGCTTTAATGAAACCTGATTTTTTTTAGAAATATATTAAATAGGAAAACCGCTAGCCTATACGCGCAGTTTCTTGGGAGTGCACTGTAACAAACCGAACTTGATGTATTGTACTGTGTTTTCGATGAGAGGGTTGTTACTCTTCCTGTAGTGTTAGTGTTATCATTTTTCAACCCAATTTCCATCTCTTCCGAGTTGAAATCTCTTCCTTCCTAAGAATATTGCTCCGCCAGAAATCCAAAACTATGTGCGAGTCAGACAGACAAGTAGCGCTCCGATAGCGCATCGGAAGACCGCTTGCCACTGTTTTTTGGGGATGGACTTTCACACCGCCTGGACATGACTCATGGGGCGGATCTCGTGTTTTATTACTAACCCGCCACCTGCCCGAACGAGCGTGGTGGACGAGTAGCCGAGAAAGGAAGTGATCGTGATGCGCTGATGCATAAAGCGGCGCTTCACAAGATGCTCCGTCATGCTCCCTAAATCCAGGCTTTTCCTTCTCATCTCATTCTTCCCGGTGTATATAAGCCTCGCCCTCTACTTCAAGCTCATCACACTTCCCCCATCCGCAGAAGATACACTGTCTTCTCTCCTCAAACTCGCGAACTCCAATCTTCGCAGAGCTCAGTTTTTGACCAGACAAGCCTCGACTTCAGCCATCTCTACCGATATGGGCATTAAAATTGTACCTCGTCCGAGCCAAGAGCGCGGCCACGCGGACCACGACTGGCTGAAGACCTTCCACACCTTTTCCTTTGCTTCGTGAGTTTACTGCGTGCTCGGATAAGACTGCCGACAACTAACAGGGGTTTTTTAGGTATCATGACCAGAAACACTCTCAGTTTGGTGCTTTGAGAGTCATAAATGAAGATCGAGTGGCTGCCCACAACGGCTTTGGGACTCATTCGCATCGCGAATTCGAGATCTTTTCGTACGTCGTAGCGGGTCAATTGGAGCAGTGAGCATTTCTTGAATCATTTACATCGGCACCATCTGACCTTCTCTGCAGCAAAGATTCGATGGGGAACACCGAGATCTTAAAACGGGGCGATCTCCAGCTCACATCCGCCGGGACGGGCATTTCCCACTCCGAGAAGGCGCACGGATCCAAGCCAGTCCACTTCCTTCAAATCTGGTCCCTTCCATCCGTATCGCGTCTTCAGCCCAAATACTTCACCCGCCACTTCACGGACGCCGAGAAGCGCGACGTGTGGGCGCGCATCGTGGCACCCGTCGATGCTGAGGGTGTGCTGAAGGATAGCCGAGAAGGCGCGGGGCCGGCGCCGGTGCAGAGCCCGCTGACGCTGTACGCGACCCTCTTGACGGACGGCAAGAGCCTCAAGCAAACGATCAAGGGCTCGAAGGGGTACATCCACGTCGTGCAGACCAGTGGATATAACACCAAAGCCGCCACCGGTGCGACAATCAAAGTCATCGGCGCCCCGGGTGTTGAGGTCGAGCTCAAGGAGGGCGATGGAGCGTATCTCCACTTCGATAACGGTGGCGAGCTGACAGTGGAGAACGTTGGGGACAAGAGGGCGGAGGTCCTGCTATTTGACCTCGAGTAGACGTATTCATAAGTTTTCGTTTGGAAGAAATATTGTAAATTTATGTACACTAAGGCATTGTCGGTAGACGAACAATACTCAATGCCCAAAGAACTCCTCCGCAACAAACTCCCAGATCTTCTGGGGCTTGTTAAACTGGTCATGCGTGAACTGATACTTCTTCGTGTCCGCCTCAAACACATACTCCAGAATTCCGTCCTTCTGGTCGATGTACGGGATCGCGTTCCGGAAGTTCACGGTGAACGCCGCGGAGACGGGGAACGGCTGCGGCGCGGCGGGGTCCGTGTCTAGCCCCGCGAGCTCCAGCTCAAACAGGATTTCGTCGTAGCTCGTAATCTCCGACCCCTTGACAAGGCATCTTCAATCTAATGAAGAGGACGTGGTAGAAGCCACGCACCTTGACACCGCCGTCGAACTGCGACACTGTCGCACTGGGCGTTCCGCCAAAGACCGCAGAGCGCACGCCGTGTTTCTGGAAGAGGTAGCTGCTGAAGACGGAGCACGTCGACGCGCAGATGCTATTCGCGACGAAGACGTAGTCTTCGCCTGCGAACGGCGGCGTGGTGAAGTTCGTCACGTCGGCGGAGCTGTCGCCGAAGTCGTCCAGGAACTGCTTCGAGTACGCATCCTGGACGCCGTTGATGACCTGCGGCACGGGGGGATCCAGGAACTGCGAGTTGTTCTGGAACAGCTTATAATCTGTCACGTCGCGTAAGTGGGCCGAGAAGATGATGGGAAGAGGAGGGTGTACGTACTCAGGTCCCGATAGAAGAAGTAGCTGTACTCCGACTCCCCCAGGCCAGATGCCGCAGCGACGTCCGACTCGCGTCTAATCAGATCGCTATCCCTGTACACTGCCGGGAATCCTGGGTACAGATCCTGCAAACGCACGTGAGCGATTCCTTCCAAAGTCTCGACGGCCTCCGCCTCTTACCTGCGGCCACAGCGACCAAAGCGCAATCGCTCCAGCGAAGATGAATCCTCCACGGTTCCCGGAGTTGTCGACGATGATCTTCTCGACGCCGGCGGCCTTGAGTGCATTCAGTCCCGAAAACAAGGTGTCGGAGATGCCGTCGAAGTATGCGTTCGCACCGGTGTCATCGGACGGCTCGAACTGCTGGAAGTAGACGACACCGACTTTGGGGTGGTCGGCGAGCTGGTAGATGTCGAGCGTCACGAAGTGTCCGAACGACGTCACTGCAGCAGCGATTTTATCAATATCAAGACAGTGAAGAAAGACGACGGCGCACGATTAGGCTGAACGATGTTTGCAGCGGGCGCGACCTGTGCTCCACCAGCCGCATGCCGTACGGGATCCTGCGCTTCAGGAGCAACAACGGCCTTCCGGCGCTGGTTTATCGGTGACGCGTCAATCGACCGCCGCGTGAGCTTGCGCTTGCGCGCAACGGAGTCCACCCCGGCGAGACACGTCTCTGAGATGAAGGACGCGGTCGTGTTGCCGTTCCCCAGGAACGTCGCTGCCCACGGAATCGTCACGGTCTTCTTTGCGCCCTGCGGCGTCTGGAGGGTGACCGTGACGGAGTCCGCGCCGGGGTAGAACGCACGCTGCCCGAAGCGGCCTACCTCCTGCGTGTAGAGCCCGGCGACGGTATCCGCGCTGTAGCGCGACATGAGCCGCATGTACCGCGGGTTCACCGTCTCGTATGCGCCGACGAGACCCTTGAAGATGCTTGACTCGGTGGCGAGGTTGACGAGGTACGTACTGGCATCGACGCCGTCTATGGTGAGGACGCGGGAGCCATCGAGGGGCCGGACGTGGACGCCGATGCTTTCGAAGTAGTCTTCTAGACCTGCGCGGCCCTGGTTGGGGAAGTCGTAGTTGACGAGGAACGTCGGGAAGGCGGTTTTGTCGAAAGGCGAGTCGGCCAGTGTGGCAATGGAGAAGGGGATATTCCAGCTGAACGACTCAGTGCACGCGGCGGCATAGAGGGTGTGCCCGTCCGCCTCTTTGTTGAACGCATCCGTGATCTGTAGGACATTAACTTCGTTCCAAACGTGGGCTCGAGATGGTCGTACCGCAATGTTAAAATCCCAATCCGACTTGTACCCGGTAGTAGCAGTCGTTCTGTTAACATCTACCTGAATATCAGTCCCAAGCGTTGGCAAAAGAAAACAGAAACGCACTTTCGAGGAGAGCGCGGACATTGACGTCGTGAGGGATCAACGGGTTGGGGGAATGAATGAACCAAGTCTCCAGGGAATAATATTGCAGCGCTTTGATCGTCGAGTCCACAACCGACAAGCTACGTGTCTTGTTGAACGGCACATTCACCTCACACGCGTGAGCGACTTTGCTGGACACCCAAGTCGACGCAGACGCGAGGCTACACGGGTCACTGAAAAGGAGGCCTTGTTACACACAACCGGGAATATGAAGAGAGAAACAAACGCCGCGTGCACAATGCCACTGGCAGCCGATAGCACCAAGAGCAGGAGAGAGACCATGGTCAGAAAGGCGCGTGCTGCGTTATCTGTGTTCTGCATCTCTTTTTATATCAACGCTAATACATCGGCGGTGGATGGCTGCCCCGCGTGGCGACGTCTCGGGTTTCTGGGATGCCGGCCCCGTCATCGCCCAAGTAAGATGTCGCAATTGTGAAAGGCTCCGGGTATTGAGAAGAGTCATTGGCAGAGCGAAGGCAGTCAATTATATTCAGTGGCCACATTGGAGGGTTGTCTTCCAGGATAGTCGGCGCTCTAGCGACGCGTCGACGCAAGACAGATACATATGCAGACTCTGCGCTGAGAAGGAGAAGACGCTCAGTCGCATGCGCATGGGAGTGCGGAGCAAAAGGTTATCAGCGGATCGGTGATGAAATCTCACGGTCTCAAGGCATGTCGACAAAAATATGACTTCGGCTGGTCTTCCGACATGGAATTCAAGAAGAGAGCTTCGAATGTCGACAAGCTCAGAGGTTTGGAAGGTGTCCAAGGACCACCGTAATCGGGATTTTTTTTACGGCAAAAATCAGCCCAACGAAAATTGACGTCGAACGAGCGGACCGCGGTACAACAACTTACTATAGCTGTTGGAATGAAGATACGGGGGTCTCAATCCCCGGTCAGAGTTCTTACATCTAAATATTATACAGCACTCCACCACTCTCGCGAGAGGCACACATATCGATCTACTTCGACTCTTGAAGCCGATTCAACCCCGCTGAAGGAACAGTTTTAAATTCTCGAGCGACGAGGTTGGGCAGCGGTTTCTTGTCCGGAAGGACCATTCCCGTCTTGGCCTCGGGGCTCATGATGACTTCTTTTGAATAATACTCAGTCCATAAATTACCTTTAAATTGAGGAACGAGTTAGAATCTTTGTTTCGGTCCGAAAAGCAGCAAATTACCGTCCGCGAGGTGCGGGTTGGTCAGAAGGAAGCGCACGAAATGGTCGCTCGGCTTTCCGTCCTCGCGAGATGTCGGCTTATCGTCGGGTTTCTCGCCTGCGACGAGCGTCTGTACGCTGGATGTATCCGGTGCCGAAGCTCCTTCGAGCGGCGGCATGCTGGATATTCCGAAATGCACCATCTGGATCCAGAAGTAAGTCATCGTGACATGGAATGTCCGGCCCCGGGTTTGCTCGCTCTGAGCGATGTACTTCTCCAGCCCGTCAAAAATCAGGTTCTTTCCTGCCGATCTTTCAGCACTCCGCCCGATCGAGTCGCATGCAGTAATCCTACCTTTTTGGCGGCCATGGATCGTAAGGAGCAAATACGCTACGCGAATATAGGTGTAATGGTCCCACGCAGGCAGATTGAGTGTGTCGAACTGCCGCAGAAATTCCTCCGATGAAGAGTCGTTTTCTACACGTGCGAGCCAACTGTCGAGCTTGGATTCGAGCGACGCGGCAGAGTGTGGATTGGGAATTCGGGCGACAGGAGCTGCCACGAGAGGCTTTCCCGCTCGGACGTCTTGGATTGCGTCCAAAAGCCAGCCAAACGCCTCCGCTTCTGGCTTGCCTTGCATGGCTGAGGAGACGCCGAGAATGTAGAAGGGCACCTCCGTTGTTGCCTTGGCAAATTCGGCACGGAGTATTTCAATGGGTATGGGTATGGCGTTTGGAAGGTCTTGCTTCGTTGCAAGACTGTAGACACGTATTATTTCACTGGGAGTTCGTAGCGAGGGGAATTGAGACACCTTACATCAGAACTGGCAGGTCTTGAGGACGAAAGCTGGGGTCGTCTGGGTCGGACGTCATAATTTTGATATGTTTTGCCAGTTCTTCGACGCTCTCAGAAATTCGTTCCCTGTCGCAGCCATCTACGACCCTGTACGCACCCCATGTGCGGTTAGTAGGCCTCTCGATCGTGCGGAAGAAACGAACCAGATGAGGGCATCCGAGCCTGAAGTGTACGGCCTGAAGAACGAAGGTCCAAACTTCGAGCAGCCTCCTGCATCCCAGCATACCATATCAATGCTCCGTCCTTTGTTCGCGCGGACTCGAACCCGTTCAACATAGAATCCTATTGTGGGGATAGTCGCGACAACCTCTCCTAAATATAATACGGTCAGCGTAGAACGAGACCTGGAGTACCAAAAACTGACCCGTTTTCAGGCGGTGAAGAAGCGTCGACTTTCCGGCCGAGTCCAGCCCCAAGAGTGGAATCTTGAATCCACTGGCCAGACGGGGGAAGAGTCGGTCGAGGAGACGGCGGAAAGTTGGAAGGCTCATTTGCTTGACGTCTGGTTCCAGTTGTTGTCATATTTTATAGGTAGAGCGGAGCTGCGCAGTATACGTGGTGGTCGTTCATCAAGAGAGTGCTTACGTGGTGCCACGCTTGATGAAACGCGAGCGGTCACACTGCCCTGTGATCGGTGACCACTCGTGTTCCACTTCGAAAACTAGAGGGTTATTCCTTTTCTAGGCTTGTCGACTTATCTTCGAAGGATAAAAAATAATCGTTTGATAGGAAAGCTGAACCAAGCTGTTTCATGTAAAGACGCGACGGCATTCATCGAGAACAAATCGAGAATCAAATCGACACCGCGCACGCCGCGCGCCTCATTCAACTTCTCTCAACTTGTCTACTCGAGCCAGTGGACTGCGCCACAAATACCTAATTCAAAGACAATACTGCCGTCGACATCTCCGACTCAAAACTGCACTCGAACCGATACTATTCTTACACCGGGACTATTCCTTCTCGGTTTCGCCGATTTCATCTGGAAAGCTCGATCGTCAAAAATACGGCACAAAAAAACTGGCGATTAGCGTACCTTGCTTTAAGGGGTAGGCGCGAAGAGGGCGACGGTCGCATAGGTGGCGGAGCAGGTCCCGAGAGCGACGTTGCACGCGATAGCGGCGGCAGGCGCCGCGGGGGCGGCGACGACCGTACCGAAAACGAGACCAGCGCCAGCATAGCAAGCCACCGCAACCGTGTTGCAGCCTGCTTCACGATGAGTGCCTTCCAGCACATACGAGATCAGAAAACGCACCGGTCTGGCAGAGTGCGTAGGCGATCGGGCCTGCCTCGACGAGAGTGATTCCGGAGAGGGCCAGGAGGGGCACAATGAGGATTTTGAAAGCGCGCATTTATGACGTGGGGTAGGTGGTAAAGACAAGGTAATTACTCAATGACGAGCACCGAAAGGCTTTTATATGCGATTAGGCGTTGCGATGGGCGTTTAGCGCAAATCATAATGGGCGCTTAAGGTGAGCTCGAGGCCATTGAGGATTGGGTTCTGCCGTGATTTATTATTTAGAAGGTGCGGAGCGGCCTTCTTTTCGTGCCAGCTGACCTTCCTCGTTGCAAACACGCTCGAGGGCTTGCGTGTAGCTCAAAATGGGAAATTGAACCAACAAATTGGACAGTCAACTCGACGTCCGTGGCCTTAGGGCCAACGTCGTAGGGAATTATTACCCTTGGATTCGATCGCCCCGGTTGGCTTCCTAGAGTTCACTTTGTAGGGCGGAGGTCGCGGACATAATGACCGCAAAAGTGTCCAACTACTTGCGATCCTTAAGCTATTGGCCTTGCCTGGATGGCAATCCTTGGACGTCGAACAAGATTTTCACCTCTTTTGCCTAATTTTTAAACTGGGCGACGACAGGCAATTCAAGATAGAGGAAAATCCGATGCAGCATTCATTGTAGGTTGATGTTGAAAATCTCAAGTCTGTACAGAACCGCGTTCCCTGCCCAGCGTCTGAACATTGGGACACGTAAACAATAGGTCCGTAATCGTGCTCTCGCCCGCACCAGTAACAGACAACCGTGTTACACCCCGCGCCGTCCATCCGAAACGCCTCTGCCTCTGCTGTTTCCTGCGCAGCGACTCTACGAGCCAGATTGGCATCGCATCGCTGAAAGAATACCGCAAGTCGAGATGGGTGATTTGCGGGGGAAGCGCTGCGAGTCCAACGCGGTTGAAGATGTCTTCAAACCCGGTGTCGACGTACTCGATCGACAGACGGCGGAGATTTGGAGCGAGCGACCACGCGTCGAGGGTCTCCAGGAGGGAGTCGAGGACCCCTCCCATCGGCAAGCGCATATGACCGCTTTTCGCGGGATAGACATCGTCGTTGGTGATTTGGATGGTAAGTGACTGACACGCAAGATTTGCGGTCCGTGTGGGCTGGATATGCGGTCTCGCTAGGCTCCGGAAGCAGTCTAAGAGCCGTTCGAAGCTACCGGATGAAGATGCAACAGTAGTGGGTTGTGCGCACAAACGCTGGAGAAAATGGTCGGAGAACGCCGCGGAGGGGATGTAGACGTCGCGCAACGCCACGAGATTGAATATATCCGCCCAGGTCGAATTAACTAGCGCGGAGGATCGCATGAAGGTAATGCGCTCTGCGATAGACAGCGGCATGTGCCATGCGGCGGAAAGAATCTCCGTAATAAGTTCAACGGGAAGCTGAGGGATAATCATGGCGAGAACTGACTGGATCCAATGAAGCTTCAGAATTCATGCCGTCTTATATATCTCATTATTCCGCCAGGAGAGTGAGCCGCAGTGAGACAGCGATGCGGTCGGTGAAGCGGGGCTCGATCTTCAAATGGTTCAGGCACGGCAAGATTGGGTCGGACGAGGGGAGTAAGGAGGCGATACAAGACATTCTACGCGGGAGAAATTTCGAATTCAGCAAGGCACTGTACAGCGGAAGACGATTTCTTCGAAGTTTGGACCCGATTGAGAATGATGAAGTCTCGGAAACTCTACCGTTAGTCGTGCCTTGACGGAATAGGAGCATTTACCTACACTAAGCTCAGTACAGTCGCATAATTCTCGTACCGGCGTTATGACAGCAAGAAAGAGATCGCGCCTGGAATGGAGCGTTTCGAATCATCGATACAAGCAGAAAGAAGTGGTGCCCAGGAAACGCGCTGTGAAGTAGAGCGTTTCAGTATAGTAGGGAATTCGAACAAGATAGAGGCAATCGAAGTTAACTGTTCTCGGTTGCGGTGAAACAGCTGACCTACCCCTCCACTACGCCATTGCCATAAAAGGAAATTTCCCCGCCGGTCAGCCATAGGCATACTGGTTCAGCCCTACGGAACTGCTACTCTAGTCTAGCGGTTATGTATGCGCTTCTGTACAATGATTGCATCATCAGTACTATGATGGGGCCGCGTTCGATTCTTTTGGGGCGCAATCCTTTTTTTCTTCCGTTCATTCCCCGCTCCGACTGCTATATTTGTTGTACGTCGCCCGGGATGTAATAAACTGTATATATCAATTGGTTTATTTCACTGCAATCTCAATGGCCAGTACGGTGCACACAGCTCAGTCCAGCCTGCACAATAATGGCAAGGCCTTGCCCTACCTTAAAGCTGTGATTTCTTGTTTTTCCAGCTGAAACTAAAATTTGGGTTACATGTTTACTACCTCTGTGCCAGAACATTCAGCTCCCTTCATCTATTCCAGTAATTTTGTTATAAATGCCCTAGAACATGTATTGACAGGAAAAACAGACTCAAAACATCAAATAATTTATTTGAGATCCTCCATCCACTCTCAGAGGGCATATATATTGATAGACAGTCCAAGGAGTCCGCAGGGCTCGTCCATTCGTTGTTTGATGGCACCTTCCTTTTTGGGAAGGCGTAGTGGGGGAGGCCAAGGACATTTCGGTGAAACGATACCGCACAGCCACCGTGACTTTCGGGGTCCCTCACTTATGTATTCAAGGCAAAACTCGATTGTTGTAATTGGACGGATGGGATACAGGGCAGTATTTGTAGAGAACATGAATGCAGTAAATATAAGATCCTCCCCATGCCTCCGTTATCCGCTGAATCGCGCATCTCGTCGCGGGCCTTCCGCATTCTCCAATCGGCAAGCGCCGTTTCAGGCGCACCACGTCCATCCAGGCCCACATCCACGGTGCCGACGATGTTCTGGAGGAACTGGGCCTTGATCTCGCTGCTCCACTCCGCCCTTCTCTTTCTCACCCTTGCCGCTCTCATTTCCACTTCCCCCCTCGGCCACGACTTGGGCAACTTCCGCGCGCGAAACGAAACGAACTGGACCCCGCGTAGTGCAAGGCGCTTGCGCGAGCCACCGGACGACCGGTGCGCGTGGGTTGGTTCTTCCCCGTCGCGATAGATAGACTGGAACAGCACCCGTCAGCTGGAGGCCTGCCGGACACAGGAAGCACTCGAAGAAAGGGCAAGACAAGGAAGACAGACGATGTATCGGTAGGTGTAGACCGGCCACAAAGGCGAAGACGGAGACGGATGTCTGAGGATCGAGACGAGAGGACACTGAAGAGCATGCGCGGCTCGTGTTCGTGTTCGTTCCCTCCAGGGTTAGCAGCCGTCGATATTCCTTCTACGCATAGAGCCGCAGGTGCCGACGCGTGTGCTCCGAACCCGCCACCATTCGACCAACACGACCACCAGATACATTAGAGGACAATGAGGATGGAGTCTATATCTGGGGAGGGGAGCACGGTGAGCCGAGCCGAAGACGCGTAAGTGCAGGCAAGACAGGCGTAAAAGCGGCTTGGGGCTTCGCTGAAGCCAGCCCGCGCATATTAAAGGAGACGGAAGATGGGTGAACGGCGGTGCGCACTCGGAGGAACCTGGGGCAGGCAGGGACAACAATTCCGCGCGTCTTGTATAGTTGGAGGAGAGTGGGGAGGAACGAGAGAAAAGGATCGACTGGGAGAGGTGGTGTGGCCGGGCCTACGTAGAGTCAGCAGCGGTCCGTCCATCTGAGGCGAAAGATGAACGTACGTACGTCGAGGCGAGTCCAGTCCTCGCGCTTGGACGCAGACGTGAGCTGCTGAACGTGATGCATAGGCGGTGCTTGGACCACCTCCGACCTTGTCACGACGGCGAATTAGGAATCCGCAGAGTAGTTCTCCCGGGTCGACCGCGAGCGCCGGCGACGACCGGAAGTCATCAGCTTGAGCCGAGACCAAGAATCAAGCAGCAGATTGACGGTGCCGGCTGAGGACAACGAGCCCCCGAACTGCTTGCTTAAGTACTCTCGGAGGTGGACACAAAGCATATGTTATGTGGTACAAGGGCAGAGCGGCGCACATCCGGAAATGTTCAATCTTCATGTAGGTGCTCGAGATGGAAGAACGACGAGGAGGGATCGGCGAGTTCTTTGGACGCCAGACAAGCCGCGTGCCACAGCGCATGAGGTGCCGCGCGCACGTCACTGCGCCGCCGTATCCTCCCCCGCTCTACCATGTGCGCCGGCGCGGCGCTCCTCAACGGACGCGCAAGGGCGTGCAGCGTACGATGCGCAGCTCGCCCGCCATGCCATCTCCTCCCCCATCCACTACGGCGCGCCGTTCTCCGGAGGCATAGATAGCGGCTGTATAGATGATGTGCTCTCGAGCGGGCCAGGCAGTCATGCCGAAGCGGGGCATACACGGTCCGGGAGGTGGCCGCGAGCGGGCGAGAAACGAGAGCGTATCTAGCCAGGTTGTCCGCGAGGGAAGCGGGCGCCGGTCGCATGGGCACGGCAATCCCGGAGGCATGGCGTCCTCGCGCGGCTCGAAGAAGCGCTAAAATTCGAATCATCAGCCAGCGTCTCAAGAGTCGGGGCGGAAGGATAGACAGGGGGTGGACATACCCGGGGCGAGCGACCAAATACGCAGCGTACCCAACGGGTGAGCATGTCGCTGTGTGTTTGCACCTTCTGGCGCAGGTGGCCTGCTCCGATTCCGACGGCTCCCTTTGCCTCGCCACGTCCCACCCGTCCTCTGCTCCTCGGTCTTGTCTTCAAACACCCACTTTCTTCTGCTTCTCCTTCTCGCCGGCTCCGATTCGTCCCCGCCGGCTTCCGCGCGCGGAACGAGCAGGATGTACGATGTAAGAACGGCAGCCCAATCTCGCGGAGCCCAGGTACACGACGCCGAAGGTCTGAATCGTGAACGAGCCGCACCCGCTTCGAGGAGAGGGCTTGCGGCCGACTGCGAGCATCGGCGACGGCGGAGTACTGAGCTTGGTCCAGGTAGACGTACAGCGTATGTAGGCCGAGGGCGGACAGAGGGTGCGCGAGACGGAAGAAGAGCAGCCGGATTTTTTCGAAGCCACACGCGCACGAGCGGGGTATGATGTCAAGTCGAGGTCAAGTCATCCAGCAAGATGCAGGCGACGTCCGCGCGGGAGTATGGACCGCGTCGCAAGGCCAGGTCGACTCAGAGCCGTCCGCTACAGCTAGCTTCGTGCTGAGTGCCGCAAGCGTAGCTAGATTAGTGGAGCAACAGCAGGAAGGACCTTTCAAATTAATTCGCGCGGATGTGTCCGTCCACCTGGGGCACGATGAGTATGTATGTACGATGCAATGTATGCAGAGCGAGACAACCACATACCGCTCGAGATGAGTTGAGTACATACATTCAGGTGAAAGGCTCCTCAAGCGCCTTCAGTCGGCCACCTTCGTGACACATGCTCGAACGACACGCGAGATATAATCCAGACCACGAGATAAGATAGACAGTGCGGTACATACTAATACAGCCAGTACAAAACGAGGCACACATATAATATAGGGAAGGGGGCCAGTGTCGTGTGCGTGGTTTACCTGAACAAAAGTGTGGTTAGATTATGATACCTGATAACGAAGGGGAAGGGGGAAGGGAAAAAGGAAGGGGAAAAGAGAGAGGAGAGGGACTAACACTTCTTGGGAGACCGTGCCTTTGCCCTCTGCGAATAGAAACGTCCGAGTCAGCAAAATCTGACAGACAAGCTGGAGGGTCAACGCACTCTTAGTGGCAGTAGGTAGGAGCGAGGGGTCGATGTGCGGGACAACGCCGCCCTGGGAGATGACGACCGAGCCGAGCAGCTGTGGGCGGCATGAGTATCTGAGTTGAAGAGATGAATGAAGAGACACACCTTGCCCAGCTCCTCGTCATTGCGGATGGCGAGCTGCAAGTGGCGTGGCACGATACGGTGCTTCTTGTTATCCCGCGCGGCGTTGCCCGCGAGCTCGAGGATCTCCGCCGCGAGGTACTCCAGGACCGCCGCGAGGTACACTGTGCGTGCGCCACAATCGAATTAGCTCTTATAGCACATAGTAGGAGCCTGCAAGTCGACTGACCAGGTGCACCCGCGCCCACGCGCTGCGCGTAGTTGCCCTTCTTCAGCAGACGGTGGATACGACCAACAGGGAACTGCAGGCCGGCCTTGGAGGAGCGCGACTGGGACTTGCTGGGGTCGCCGCCGCTGCCTGCTGCCTTGCCCGACTTTGATTTGCCGCTGACTTTGCCAGACATTGTTAATAGGTGTGGGTAGCTTGAGGGTGTGTGAGGGCACTGAGGGCGAGGGGCAGAGATGGTGGGGGTGAGAGAAAGACGTTGGGTCCGCCATCGTCGTCCTTTTAAAGCGCGAGGCAGACAGCACAACGAAACAAACGAAAATAACGCGTCTCGGCAATCATTCATTTGGCATTGTTGCTCACCGGCGTCCCTTCCAGGCCTAAGTCGTATGTACCCGGCTGTACAAATGGGTACGGTCCTACGCTGTGTTTTGGTGCAGCCGTCTGGATGATGGCAATGCGGCAGTGGGATCAAACTGTCGTCTCTGTTCCTTCTCTGCTGTGCTTCAAATATCACTGCTCCGGAGCGAGCTGCGATTGGATTCTACTGCACGGCTTTCTCTGACTGGGAAATATCTCTGTGGGCTCTCATCTTTCTGCTGTAGGATTTTTTCGCCATTGGTTTCTGCAGTGAGAGGCTACTGCGAACTCTCTGCCTTCCTTGGCATCCTTTTTTCTTGCTGTCAGATCATACCGCCAGCTTTGTGCTCAGATCTTGCGACATGATCTCACCACGCTGGGGCTGTTCCTGGTTGCAGGCAGATCTGGCCGCGATCTCGGTCTGCTGTGGAATTTTGCTGCCATTTAGGGTGCAGCCAAACTCTACTGCAATGAATTTCTGGTTCGTTTGCGGATGGATCTGACTGCGAAGTGTACTTGGGGGGGAGGCCGATGCTTTGCACGGTGGGACTCATACTTTACATTCTTTTTCTTTCTTAGTAGCGATGCACTGCTTATTTTTAATACTGTAAGTATTTAGGCCCCGTACTCTTGATATACAACCGACTGCTAAAAATTGTACACTGCTTGTAGTGCCAAACAATTGCACCTAATCGTCTAACCACTAAGTGTACAAACCATGATTCACATCCCGGCAGCGCCAAACATCGTTTACGTTATACAGCCACATTGAGAGCGGCAACATGAAGTTGGTTGTGTGTTCCAGCCGGTGCCCGAGCTTGTATTATTGGTGGCTGTACACTCGACACGTACGCACCACATCAGACATCACCGAGATTTGATCGGCATTCACTCATCCGCTTGCCTTTAGTTATTCCACCCTCAGCACCAATCTCATCCATTACCCATGTTTCGTGCATAGAGATTACAAATGCGCAAGCACACGTTCAAAGGAACCTCTAATACATCTCGTTACACATAGCTAATGTGCCATCGCGTCAAAACAGCAGGGCTGAGATACCGGTATTGTAAGCGCTGCCCTAAAAAGGTTGGAGAACTCGCCCGCTACGAGGAACAATGGTCAGTCTCTGCTCATCTCTCAAGGGAAATAATGGCAATTGAGACAGCAGCTTTTGAATACTACACTTTCTTGTAGTATATGACATTTATCTACATACTTGGTGTACTTCGTATTCAGCGCTTTGACCGCGACTTATGGCACAAACTGTGATGGCATTATTTCAGCGATCACAGTCAAAAGTACGAACCTAATGCCTTAATAAATGTGTAACTGGAGGTTCGTTAGAATATTATTCGAACAGTTTACCCTTTTGTTTCAAGTGATGTCCGGTTCAAAACGATTGCAAAAGAATAATGATAAGATAGAATTCCGCCATTGAAGTTGACCATCTGATGTGTTCGGGATCTTCCGAAGTCTTGCGTACACCTTGCCTGCACCGCCACAACACGGAGTTCCACAATTTCATCTACACCATAGTCGTTGGGATATCTGGATTTGCTGCAGGGAATGATGGCACCTTCTAAAGGTACATGAGTATGTAGCGGTTAAGGTGGGCCGCAGAATGCTAAAACGTCGAAACTGGACAGACAGACATGGGTAGATTGAGGTATGTTACTCAATATTGATGATGACTTTCTTGTTGTGCTCAGACTTCGTGTGAATCACAGAATTTCCCAACAGACCCAAAACGAACTTCGGCCTTTGGCGTACAACATCAGTGCTAGGCCCTCATAAGTCACCAATACCGTTATAGGTGCAATTTCCTCAAAATGCGCGTTGGAGTTATGTCGCCGTTGAAAGCCGTTGAAAAGCACGGATTTCCGTAACAGCAATATAACATAAAAGTAGTGCCAAACCTATTAAGCAAAACCTCTGCATCTCTCAAATAGTTTACGAGAGCGATGATTGAATGTTAGATACTATGAGCTTGAATATAATGCAACACTCACCCTACAAATAAGGCATGATGCTAAACACAGAGCTATACTAAGCAATACTAAATGGATCGGTGTGCATACAATATTTATGACTACTAGAGGTGTGACACAGTGGAGGTTAAGAAACAAAGAGAACAAAATATAAATAGACTAGCCGGATTTGAACCAGCATCATCTTGGTATAATCACTAAATCTATTAGATTGGATTTCAAGTGCAACATCAGTGATAATGACTGTTACATGTGTGTCTAACTGCCCAATCCCTTACACATCTGCATCTGTCTCTGGTCGTGGGGTAGAACCAATATAAAATGAAATAAAAATCAAGCAACAAGGGCTTGTTATGACCATGCATGTTCAGATCAGATTCTGATTCCATCTTTCCATCACAGCTCTGTCCCTCTATCAAATTTCTGTCTTCAGATCTGAATCTCTATGTCCTTCCAAACGTGACCTGCACTTCTGGCTTGCATTTGTCCAACTTGCTGATGTGTTCTGCTTGCCGTTAATGCATGCCTTTGGGGTTTTTACGCAATGAAGATTTACTGAGTGTTTCCCCAATACTAATCTTCTGACCTATGCAACTATGCTTCTCTCTTATTGTCTTTATTGTCTTCGGTAATACTTATTATCTTTCACTTCTCTCTACATTTGGAGTGTCTCTGTACTTAGTATGAATACATATTTACTTCAAGTGTAACCTTAGTTGATAATTAATGTGCTTTGCCTCAGCATTGGTCCATTGTCTGACTTTCTAGATTCTACTTTAAGCCAACTTAGTTTGGTGTACCCGCTGTGGAGGGGTTGTATGGCCGACGTGTGGAAATCCATCCGCACTCTGGTTTCAATTTTACTTTACCATGCCCCTATTTCATGTTACAGCATTTGTTTGTATAGTAAATATTGCCACATCATCGCATCTTACACTTGTACCACCATTTCCGCGACCAGTGCAGGGCCCTTGCCCAGAAGGGATTTGGTATCCCTTCGCCCCTTCCTCTAGGAAAATTGCCAGTGGGCAGTTTAGCCACCAGTACCCCCAAATTCGCATCATACAACCTCACCCTTTTCACACAACATTTTGGCACTTTCTTACTCTATCTTTTCGTCGTTTTCGTACTCTACAGCTCAGGACCAAATCCTATATCTTATTCCAATTATTTGCTCAACCGCTACCCAGATACTTCTTTCTGGTTCTGTCCATTCTGGCATCTGTTTGTCCAACTTCCATCTTCCATCTTCTGACCTTTCCATCTTCTGACCTTCAGTTCCATCACTCTGTCTTTCTGGCATATCTCCAACACAGATATAACAGTATTATCAACTCAACCTAATTTGGCTTCACTCCATGTCTTATGCCCATCTCATTCCAACCTGAGGTCCAGAATCATTTTTATTTGCACTGGTTCAGCACAATTGTTCCAATTCAAGTCCCCAGACAAGTACCTGCTTTTAACCCATGTCCTAGCATCATTGTCTCACCCCAGGATCCTTGCAACTAGCCAACCCCACTTTGAGCTGGAGATTTGGCCCTAGCCAAATGCTCCGATCATGTGTTCAAGACCCCTACTCAGCTCTGACGAGCAAGGAGCTGCACTTCAACCTCAGCAGTTCAGCTTTTCCCCCACCAGCTCACATTACCCCAGTCTGGCTTTCCTTCTGGTGATGGATTTCCATGAGTATGAATTACACTCAGGTGCTGGTAGTGCCCCTTCACCTACTCCTCTTTGATGCTCATCATTTCAACTGTTTCTAACCACGATCATTGAGGAAGTGCCCAAGGAACCCAATTCATTGGAGGAGGTCCCTCAGCCGCTGAACTTCTTGACTCCTCAGGTCATTTTTGCTCTGACCCCAACGTGGTTGGCAACTGCCCCTCTGGCAGCTACAGTTCCAATATTGTGTGGAAGTCATGTGAGGCACATTTCATGCAGAATGGATGGAGGTCTTATCCACAGGGCTCATGAGTGTGCAACAGGTGCTTGGATAAGGAAAATCGGCACAAGAATGTCAATAAACACTCAACTGGTCATTTTGCAAGTGGCTGTTTAGCACTGAGTCAATGACAAACATCCAGGGGAGAATCAAGGAAGGCCCAGGGTGCTAGTAGGGAGGTTTGATTGTAGAATCCAGTGCATGCATAGCAGGTCATCCAGACTTCAAGTTTCTTTCGCCAATAAGTGTTGTTAGGATGTGGCATCCAGCCGACAGCATGAGGAAAGTCTCTGGTGAGTTGAAATCCAGTACATATTTTCTGGGACAGAGAGAGGGAAGCATTGGAAGAGGTTGTCCTATAGAAAGCGGGTCACAGCAGCGGTAGAGACACAAATGATCTCTGGAATAAGAAAATCACCAGCAAGATAAGATTTTTACATGTCTGAACAATGGGTTTGGTATTTCCCCCGTGCTATAGGTAACCTTCAGCATATGGGCAAAGCTCGGGATACTGGTTTGTGGTGCTCTTTTAGAGAGTTAGGAGTAGTTTATGTACTTGTTCTTTTCATCAATCAGAACCAGGTTTTTGTGTTGGCAATATGTTTATCAGTGCGTCCTGAGGATGTAATAAAATAGTGGCTGTGTTCATTAGCTTTTTGAAGTCTTTTTAAGAGCCTACAACATGAGAATTAAGGACAAAATGTGTCTTGTTGGAACAGGGCAAACATGAAAAATCTGATACAAGGGATCTTTAATAATAAGAGATATAATAGTTGGGCTGTAGTTACAAGGATGAGATGATGTTGTAGAAGACCAAACATCATTTCTTAGACCAAGAATTATTAGATGGGGAATAGCACTTTGCCCATTCTGTACCATGCTTAAAATTTTGGTATGAGAGAAGTGATTGTTCTCGACCAATAACTAAGGTGTTCAGAAGCCTCCAGAAACCATTTCTGTGATGAATAGGGAGCCAAAAGAGCAAGTTTGAGTTATATAATACCCAACCAGCTTCATTGAGGGTCCAAAACAGTGATGTGCTGCGGAAATTACTCTGAAATTGCATCAGAGAAGGTAAAAAAAGGTGGGATTGAGATACATACCTTGTCAAAGTTGTTATCGGAAGCTGTGATACTTTGTGCGTTGCAGATGCGCAATGTCTTGTCACCAGAGCCAGAGGCAATGTGCTTGCCATCAGGGGAGAAGGCCAGGGACAAAACCGGGTCAGTGTGCCCCTCAAGAGGCTTGTCAACAGCAGCACCACTCTCTGCATCCCAGATGCGCAGTGTTTTGTCAAAAGAGCCAGAGACAATGTGCTTGCCATCAGGAGAGAAGGCCACTGACAAAACCCAGTCAGTGTGCCCCTCAAGAGGCTTGCCAACAGCAGCACCACTCTCTGCATCCCAGATATGCAGTGTTTTGTCAGCAGATCCAGAGACAATGTACTTGCCATCAGGGGAGAAGGCCACTGAGAAAACCCTGTCGGTGTGTCTGTCAAGAGGGTTGCCAACAGCAGCACTCTCTGCATCCCAGATGCGCAGTGTTTTGTCAGAAGAGCCAGAGACAATGTGCTTGCCATCAGGGGAGAAGGCCACTGACCAAACCCAGCCAGTGTGCCCCTCAAGAGGCTTGCCAACAGCAGCACCACTCTCTGCATCCCAGATGCACAGTGTTTTGTCAGAAGAGCCAGAGACAATGTGCTTGCCATCAGGGGAGAAGGCCACCGACGAAACCGAGCCAGTGTGCCCCTCCAGAGGGTTGCCAACAGCAGCACCAGTCTCTGCATCCCACATGTGCAGTGTTTTGTCATCAGAACCAGAGACAATATGCTTGCCATCAGGGGAGAAGGCCACTGACAAAACCGGGTCAGTGTGCCCCTCAAGAGGCTTGCCAACAGCAGCACCACTCTCTGCATCCCAGATGTGCAGTGTTCTGTCTTCAGAGCCAGAGACAATGTGCTTGCCATCAGGAGAGAAGGCTACTGAGGAAATCCTGTCAGTGTGCCCCTCAAGAGGCTTGCCAACAGCAGCACCACTCTCTGCATCCCAGATGTGCAGTGTTTTGTCAGCAGATCCAGAGACAATGTGCTTGCCATCAGGGGAGAAGGCCACTGAGAAAACCCTGTCAGTGTGCCCCTCAAGAGGCTTGCCAACAGCAGCACCACTCTCTGCATCCCAGATGTGCAGTGTTTTGTCAGAAGAGCCAGAAACAATGTGCTTGCCATCAGGGGAGAAGGCCACTGACGAAACCGAGTGAGTGTGCCCCTCAAGAGGCTTGCCAACAGCAGCACCAGTCTCTGCATCCCAGATGCACAGTGTTTTGTCAGAAGAGCCAGAGACAATGTGCTTGCCATCAGGGGAGAAGGCCACCGACGAAACCAAGCCAGTGTGCTCCTCAAGAGGCTTGCCAACAGGAGCACCACTCTCTGCATCCCAGATGCGCAGTGTTTTGTCAGAAGAGCCAGAGACAATGTGCTTGCCATCAGGGGAGAAGGCCACTGACCAAACCGAGTGAGTGTGCCCCTCAAGAGGCTTGCCAATAGCAGCACCACTCTCTGCATCCCAGATGTGCAGTGTTTTGTCTTCAGAGCCAGAGACAATGTGCTTGCCATCAGGAGAGAAGGCCACTGAGGAAACCCTGTCAGTGTGCCCCTCAAGAGGCTTGCTAACAGCAGCACCACTCTCTGCATCCCAGATGCGCAGTGTTTTGTCAGAAGAGCCAGAGACAATGTGCTTGCCATCAGTGGAGAAGGCCATTGACCAAACCCAGCCAGTGTGCCCCTCAAGAGGCTTGCCAACAGCAGCACCACTCTCTGCATCCCAGATGCGCAGTGTTTTGTCTTCAGAGCCAGAGACAATGTGCTTGCCATCAGGGGAGAAGGCCACTGACAAAACCCCGTCAGTGTGCCCCTCAAGAGGCTTTCCAACAGCAGCACCACTCTCTGCATCCCAGATGCGCAGTGTTTTGTCAAAAGAGCCAGAGACAATTTGCTTGCCATCAGGGGAGAAGGCTACTGACATGACCTGGCCAGTGTGCCCTACAAGCCTTGACAATATTGCTGGCCAATTTACTCTTTGTCCTTTTTGCACAGAGATCAGACCAGGAAATTGTCTAGTAAACCTTAGTTTAATTTCTGACTGCACTGGTGCCAGTGCCAGTGCAGTCAGATAGATGTGAGGAGCACTGCATGAGATTGCAGGATAAAAAATGGTAGTGAATTTTCTGGCATCTTCAACAAATTCCACTATCCTTTGCCCCTGAAACATTCATCAGTCTGTGCAGCTTTGAATAACAATATACTAAACCTTTGCCCATGCTTTAAACTTTACTAAACCTGAAATAGCACCTGTTGTTATCCCTAAGATGCTCATGACCTCAAGCCAGAACAAAATCTTCTCATGCAGTAGCTCCTCCACCATTTGCTCAATCCCAGAATTGAATTGGATTGCTGTAACATGCTCTGCCCAAAATCGGCATCCATAACTAAGCAGCCCTGAAATGTGTTTCACCAGCACATCAAAATCTGGCATGTTCACATTTGCCAAGTAGGATGTTGGAAAGTTACAGATGTTGAACTGAAGTTCCTTTTGCATGTTCTGTAATATCAAGACAGCAATTTCCTGGTACTGTATCTGTGGTTCATAACACAGATCTGATCGATTTTTCTGAATTCTTGATGTTATATAGTCCCGAAATGAGAGGTGAATGATCTTGATCTTTCCAGTAGCACCATCAGGAATCTTGATGACAGAATTCAGAGGTTCTAGAATTCTCCTCACTGTCTGATCCTCCAGCTTGAGGAGTGAGGCTAGAGTTGGAATATCCATAGGCTCAAACACAGACAAGATTGCACCCAGAACTTTTTTAGAATCTGTATAGAATTTTGAGTCATAAGTGTCTTCATCATCTGGTTTGGGAATGGCCTGGTGAACAATGTTATAGTAAAGTTCATCCAGACTCTTGTGCCTAACACCTGTTAGAAGAGACTCCATTGCTGCTTGAGCTCCCCATCTTGGTGCTTTATCCTGAATGTAACGCACACAAGTGGCAGCAAACACAAAAAGACCATCTGCTAGATCTGTGATCCTTTCAATTTCACCAGCAGAAGCAGTCCACTGCTGCTGTGCTGCCCAGTGGCTTCCAAGCAGAGATGTCTTCACATACAGCTGGATGTCCCTTTGCACTACTTTCTTGTCAATTTCATCCAGAACAACAAGATGCATTGATGAGACCAAGGTGCCATGCTTCAGATATGATGGAACATTTGGCCGTCCAGTCAGAAAGAACCGGACATGACGAGGTAATTTATGTATGTTATCAGAAAGCCATTGGAGGAACATCTGGCCCTGATCTTGTCCACATTCATCCAGTGCATCAAGACAAATAATCCAAGGAGTTTCACAGGCTGGGATCTGGTGAAGTAAATCAACAACCAGCTTCTCAAATTGCACCTCTGGAGCTGCATCAAGAATTCCAGAATGATCTTCATCCAAGAATTTCAGCACCAGATTCTTGAAGTCAACACTAAAATCCGCAAGCTGATATGCCAGGGTTTTTGGAAGACCTCTAATTTCTCGGCGCTCTTTATATTCACGAGAAAAGAAGAATGAGGCTGCTAGAATTCTTTTCTCTGCAAGAATAGCTGCAACAGTTTTAGCAATTGTTGACTTTCCTGAACCTGCTGAGCCACTAAGCATGATAATGTGCTGAGATGCATCAGAGCAGCAAGTGACGAGGTAGTTGATTATTTCTTCCCGTGTACCTGATAGGCAACTATTTGGGGTATTTTCAGCATTGTAGCGAGCTGAAACATAGTTGATCTTTGCAAGAATTTCTATGCCAAGGCTCTATCAACCAATGAAACATGAGTCAGAAGATCAAGTGCACACCTTTTGATTTGGCATCATCCATGGTTCTCTGGACCTGTTTTACTGATAGAAAAGTAGTTGCTAAGCATTGGATGCCAGACTAAGAAATCAGCTTATACCATTTTGGTTTGTTTCTTGAACTGAAAGAACATGAATATTTTTAGTGTATTCAGTATTGAACTTTTAGCTTACCTTGTGGTGCAATTTGTGTAACTAGCCAAGGTTCATATATTTATGGTGCGAGGAACAGCCCAACTCACCTTGAGCCACCAAATTTCCAACCAATATCTCGACCGAAATTGAACCGTAAAACTAGAAGACAAGTTAGAAGATATGGAAGTGCAATGAAATATCCACACAGTGAAGTCCCGGATATGACCAGCTACCCTGTCTCTCAGGTCTTGAATCTTCTCCTTGTATTCCTTGCCCTTGAAAAAATGTGCAACCTTGCCCTTTGATTGCAATAATTTGCAATCTGCGATTATTGGTGTGACCTTCCTGAAAGGTGAAAAATAGTGAATTAGTTATCATGACAAGGGCTGTCCATAGGCATACATTTGAAATGCTTCTAGACGATCTTTCAAGTCATTGTTACAGTCAGATGTATCAATCTTGTTTAGATCCTCCAGATATGGTTGCAGCTCTGCCAAAGCTTCTTTGTTTGATTTCATACTCTGGTTGAATCCCCGTAAGTCTTGTTACCTTTCATGGAGTGGATTTACACACCTGAACCATTTCTGCCAGTGCTAAGACAATACCAATGGTACCCTCAAGCCCGGGCACTGAACTGCCAGCAGTCACCTCCTTGGCCAGCCTGAGGGTGTCAAGGATGCCACCACCAAGTGTACGTGCTGCTCCGGCGAGTGTGCTAACTGGTCCCGGGTTTGTGGAGGTCTGAGGGGTTGACATAGTAGTGCAAAATGCGAGCGAGGTAGATGGCGGGAGTGCGCAAGAGGCGAGGCAGTTCCAACACCGTGGGATGGAAGCTGTTTCAATGATCGTTATCAGAGCTCAATCAGCGACGGTGGATTGGCTGTTGTAACTCCGGGATTTAGATGTCACCGTCTCCTTGACAGATACAAAAATACACCGTCCAATTATCGCTTTGGCGTTGGCGGAGTGGGTCAGCCGACTCTTACATCGCTCAGTTCGGCGTGGATATCGGCGTCCGCTGGTGATATCTGCTGGACGTCTTTCGACACGCGCTACCTCCGTTGTAGCTCACTTTCGGCTCTCCCGCGACTGCCCAGTCTCTACCGATCCTTCGACCGTTAAACACGAGCGCCGGCTCCAACACCATCCCGCCCGCCCGCCCCTATGCACCTAGCCGCCACCACCGTGTTTGTTTGGGTGCGTATGGCGCCGCCCTTTCGCTTGCCAACGCCACGACCCTCAGGTTGACCTGCACACCATCGCCCGCCCTGCTTCCCTCTACCGCTGCCCGCCGGCCGCTATGCCGCCGCCCCTCTCCACGCTTTCCGCTCGCGTCGCTCACCACGTTGTCCCCGATGCCGCGCCCGTACTACCGTGCCTGTCACCGCTCACAGCCGCATGGGCCATGAACCAACCCCTCCCTACTCTCTCATGCTCCGCGCCACCCCCTCTCTGGGCTCGAGTCAGTACCCGCCCGCCAAACGAGGAACGAACATTTCCAGTTTATGGCAAATGCCCGTACTAGTAGCTCTCTACCCCAGGAGCCGGACCCTCAACGCTGGCCTCTGCCCCACCCCAGGTCTGTTCCCATTATGTTATTTCTGTCTCTTCTCCAAAAATAAAATAAAATTGCCCGCTCACATTTTCCCTTTCCCATAAAACTCAGGTACCCTCCCTGTTCTCGAGTCCGACCCAGACGACGCTGGTGGCCTCTGCCCCACTCCAGGTCTGTTCCCATTATGTTATTTTCTGTCTTTTCTTCAAAAAATCGCTCGCTCACATTTTCTCTTTCCCAAAAAACTCAGGTACCCTCCCTGTTCTCGATTCCGACCCAACCACAACGTGACAACGCTTCCCACGGCGCCTTGTGAAATGGGTACGATACAACGGGGTGTATGTGACGAAATGCCGCGGGTCTTGCTGTCCATGTGAGTGAATATCTATCCCTTCCCGTTTATTTCTCATCCTAATTATCCTTTCTACCTCCACAGACCCTTCCATCACTATACATCGTACTTCCGGAGCGCGCGCATCGCCTACGCCGGTCGATTCGCCGTATGACCGTCTCGGCACAGTACGCACAGCACACCGATGTCCATGGACGTCCATTCGCCGCACCCCATCGCACAAGGCCGCGACGAACCCCGGCCGCCCGGCCACCCTTGTCTTCGCGGTCATGCGACCTCACCATCGCCCTCACTGACGGCATCCTGGACGCCGCGCACCGTGGTCGAAACGGTGCGTATTATTGCATCTCGCTCTTGTTTCTTTGCTCAAGCTTCTCCCAAATCTCGTGGCGACAGCCCATCCCAGCGATTCCCCGGATCTGCGCTCGAGCCTCCCTCCATGCATTCTCACCGACGACAGACGCCCGCGTGCCATGGAGATCGCAGCCTGCCCTTAAACGCACCTCCACCGCTTCCATGACGACACTGAGAGGCCGTACCCAGCCGTGCGCGAATTGCCGTCCCCATTCATGTTCGCCCGGCGCATCGCCCGCGCTTGCTCGTCACCGAAACGTCGCCCCATTCCAGCATCCCCACCAGCCAGCTCGAAGCCGCCAGCGGCGCGCACTGTCGCATAGCTGACGGTGTTATCGCCATATACTCCGGCAGTGCGTCCGCGCCGTCGTCCACCGCACTCGGCAGCATCTACGCACATCGCATTGCGCGCCGTACGTCCTGATCCTACACCTGCCCCATGTACTCCACAACTGGATCCGCACCATCGCCGACTCCTCTCCCCTCCCATTCCCGCCGGTCTCGACGCACGTCCCATCACCGACTGCGCCGCTCTAAAACAAACCCCCGTGCTCGCCGCCTCGTGGCATGTCCGCGATCCCGCCGGTGCACGTCGCACGATGCACTCGGCCGCACGACGCGATCCGGACGAGCCCTTTCGCACCGTCAACACCCTTGCACGCAATCATATACAGCCGCTATAGATGACTCGAGCGAGCGTGCGCACTGGGTCGCACCCCTCCCACTGTCCTCCGCGCCGCTCCCTGCGCTCGTCCACCTCTAACTCGATCAGCCTCCCTCGGTGTAAGCGGCGGCGCCGCGGCGCATGCATCTCCCCTACTCCTCGACACAGCAAACCCCATGGCGCACGGGCCCTCGCTGAAGGGAGAATACAGCAATGAGGACGGTCCTACGAAGACAGCCGTGAGCGCCAGTGCGTCGCGGACGACCACAACGTCACCGAAGAACGATGTTTATTGTCGCGGCCGGAGTGGGCATCGCGAATGGGAGCCACGCGGCGCGCATGAGGACTGGTGCAATTAGGCGGAGGAGAAGAATTGAGTGGGGAGGGCACTACGAATCTACCACCACTGCCCGGTCGCGCATGCCCCCACCGCCTGTCTTCCGGACGCGCACGATTCTGCAGTGGTCTGAATCATGCGCGCGGAACCCGCACAAGCCTTCCCACCCCGTCTCCTGGTCCTCAATCTCGTTCGTGCGGGAATGCTAGCGGGCAAGGACTCCCGCTGACTCATTGCCGCGTCCCACTCCCTCTACGCATCCCTTTGGACGACTTTTTGATAGTCCATTCATACTTGCCAGTTTCCCATATACTCCTGTCGTCCCTGAGCCATCTCCATGTTTCACAATGCTTACTCCTTCATCTGAATTGTATACAGTATTCGATGAACTTGACCTTTTTTTTTTGTTGGTGTTCTTCTGCAAGTGAAAAAATTCAAGGCGGGAAATTACCAAAAAAAGCTAAGGGCCGATGGTCGGTCGACCCACCATCGAGCACCCACGGGGCCTCACCGGCACAGCCTCAAACATGACTATCTTTCGGCTCACACTCGAACTTGGAACTTCTCTGCCTGCGAGTCTCAAGATCTCAAGGATGGGTCGATCAAGCTGAGGTCAACAACATTTCTCTCTAAAAAGTCCGAACAAAAACCGCTCAAATTTCTACGGGTTTAGAATCCTGCAGGTGCCGACGTGTGTGCGCCGGATACATTAGAGGACGATGAGGATGGAGTCCATATCTGGGGCGAGGAGGGGAGCACGGTGGGCCGAGCCGAAGACGCGTAAGTGCAGGCAAGACAGGCGCAAAAGCGGCTTGTGGCTTCGCTGAAGCCAGCCCGCGCATATTAAGGAGACGGAAGATTGGTGAACGGCGGTGCGGACCCGGAGGAGCCTGGGGCGGGCAGGGACAACGATTCCGCGCGTCTTGTATCGCTGGAGGAGAGGGGGAGCAACAAGAGAAAAGGATCGACTGGGAGAGGTGGTGTGGCCGGGCCTACGTAGAGTCAGCAGCGGTCCGTCCATCTGAGGCGAAAGATGAACGTACGTACGTCGCGGCGAGTCCAGTCCTCGCGCTTGGACGCAGACGTGAGCTGCTGAACGTGATGCATAGGCGGTGCTTGGACCACCTCCGACCTTGTCACGACGGCGAATTAGGAATCCGCAGAGTAGTTCTCCCGGGTCGACCGCGAGCGCCGGCGACGACCGGAAGTCATCAGCTTGAGCCGAGACCAAGAATCAAGCAGCAGATTGACGGTGCCGGCTGAGGACAACGAGCCCCCGAACTGCTTGCTTAAGTACTCTCGGAGGTGGACACAAAGCATATGTTATGTGGTGCAAGGGCAGAGCGACGCACATCCGGAAATGTTCAATCTTCATGTAGGTGCTCGAGATGGAAGAACGACGAGAAGGAGGGATCGGCGAGTTCTTTGGACGCCAGACAAGCCGCGTGCCACAGCGCATGAGGTGCCGCGCGCACGTCACTGCGCCGCCGTATCCTCCCCCGCTCTACCATGTGCGCCGGCGCGGCGCTCCTCAACGGACGCGCAAGGGCGTGCAGCGTACGATGCGCAGCTCGCCCGCCATGCCATCTCCTCCCCCATCCACCACGGCGCGCCGTTCTCCGGAGGCATAGATAGCGGCTGTATAGATGATGTGCTCTCGAGCGGGCCAGGCAGTCATGCCGAAGCGGGGCATACACGGTCCGGGAGGTGGCCGCGAGCAGGCGAGAAACGAGAGCGTATCTAGCCAGGTTGTCCGCGAGGGAAGCGGGCGCCGGTCGCATGGGCACGGCAATCCCAGAGGCATGGCGTCCTCGCGCGGCTCGAAGAAGCGCTAAAATTTACATCGTCAGCCAGCGTCTCAAGAGTCGGGGCGGAAGGATAGATAGGGGGTGGACATACCCGGAGCAAGCGACCAAATGCGCGACGTATCCAACGGGTGAGCATGTCGCTGTGTGTTTGCACCTTCTGGCGCAGGTGGCCTGCGCCGATTCCGAAGGCTCCCTTTGCCTCGCCACGTCCCACCCGTCCTCAAACACCCACTTTCTTCTGCTTCTCCTTCTCGCCGGCTCCGATCCGTCCCCGCCGGTTTCCGCGCGCGGAACGAGCAGGATGTACCATGTACGAACGACAGCCCAATCTCGCGGAGCCCAGGCACACGACGCCGAAGGTCTGAATCGTGAACGAGCCGCACCCGCTTCGAGGGGAGGGCTTGCGGCCGACCGCGAGCATCGGCGACGGCGGAGTACTGAGCTTGGGTCCAGGTAGACGTACAGCGTATGTAGGCCGAGGGCGGACAGAGGGTGCGCGAGACGGAAGAAGAGCAGCCGGGTTTTTCGACGCCACACGCGCACGAGCGGGGTATAATGTCAAGTCAAGGTCAAGTCATCCAGCAAGATGCAGGCGACGTCCGCGCGGGAGTATGGACGCATCGCAAGGCCAGGTCGACTCAGAGCCGTCCGCTACAGCTAGCTTCGTGCTGAGTGCCGCAAGCGTAGCTAGATTAGTGGAGCAACAGCAGGAAGGACCTTTCAAATTAATTCGCGCGGATGTGTCCGTCCACCTGGGGCACGATGAGTATGTATGTACGATACAATGTATGCAGAGCGAGACAAAACCACATACCGCTCGAGATGAGTTGAGTACATACATTCAGGTGAAAGGCTCCTCAAGCGCCCTCAGTCGGCCACCTTCGTGACACATGCTCGAACGACACGCGAGATATAATCCAGACCACGAGATAAGATAGACGGCGCGGTACATACTAATACAGCCAGTACAAAACGAGGCACACATATAATATAGGGAAGGGGGCCGGTGTCGTGTGCGTGGTTTACCTGAACAAAAGCGTGGTTAGATTATGATACCTGTTAACGAAGGGGAAGGGGGAAGGGAGAAAGGAAGGGGAAAAGAGAGGAGAGGGACTAACACTTCTTGGGAGACCGTGCCTTTGCCCTCTGCGAATAGAAACGTCCGAGTCAGCAAAATATGACAGACAAGCTGGAGGGTCAACGCACTCTTCGTGGCAGTAGGTAGGAGCGAGGGGTCGATGTGCGGGACAACGCCGCCCTGGGAGATGACGACCGAGCCAAGCAGCTGTGGGCGGCATGAGTATCTGAGTTGAAGAGATGGATGAAGAGACACACCTTGCCCAGCTCCTCGTCATTGCGGATGGCGAGCTGCAAATGGCGCGGCACGATACGGTGCTTCTTGTTATCCCGCGCGGCGTTGCCCGCGAGCTCGAGGATCTCCGCCGCGAGGTACTCCAGGACCGCCGCCAGGTACACTGTACGTGCGCCACAATCGAAAGTGTGATCTAGGGTGTGCTCAATGTTGACCACGCACGTTTGAAAGGCAGTTCGTGGCTTGTTCGGGTCTGCCATATATGTCAGAGTGGCATAGGTAAGATGTCAAGCCTCATACTTGATGTTTTGATGACTGGTTCTGTCACTGCTCAGACAATAGCTTGGAGACCAACAAAATAAAAGGATGTTGAGGAAAACATTACAGCTATTTGCGGTACATAAGGCACAGACCCTTTTTTTTTTTTTTGCAACATTTTGCTTAGAACACTCACCATAACCTCAATTCTGGTCAGAATCCTTCGGGAGTAGGTGCGTTCGACTCGCACTGAAAATCCGCAGGGGATCGAGTACCGGCTTTTTTTGATGTAATTATGTAATGAAATTTCTCCCAAAAAATCGTGTTTTCCATTAGAACGGCTGCACCACAATGAATACTGGGCCAATTGACTTAAATCTTGGATATGTTATGTATCAGGACTATTACCAGGGGACTATCAGGTTTACAGATATAGATACACTCAAATCTGCATGGTAGGCTCTACTTATGTTAGTACACACATATGGTGTTTGGTACACCGCCAACGGTCCATCACGTTGCCGGCAGCTGGGACGGTCATGCATACCATGTGCGATGACCGGCTGGTGCCAAGCCTCCTGTCAGCTGGATATCGGCCGACGGAGTAAATGGGTCCACAATGGACCCAGCTTTCCTGGAGGCCAGCCTGGCAACCAGCCTGTGTGCAAGCTGTATGGCAGGGTGGAGCGTATTCGACTTTTCATGTAACTTATATGTTTGCATTCAGATGATTGACCGGAAACAAATCATGTGTATATTGGCTATAGAATTATATGGTACTTCTTACACCTCCTGCTCCGGCTCCTCTGCGGGCTCCTCCGTCGCGGGCATAGCGGGGGTAGCGGCGGGGATAGAAGTTGCCTTGTCGGCGGCAGCGGCACTGATGGTGTCGTCGACCTCGCGCTGGAGGTCGTCAACGGCCTGGGTGGGGATGCTGTAATTGTCGACGCCGTGAGTAGCGCGGTCGGTCGACAGCACATTTTCAAATGCCCTGAGCACAAGTCAGCAGTAATCAGGGATAAAAAAATGAATTTTAACACACTTGTTGAGCTTGCGAGCACTTCCACCGGCACGGTTGCGGATCTTACGGAGGTCGGCATCGAGGGAGTCCCAGAACTTTGTTGTAGGGTCCTCGATATAGACTTGGCGCTGAAATATTACAGGATTAATAAGATGAAGGAAATCATGAAACGGACAACCTACCATCAGCGCAACGCGCGCACAAAGCTCAGGGGTGACAGCACATTTGGTGCCTTGAACGAGGTGCGTGGTGACGTCAAAGATATTCTGGTGTTCCCGGGCGGAGGGTGCAGGTGCCTTGTTGACTTTGAAACTGGCAGCGAGCTAAAGGAAATGAGTCGTACATGGACCGGGGATAACACGACACGAACCGCTTTTTTGATCTTAGATCGCAGCTGGGTCAGAGCGCCTTGGACGACGGTGACAAGCTTGGCGTAGTCGGCAGGGTTACGCTCAATGTTGGGTGGAAGGTCGAAGCGATTGACCTTGAGGATGTCCTGAGCATAGAGGGGTCAGATCATGGACAAATACTAAAAGGAAAACGTGCCAGGAGAATGTTTTTGGCTACCGAGCCCTTGTACGCACTCAATTTGGTGGAAAGGAGGATGGCAGCAGCGTAAAAATAAATGTTGGTCTGGGCTGGAGTGAGAGGAGGACGACGAGGGGGGTGGAAACACTGACCTCGGTATCATCGCTGACTGCAAAGGGAGGCTTGCCCATCTCGAACGCGTCCAAACGGTTGTGAAGGGCGTACAAGCCGAGAATGACCTTTGCTCCTTGAACAGCCGGGGGGTCCTGCAAACACCGGATCGGTACAGGGTGGTTGGCTTCGAAGTAAATACGCACATTTACGGAATTGATGCTGTCGGCGATCTGGTCGGCACGGAGGCGCTTGCTTTCACCGAGGCGCTGCAGCATCTGGGTAACATTGCGGCTGGTCAGGCTGAAAACGTTGGCAGGAAGGGGCTCGTCATCCTCGTTGTCAGAGCTGGGGTCGATGTCGGCGTGGGGGCGTTTGCGGGGGGCAACAGGGGTGAGTTCATCCATCGCATCGAGCATGGCGTCGACGCCACGGCGAGGGGTCGCGGGGAGAGGAGAGGAGGACATGGTGGTTACTGAGAGGGCAAATAGTGAGGGGGCGAGGGTCGCTACTGCAGTGGATGGATCGGACGTGTTTTCAAGCCTCTCGCTTAGCTAGATTTGGAAAAAAAAACCACTAGTGACTTGATGGCCACAGTTCCGAAGCGAGCACATCCAGGGAAGACAGACCGAATCACGGACGTGAAGATCTTGCGCGCTTCGAGGAAGCCCTTGCATCTTGCATCCATGCCGCCGAAAGGAAGTGGTGCGGGTTTGAAAGCAGAAGGTGAATTTGAAGAGAACTTGAGCGCGTTCAAAACTTAAAATCCCCTTGCAGATTTCGTCTTCAGGGCAGAGCGCACGGAGGTCCAATGCAGGGTGTGTAATGCTGGGCTGCCAGAGGAGCGCCGTGTTTGGTTGCTAGCCAGGAACGGTGTCAGACATCTGCAGTCAGATGAGCACAAGAATGCAGTGGAGCAAATGGATGACGCACGAAGGATACAGGAGCAGCGTCGAGCCGCCGTCGCGCAAAATGTACCTATTCGGGTGGTGCAGATCCCCGGGCCCATTGCTGATCGACCAACGGGGGCACATGCGAGCGGAGCAGAGCTTGATATGTGGGCCGACTATGCGCAGAATGGAGCGATGTTCAGCGCAGGGGATATTGAGGATGACATTGAGACACAGCAGAGATTGGCGCAGCAGGTGGACATCTTTGGCTTGCTGGATCCGAAGGAAACGGCAGAGAGGCTTGGTTTCGAGGGAGACGCGGGGCTAGCAAAGGAGTTGTTGCAGGCTGACGCAGAGGACGACTTCTTGGCTGAGATTATGGCGAACGCAGGTGAGTGTTTGCGAGCAAGTTGGTTTTCGTCCAAACGCGGAAATCATTTCGCGTTCACGTGCGCTGATGCACACTCTTATGAACGCGACTGTGGCGCTTCTTCCTCCCCATCTTCGGCTTCTCCAAGATTATTGACGACCATTTACTCATAAAAATGTCTTCCAGGTCTCGACGAACAAGATCCAGCAGACGTCCATGCAGATGCGAGTGAAATTCAACAAGAAGGCAACACATACTTTCCATACCCGAATAAAACGGTCTGTACTGCGATGTAAGAGCTCCGGATATGTTTTAAACTCAAGACAGATCTTTCTTCTCAATATTCTGGACAACATGCCGCGACTACGTGTCTCGAGTTCTCTCATGCGCGTGTTTCTGTGGATGTTGCGGGAATCGGGAGCCAAGGACGTGCCCTCGTTCGATCGCCTACGCCAAGTGCAAAAAGAAATTCGGGCCGAGTACGGGGTACCCAGTATTCCGTGTAAATCACCTCTTGGAAATGTTTTCTTCATCAACGATCCTCGCACGATAATCGCCCAGGTGTGTGACATGTTTATATTTCATTCAATCTACCGCCTAAGCCTTGAAAAGGACTGGGCGAACCCGGCTGTTCGAGCTCAGATGCATGTTTATCCTGAAATTCCGGACGACGGTGTGGTGCGGGAGATCTGGCACGCGCTAAAGTGGCGGAAGAATATGGATCTGGATGTCCTCAGTCCCATGTACGATGCCGGCACTGCACATTACTATGTCAATGAGCTCGCGCGCCTCAAGAACGGGGATTTTGTGGTGCCCATTCGCTGGCTGATGTACCGCGAGAAGGTTCACGCGGATGCGTTTGTGGTTTCATTTAACGAGGTGCGTCATTTTCCCACTTCCTACCCGTGCCAAGCTAATTTTCTCTGAGACCGGCCATGCAACAATTGACGATTCCAAGACGGTCATTATCACTGCTTCCGAACTCTCAGAAAACTATCTCGACCTGCAGGACAAGAAGCTTATTCCTCACTGGAGCGGTACGCAACTGTGCTTTTCTGTGAATTTCGCTCAAAGCTTTTCCAGCTGAAACAGAAAACAGTGACTACATTGCGCGCATGCCCAATCCCAAGCGAGAAATTGCTGGCGGGGACCCATTGTATGTCACGCTGGTTGACTTCTTTGGGGACGATGTCTCTGGGAACAGGTCAAAGTCCTGGAACAAGCATCTAAACGCGTATATGACAAATCGAACACTTCCCCGGAAATTGCTCCAGCAAGAGTTTCATGTCCATTTTGTCTCGACCTCTCCACACGCGTCGATGGCTGAGCAATTCCAGGAATTCAAAACCGCCGTTGAGTGAGTTTTATACTTTTATTTCAATGCAATGGTGTGATGTGTTTGCGGCAGAGACACGCATTCCAATCCCGTTCGCGTCCAAGATGAAAACGGCCAGACCACGCGATTCTGCATTTATTGCAACTGTACGCCCTCCGACAACCCCATGCAGAGTGAAATATGTGGACATATTGGTGGCAAAGGCAATAAGTTCTGCCGCAAATGTCATGTGGGGGGCACGCAGGAGGAAAAGACCACTCCAACGGGGTACCATGCACTATTTGAGGTAATTTTTAATTTTTGCGGACCTGATTTTCGGTGTTCAGATTCTCACACCTTGTACAGCCGGGGGAACTGCGCACAAAAAAGCACACTCTCACCGAGCTCAAAAAACAGGTTGAGCTTGCATGCGATGGCGTGTCAAAACGGGTCCAAGAGCTGCAAACGCAAACGGGCGTCAAGGATGTGTATACGCAATACTGGATTCAGCAAATTCTGGCTCGTGCCACAGATATGCGTCAGCAGGACCCACATGCTTCGGAAGCCGACATCAAGACCGAGCTCATCCAGTGGACCCGTGACAACGAGGAGAAATTGTATAGTCCGTTTCTGACGTTGAAAGGTACGGTGCTTTCTTTTGTAAAAAAAAACGGCATGCAAATTCAACTTAACTCACACGGATAGGATTCGACCCTGCGGCAGATACTCCCGTCGAACTTCTACACACAATCCTCCTGGGCGCGGTCAAATACATCTGGCATATATCGCACACACCATGGTCCACTGAGAAGAAGAAGACATATTCAATACGACTCCAGGCCACTAGCACTGAGGGTCTTTCAATCCACGCCATCCGTGCCAACTATATCATGCAGTATGCCGGATCTCTCATTGGGCGGCAATTCAAAACAATCATCCAAACCGCTGTCTTCCATCTGCACGACCTCGTCACTGAGGACCAATTTACCGCGTGGAAAGCGGTCGGAGAACTCTCGGCGCTATTGTGGGTCCCCGAAATTCGAGATCTCACCCAATATCGGGTAATTGAATTTCTCGTCTGTTCCTTTCTTTTCTTACACACCCACGCACATTTAGAACGACCTCAAAATTGCGGTCGCTAATGTCCTCGATGCTGTCGCACAAATCGATCCTTCAAAGATTATGACCAAGATCAAATACCACCTGCTCACGCACCTCGACTTCGATGCAATTGAACTCGGACCTCTCATTGCAATGGCCACGGAAATCTTCGAGAGTTTCAACGCCGTGTTCCGCTATTGCTCGATCTACTCCAACCACCTCGCGCCAAGCCGGGACATCGCAATTCAATTCGGGCGACAAGAAACAGTCAAGCACCAGTTATCCGGAGGGAGGTGGATGTCCAAGAGCACCGGAGACTGGCACGGCGCCGGTACGGGTGTCCGTCATTTCATTGAGAAGCACCCGATACTGCAAAGACTTGTTGGATGGACGCCGGAGAAACAGATGAAGCACGGTATGTGTTATCTCCCTTGCAATGATCAGCGTGTCTCACCTAAATTTAGGTGATACAAAGCTGGCGCCGCTGAAACGTGGGATCCGAACACGGCCGGTCGAGTTACTCAAGAGCACCAATGCTGCTCATGCACTGAATTTTGGGGAGTATAGTGGCAACAGCGAGTGGATGAGATGCAAGACGGTTGTCTCTGAGTCCCTTGATGAATGTTTCGTGGGCACTTGGGTATTTGCGAACTCGCACTTGGACACGGCAAGTTTGCTTTCAATTTTTTTTTTGATTTGTATGTTACTCACTCATGACAGAATTCAATAATTTGCGGGCGTCTTTCTGACATCCTCTGCAACCAGTTGGGCGTAGCTATTGTTGTCGTTGAACTTTTCCAGATAATGGGAGTGCGACACTCACGTTATGGGATGCCCGTTCTCGCACGCCGCGACGATGAAATCACATTTTCAATCCTCCCCGCAAAGGTGCAGCGTCAGTCTCTTGTTTATTAGTGCACGCTGACAGTGTAGTATCTAGAGTATAAAATTCGACTTCAACACTCAGCATGACTGTGTTTCTGCAGCATGCGAAGCCCAACTAATATATTAGCTCAACTTAAGTTCGGGCTGAATATATCCCCCTTCCCACTCATGAGTTCCACAGAACTTAAGTTCATTTACCATACTGTATATCTGCTACACTACCTGTATCCTACATAGAATTCAGTACTTAAGTTCTTAAGTTCGTGCCGAATTTAAGTTTTGCCAGAACTTGCGATCACATAGGAACATATAAAAAACATAATCAAAGCAAGTCTCACAGGACTCAAGTTCTCCGCCGGACTCAAGTCTGTCCCAGGAGCGCACTTCAGTTTGAAGAGGGTGAGGGTAGGGGTGGGTGAGAAGCAAGGGGGGTAGAAGGTGGGGCAGTGGGATGGGGCGATGGGAAGAGGAGAAGGGTGGGTGACAAGCAGGCGCGAGCAGGGATGATCAAGGGAAGCATGGAGATAGCACGTAGAATTTGGGAGAGGTAGGAAGGGATGGTGATGTGTGATGAGAGCGGGGGAGGTGGTAATAAGAAATGGAGTAGTATAAATGGAAAGGAGGGAAGAGACACACATGCTTGGGGACCTCTTACGGGAGCTCCACGGTCTGCACGATTTGGTACACCGACTCCATGTAAGTAAAGGTGTAGCATAATAAGATGGAGGTACACACACCTCCTCGCAAATATCAAATTTCTAAGCATTTTTATGCGGCCAACCTTGACAAGGATGTCAGCGGCCGTGTCCTCCTCGATGGTCTCGACGATGTTGAGGTCAACGGTGATGGTGGGGTCTCCGCCGATCTTGGGCAGGTTGGGTGAGACGGGATTTGGATCGCAAACGCACATGTGAGCCTTTCCGGAAGGAAGACGAGAAGGAACAAGGAAGAGACGCACCACAACTGGCCCACTCCCAGCTATCCACCGCGGCGCCCTTCTCTGTCCCAAGGGTGATCTGTCCGAGTCGAAGCCCGAGCGCAGTGCTAGAACAGGCGAGTAGGAGAGATGCAAGAGGACGGATGTGCATCTTCGTTGTTTATTGGTGGAAGGTGGGTGCAGGTGGGTGGATGGAGGAAAGACCAGCACAAAGCCTGAGTGGCATAGGCGTCACGCGTCACAGAGATAGACACATGATCCGGGGTGGCACTCACCATTAAGTATCGTCAAGGCTTTCCTCCCACGCTTCACCCAATTTCTCCCAACCCAGGTGCATCTACGCCCAACGGCCGGCTGCTCTTTCCTGTTCACTCTTCTGTGCTGGTTTCGACGGACTCTGCTGTGACCTCACTCAGAACGAGGGAGATGCACTGGGAATCGAGTGTGGTGTACGCACCTGAGTGCGTGCCACTGGCGGTATGTGATTCGATTCCCCGCGCCTGAATGGATTACGGGTGCAAGCTGTCTTTTTTTTGACCGCTCGTTTCCCTAGGCATGGCAGCTATCGAGTTTGCCTGTCTGGGGACTCGGGTCAAGTCAAAACTCGGGGCTGGGGTCAACATCGGGTGCGTGCCTGTGCCGTACTCTTCTTTATGTCACTGACTTGTTTCCTTTGCCTCGTGCCTGCTGCACACAATACCCTCAACTCGGGGCTGGGGTCAACACCGGGTGCGTGCCCGTGCCGTACTCTTCTTTATGTCACTGACTTGTCTCCTTTGGCTCGTGCCTGCTGCGCACAATACCCTCAGTTCTCTGGCTCTACCGCCCCCTGACCACCCTGAAATCGGCCGTATTGCACCAAGCACATTATGGGTGCCATCGGCTTCTGCGTTCTTTTGTCAGTGCAGACCGACCCGCCGATCACGTTTGTAGTGTGGGACTCGAGTTCTGTCTGGCACATCACACTTAAGTTGCGTAGAACTTGAGTTGTAATGGGACTTGAGACCGGCAATATGAACTTAAGTTGTGAATGGGACTTCAGTTGAGTGGGAACTTATATTGGAACCGTGGGACTTAATTTTGGGAGCGGGGGTCAAACCATGGGTACAGGCCAATAATACACTGTGGGGAGCCTCGGACAAACTTAAGTTCTTCAGAACTCATGAGTGTGGTGGGGGATACATTCGGTTGTAACTTAAGTTCGGCTCCCCTAGTTTCATCGAAGCCACGGGTGTCCGTCCCGTTATGCAAGAACGTGTTGAATCCGATAAAACTGAGAATTTTATTGTCCATGCCCCACTTGACCGCTTTATTATCAACACCCACAGCTTTCATAACCCTCACCTCGTCCGCGCCACAGTCTCGCGCGACCTCTGGGCACCTGTTGCTCTGTTCGAAGACAGGAGGGCTAAACACGATGAATTCTCTGCTCGACTTCGGGAGAGTAGGGCCACAAAAGCCGCAAAACGAAAGGACACAGCTGCCAAGAAACGTCCCCGCCCCGCCACGGCATCGAGCGATGATGACGAACCACCCCGGAGGGCTCGTAAACGTGGGCGAACTTTGCAGGCAGCTACTCGATCAGGGGTGCCGAGACCCCGCACCAGAGCCGCAGCAGCGGCAGTTGCGTCCGGGTCCACGATGATTGGTCTTGCGGCGGGCCGCTCGAAACGCAAGATCAAGCGCTCTGCTCGCGCACTTCAGGCGGAGGAGTCTGAATCCAGCGACTCGGAGAGCGATGGGGATGGAGATTCTGATGGGGAAGAGTTTAATTCTGGCGATGATTTTCTAGGCTAAAATTGAGATATCGGGCGGTAGCTTAATATATTTATTTTCACTGCGCCGGCCACCCCACAGCTGAGAGAAAAACCCAACTTCCATCTGACTTTCCATGCTCTCGTCAGCTGGAAAGTCGGCCTGAACCCGCCAGCTGGGTTCCATCCCCCTTACGGCTGGTCACAGCTGGTATGTTTTCTAGAATTCAGCTGGCGATCCCACCTGGAGACGTCCTGACGGCACTTTGGCGGTGTAGAGTGAATGCCAAATCACAATGAGTTGGGATAACACCCAGACAAGATATACCATCCTCTGGCACTAGTTTTTATATATAACATATCCAAGAACTAAGTCAATTGGCCAGTATTCATTGTGGAGCCGCTGTTCTAATGAAAACCCCCGTTTTTTGGGAGAAATTTCATTACATAATTACATCAAAAAAGCCGGTACTTGATCCCCTGCGGATTTTCAGTGCGAGTCGAACGCACCTACTCCCGAAGGATTCTGACCAGAATTGAGGTCATGGTGAGTGTTCTAAGCAAAATGTTGCAAAAAAACAAACAGTCTGCACCTTATGTACTGCAAATAGCTGTAAATAAGAGCCTCACCCTTGGTACACGCTAACTCGTGCCCCAGTTGGAGTCTGACCTTAATTCCGGCCTCTGTGATGACATGACCAATGGTTCAACGGCTCATGGAGCGCTTGATGTTAAAATTGAAGACCTTTGCAACCCGAGACAGAAGGGGACTGAGCTGGGCTTGTGTGCAGCTGGCACGGGTAAATACAAGTGCAAGAGTGAAATATTGGGAGCTATACATCTGTCCTTTCATGCCCGACCACTTGGATCGGCCATGGATCGTCTCCCAGGCTGTCTCAAGGGATGTTTTCGCTCATGTCTTCTGCATCTGAGTCGTATGCAAAGCTTTCACCAGTTCATTGTGCTTCTGGTGATTAGAAAGAACAGTGTCTTCTAGATGAGCTATATTCGAAAGAAGTCAGCTGATATGAACGGATTGAGAAGCTGACATCTTTTTCTCAGCATCCGCACGAGAAACAGCCTGTAAAACCTCCTGCTTGAGAGATGAGATTCTAGCAAGAAGGACCGATTTATCGTGCATGAGGCGGTTGATTCATTGCTGGAACTGCTTAATGGTCATTTCCTGTTCGTTGATTGTATTTTATGTGTCGCAAAGGTCGCTTTGGACATCAGAGAGTTTTTTTAGGGTCGTGGTATGCTCAGTTTCGAGTGTGAGGATTTGTCTGCTGGAGACATCAAGCTGGGCATGCAAAGTGGAGTTTTTGGACTGCAGCTGAGTGTTAGAGGCTATGAGTGACTGTATTTCCTTTGAATGCTGCTCAATGTGATCCTTGAGGGTAAAGAAATAAGCTTGTGTGCACGTGGCTGAGTGCAGAGGTAAGGTAGCTGCCAGTACAATGTTCTCTTTTCCATGGGGATGGTGGGCTGAATGAGCAGCTGAGAGAACTTCCAGTTGCTTGGTTGAGCACTTTCTGCCCATCAATGGTGAGAGGGGAGACAGAACAGACAAATAATTTATTAGCTCAACTTGAGTTTAGACCAAATATATCCCCCTTCATACTCATGAGCTCTGTGGAACTTAAGTTGATTTACTGGTGCAGGGGCTTTTGTTCAGATGCAGGTGGCCATGTACCAGCACCTGCATCACCAAATACTTTATTAGCTCATCTCAAGTTCGGGGTGATTTTACTGCCACAGGGACTTAAGACCTACTACAACTCAAGTTCTGTAATGCAATATCTTAAGTTTTTTAATGTAGCCTACTACATACTATTTTTTCAAGGGGCCGGGGTTACAGTCACGGCAAAAAAACTTGCCGGACCAAAGTTTCAACCCAGGGACTCAACCAATATTTCCGCTATTGTTCCAATCCAACAGTACAATGCCAAAATACATGTATTCTACTCAGTAGTCAACCCATGAAAAATCATTCTCCTGGAGTGCACGGAGCCTACGGGGAAATGACTGATAAACATGAATGGCATGTTCTTTGAGTGAGTCTGGTGTCCGAATCGCTTGGAGCGCTTCAAAGAGCTCATCAGCAGACTGGATGTCTGAGTATCCATCCGAACACCTGACACGTCGCTTCAACTCGGCCCAGGCGTTTTCAATCGGGGAGAGGTCCAGTGATTTCGCTGGCCAGGGGAAAACGGTAATGTTGTTGTCTCGGAACCATTTTTTGGTTATACGGGCAGTGTGTTTGGAGTCATTGTCCTGCTGAAATTTGAGGAATGTGTGTTGGCGATTCTCGTAATGCTCGTAAACCAGAAGCATGGCCTTGTCAAGAATTTCGATGTACTGTTCGGCTGTGAGGTTACCGATGACCCACACAAGCTTGCTAACCCCTTTGGGATGAAGGGCACCCCAAACATTGACCTTGATATTCTTGCGACCATGAGTCTCCGCCAACTGCACATTGTGCTCCAATAAGACATCATGCCCGTGCCACCTTTGGCACCAGCGCCGAGCATCAGAACTTCCGAGGATCATCTTTGTCTTGTCCGAGTTGATAAATGCACCCGAAAGAAAGATGTCCTCAACTGTCCAATGTTCATAGCATCAAAACATGTTCTTGTGCTGCTGGATGTGCTGTGGTTGAAGCACGGGCTTTTTTCGCTGAGCATGACCCTCTAGGCTGACCCGAGACAATGTATTGTGAACCTAAAAAAGACACATCAGAAATTGGGAATGTTAAAAACAATTGGCGTGTACCGTACGTGCCGGAACAGTGGGAAACATCTCATGTCGAATGTCCTCCCCATCAATCAACTCCCCCTCATCAATCCTCTGGATCGCCTCTTCCAATTCCTCATCTGAAATCCGCTTCTTCCTTCCAGAATTTCCCTTCCGCCCATCCCAGTAGCAATCCCCACCATGTTCCTTCACAAGTTTATAGTTCCTCTCAAGTGTCCTTGGATGGAGGGTTGTGTGTTTAAAAGGCGACTTTTGGCAGATCTCATTGAAGCTGAGATCACATTCCTCATGAAGAACCAGAAGTCTGGCGTGTTTTGTGGGAGTACATTTGGTTACAACGTGTCTGCTGCACTGGTTGCATACTCGTGTTGGTGGCATGGTATATGGTAAGGTTAAAAGTGTAATGACGGGGTCTAACTACATCATAGTTGGACAGCTTAGCTCCACATTCGTTCTGGCAAGTTTTTTTGCCGTGACTGTACTTTGAACTGAAGTTCAGACTGTCATCTTAAGTTGTGCCTTGATCTCAAGTTGCATTTGACTTAAGTTCTGGCTTGGGTGTTCAGGCTTGAAAATAGGAAGTCCAGCTGAAAACAATGAGTGTGGTCAGTGGGAGGCAGTATAAGAAGTCTAAATCTAATACTGGTTAATAGTTATGTATGTTCAAGTCTCAATGAAAACTCACCCTATCATAACTGTGTACTGTGCCACTGACTGCTTACCCAAAAGAGAACCAGAGCCCGGAGCGCAGGTGTGGCTGGGTAGCACCCAACTTGGCATTGGTGATGGGGGTGAGTCCTTCTGTAGTTGTTCCAGAGTGAGGCAGAAGAAGGTTGGTGGTAAGCATTGTGGCAAGAGTCAAGACACATTAAAGAGCTTGTGCAAGAGCCACCAGTAGCCACCCAGTGGCTCATCAGGCATGTGCACTTGGGTGGCTCACCCGATTTGGTGGCTATCTGGTGGCTCAGGTATGACATCATGGGCTTCAATATTTGCTTGTATGACACCCTTCTGCCTCCATAGTGACTCACCCAAGTTGGTGGCTATCCAGTGGCTCAGGTACGAATCAAGAATCACAATATTTGCTTATTTGACGCCCCTCTGCCCCTCCAGACATGCAGCAGGAAGCTTATAGAGGACTACCTGTTGACCCATACCATAATAATGTGAAGTATGCAAAGGGCATGTAAATTTAGTAGCCACTCGATTGCGCATGCCCAATGAGCCACCAGGTGGCTACTGGTGGCTACTGGTGGCTCTGTGCAAGCTCTCTATTGTCTGGCACTGCTTGACTTGGATCCATTGTGCCACCAAGTCTTGCCAATCAACCTGACTTTAGAGAATACCACAAATATATATTCGTGAATATGAATATTCACCAAAACCTCAAAACTGATATTCGCATTTGTACGAATATTGATGGCAAATATTCGTTGCTTAGTCAGCAATATTCGCGAATACTCATGAATATAAATACTCAGCAAATACATTGAGAATTTGGGGGTTTAGCAGCTACCAATGAGTTGCTGAGAGCACTTTTATGCTATCTTGTGAGTTTAAACATTGTCAAAGACTCATACAAGCCCTTGTCTTGCATGTTCAACCATTTGATTGACCATCACACTTGCCGTATTCAACCTGTTAGGCAGTTATCAAAGTAAAGATGTCTCTAAAGTGGTTGGTTTGCATATGAATTACAGATCTAGTTGGTGTAAATGAAGTATGTTCTGGTTCCAGAGAGGAGATGTGTTACAGCTAATTGCAGTACTGAAGGCGCGGATCAGAAATCTACTGTTTTGGGATGTTTTCAAAGAATTCCCAGTATCTGTGTGAGTTCTACACCAATTCACCTGAAACCTAGATAGAATACTCAACTAATTTGTGCGCAATTAGTGATAGAAAGAAAGTTACAAAACATTATGTAGTTGGTGAGCTGGGTTTGGGGGGCCATTTTGGGGGTCAATTCAATTCTGCCAGTATCTAGGCATGTTCAGATGACCTAGATTTTTGTGAGAGATGACTTCTATGGATTTTGAAAGGTGTGATGGAGTCTGAATCTTCAATATCCTAGTTTATCATGCTTGTAATGACATTGAGCCAACAGTAATATACTGCAATCAGCAAACAATGTGATATTTGAGCCCAACTGCAGAACTCTTTCGAAATTTGACTGTATCACATCTTTCAAAATGTATGAAAACCATTTGTGACAAAATTCTACATTATTTGGATGAGTCTAGATGCCTGTAAACTGTATTTATCCACAAAATGGTCCCTTCAAGCAATGTCACTGAATATATAATATTTTCCAAAATTCCTTTCTATCACTAATTGTGCACGAATTAGCTGAGTATTTCTATCTAGGTTTCAGGTGAATCGGTGTAAAACTCACTCAGATATCGGGAATTCTTTGAAAACATCCCAAAACAGCAGATTTCTGATCTGCGCCTTCGGTACTGCAATTAGCTGTAAGTAGTGCCAATTGCTGTAAAATGCATGAATACTCATTGGCATGTCTAAGCTTGTGCAGCCAGGGGGAAAAAGGATGTGGATTTGGTTAGTGGTTGTGGCTTGTACTGCCACATTCCACTCATCAGTCCATGTGATCAGTAGTACTCCAGCTGTAGACACTGAGGCAGCCTTTCAACAGTAATGCCGGAGTAGTCGTAAATGAAGCACCAATAAAAGTTACAAAAACCGAGGAAGGACTGGACATCCTTCACTTTCCGAGGGATAGGCCACTTGGTAATGGCGGAAATCTTGTCCAGAGTCATATGGAATCCAGAGACAAGATGTAGCCAGGTATTCGCAGTTCATAACACCAAACTTGAATTTCAGGAGCTTGCAGTACAAGCCAGCTTTGCAAAGGCGCCAGAGCACCTCACGAATGTTGCACAGACAAATTGTCGGAGTACACCAAGATGTCACTGAGGTGCACCACAACATAAACATTAAGCAAATCTGTGAAGAGAGTATTGAGAAAGCATTGGAAGGCAGCTGGTGATAGGGTGTGTACCAATTCACACATGAAAACACCAGTTTTTATTTCATTTTGAGCCTATTGGTGGGCAGAAGTGAGGCATTAGTTGATGAGTGTACACCCTCCCTGGGGTGGTAGGCTACACTATTGATGGCTGAAAGTCAGTGTAATAAACCAATTATGATGAGTTGAGTAAACTTGACAAGGTAGCCCAAAAGGCTGTTGCAGCCTGACTATGATATACAAACACCGAGCTATGGACAGTAGTGGTAAACAACTGTCTTATGTGCTGGAGGTGAAACAACAGGGAACTAAGCAAAATCATTGATTTACCACTTTATGTGGTCTCTGATTGGTCTTATGACTAAAGAAGAAGATATAGATGAAGCCAGAGTCAGATTATGACTCTAAGGCCGGCTCTGCAAACTACCAAAGTATCAGGCCACTGGATATTTTATCGAGCAGCTGGGTATTTTATCAAGCCTCCATATGCCTACTGAGTCAGACCATGACTCTAGGGTTGGTTGTAAAGGTAGCTTTGCATTGAGCTGCTGGATATCTTATTTGGTGTCCTGACTGACTAAAGCTGAAGACGTCGAACTAAAGCTAAAGCTGTTTGACTAAAGCTGAAGATGTGTTACTGGAGCTGAGTCAGGGACACAGGATATCAATGTCGTTACCACTGGTAGATCTAGCGCTAGAAAGATGTGAAGTCTCGCATCAAGGCTGATTGACAGATTGATGAGGATTGACAGTCCAGTATCGTGCCACCAGATATTTCACTGAGGCATGTACTGGACTACCAAATCTTGAGCCACTGGATAACCACTACAGGCTCTACTGGACTTGTGGTGAGCAGGACAGGTTCAGAAGCTGAAGAAGGATTGATAGAAACTGATGTGATCTGTCAGAAAGATTGAAGCCAAGACAACTAAGCACAACTTATGGTGTGCTAGATAGGAGTCAAGATAACCAAGCACAACTTATCACATGCTAGAGAAATACATGTAGAATAGCTCTGGTAGCCGGTCACTGACTCACAATACCCATGGTGAAGAATGCTTTCTACGCCATTGGCCATTCACTACTCAGGCTCCCACCCTTTACTGTTCCGATCTCTTCTGTCTATCTCTTTTCCCTTCTCTCTAAAATGTATAAAAGCCAGTAGTACTGCCATGTATTAACGAGTAAACTATCCCCCAAGATATCTGGGCAATATAGTAGACTCTTGAGACTAGTAAAAGATATCAGAGATTTGAAGATGCACAGACAAGATTGTAAGACATCAGATGTTGAAGCAAAATACCAGTGCATTGATATAAGAGATACGTGATCCATCTTGGGGCAGAGAGTCAACTGACTTTGCACTTATGCAATTCAATTGTGAAGAGCTCAGCCTGTAACCTAGACTCACTCCTTGACATAAACGCATTGCACAATGAACCTTGGTGCAGAGAGCCAACAGACACTGCACTCATGCAACTGTGAAAAGCTGGTCAATAGATGTTGCACTCATGCAGTTGTGAAGAGCTGGTCTGTAACCTAAACTCACACCTTGAATAGAGCAGCTGCCTTCAGTGTAACTGCCTGTGCTATTAGCCCAGCGATCACCTTCCGTGCAACTGCACCTGTGTGTTGATCTTGTGCCATTCATGCAAGAGAGTTCCGATTTAACTGTCTGTCTGCCGAAAGTCTGCCCTGCCTATTCTGCTTCTTGGCTAGCCGCCAGTTAGTGTTAGGATCTGATGCTCACAAGGAAACTGAAGACTTTGAACGGTTGAGGGTTTACTTGAGTCTTGATACTCTAACAGTGGGATAGTCCCTGCTACCCTTGCATTCCCTGTGCTCAGATCACATAGCTTGCTGTTGAAACAAAGACTTATTCCACCTTTGCGCACCCTCTTGACGGGTGATACATACCCTACTTCCCCGAACACACACATGAGTATTAGGATTGGTTTTGTGTTTTGTTTTGATTTTGGTTGGATTGTGATTAGCGACTAGTTCACTTCACTCTCTAGTTGATTTCATTAGATTACATGGCCACACCCTAGTGCACCATTTTACCAGAGCATTGGACAAGCCTTCTGGAATGACTCAGAAGTTGTAGGAGCCATAGCAGGAGTGAAAGGCGATTTTGTATTTGTCACTGGGGGCGACTTGGAGCAGGTGATAGGCTTGCTGAAGATCCAGTCTGGTGTAAATACGTGCCTTTCCAGGTGCATTGAGGAGATCTGCGATCAGAGGAAGCAGATATGAGGTGCAAGGACCTCAGGCGGCTCCGAAGGAGGAGCCAAGGGAGTCTTCATAGAAGGAGCAGGTCTGGATGAGGATGTTAGTCCCGTGACTACTTGTTGTATAAATGATGCATGCAGGGTTAGGCCTATGCCCAAAGTCAGAAAGCCAGACAGAATTCTGGAAGGAGAAATATAGTCTATGGAGAGTAAAGATATATTGAGTTCAACATAAAAAGCATTAGGGGAAAGAGTGGATACGTTGAGAGTAACCTTGGGTAACACCTTGGAGTCAACACAGCTCAGACCAGGTGCAGAGGTTTCCAAGCTGCTGTCTAATTTTTGACTTGGAGGTGGTAGCATCAGCGGCAGGTGCAGGCAGAGTAGTAACAGAGATGGCCTTGCCTTGAGCATTACCCAGATGTTTCTTGCAGTCAGCCATCTTGTGGCCCTGAATGCCACAGAACATGCAGAGGTTGTTCTTCATGTGCTGCTTGCCCTCCTTGGGCTTGAGCTTTCCAGAGGAGTTGAGCTTGTTGGCATATGGCCTCAGAGCCGACTTAGACCCAGAGGGCTTGACCAGACATTTGAGGAGAGTTGGATGTGCGCTCTTGAGCTTTCTCGTTCTGGCACTGATGATAGCACTAGTCAATGGACAAAGCGAGAGCTTTAAGCCTGGCAAGGGTCGCCAGAAGCTGGGTCTGCACGAGGGCATCCTTGATGCAGCTGGGTAGGCCTCGGTAATATGCCTAGAAAAGGGCAGCCTCGTTGTACCTGGTCATCACTGTGTGAGTGTCAAACTCCAGCTGGTCACCCAGCTTCATGGAGAGGGTCTCCAGATGATTCATGTGCCACTTGCACTCCTCGGGCTTAAGCTTGCCAGAGGAGTCAAGCTTGTTGGTGTATGGCTTCAGAGCCAACTTAGACCCAGAGGCCTGACCAGATGTTTTGCCGGAGGGCTGAGAAGGGTTGGATGTGTGCTCTTGAGCTTTCTTGTTCTGGCACCAATGACAGCATTAGTTGATGGGAAAAGCGAGAGCTTTAAGCGTGGCAAGGGTCACCAGAAGCTGGGTCTGCACGAGGGCATCCTTGATGCGGCTGGGTAGGCCTCAGTAATATGCCTAGAAAAAGGCAGCCTCATTGTACCCAGTCATCACTGTGTGAGTGTCAAACTCCAGCTGGTCACCCGGCTTCATGGAGAGGGTCTCCAGATGAATCTGCGTGTCCCTGAAGGGGTCGTGTGGGCTGAAGTTGGTCGCAAGCTCCTGGACAAAGGGCTCCCAGTTGTCATCCCAGTCCAGAATGGGAACCTGTCCACTGGTGAAGATGTTTGGCTGAAACCATTGCTGAGCTGTGCCCTGGAGAGTAGCGAACTTGGACGGATCTAAACCGTCAAAAGTGTCTAGAGCCTTGAAAGCTGTGCAAGTGGAGTGAGGAGGAGCGACCAAATTTTGGGTGAGGAGAGCCATGGCTTGTGCCATTTACTGGATGGCAAAATCAAGCTGCGGGTTGTTCAGTGCAGGGATATGAACTGTCAGGCCTAGAGGGCCTTGGGGACCTGGAGGTGGAGCCAGACCTAGAGGCTGCCACCACTACTGCCACCAGGTCCTGGATTGGGTGCCAGAGTATTGGCCGGGAGTATGAGCTGGAGGAAAACTGCCTGAAGGCAGGCCTCCACTACCTCCACTGCTGCTGGAACCACCACCACCAGGGGGGCCAGAGGGACCAAGAGGTCCAGGGAGACGGAGAAGAACCAGTGGGAGGAATGTTGGGTGGTTGGGTTGGAATAGGTCCACCTGCTCTACCTTGGTCCTTTCCCTTGACATCCAGAACTGTAGCTGCCAGAGGGGCAGTTGCTGACCACATTGGGGTCGGAGTGAAAATCACCTGAGGAGCCAAGAAGTTCAGCAGCTGAGGAACCTCCTCCAATGAATTGGGTTCCTTGGGTGCTTCCTCAATGTTCATGGTTGGAAACAGTTGAAATGATGGGCATCAAAGAGTAGGTGAAGGGGCACTACCAGCACCTGAGTGTAATTCATACTCATGGAAATCCATCACTGGAAGGAAAGTCAGACTGGGGTAGTGTGAGCCAGTTGGGGAAACGCTGAACTGCTGAGATTGAAGTGCAGCTCCTTGCTCCTCAGAGCTGAGTAGGGGTCTTGACAACATGGTCAGAGGATTTGGCTGGGGCCGAATCTCCAGCTCAAAGTGGGGTTGGCCAGTTGCAAGGATCCTGGGGTGAGACAATTATGCCAGGAGGTGGGTTAAAAGCAGGTACTTGTCTGGGGACTTGAATCGAAACAATTGTGCTGAACTGGCGCAAACAACAATGATTCTGGACCTTGTGGGTTGGAACAAGATGGGCATAAGACATAAAGTGAAGCCAAATTAGGTTGAGTTGATAATACTGTTATATCTGTATCAGAGATATACTGGAAAGACGGAGTGATGAAACTGAAGGTCAGAAGATGGAAAGGTCGGAAGACAGAAGATGGAAGTTGGACAAACAGATGCCAGAATGGATGGAACCAAATGGAATTGATACCACAAAGGCGAGTGGGTACATCAAACTAAGTTGGCTTCACATGGAATCCAGAAAATCAGATGATGGAGCAATGCTGAGGTAAAGCACATTAATTATCAACTATAATTACACTTGAAGTAAATACATATTCATACTAAGTATGGAGATATCCCAGATGTAGAGAGAAGTGAAAGATAATAAGTATTACCAAAGACAATAAAGACAATAAGAGAGAAGCATAGTTGCATAGGTCATAGGATTAGTATTGGGGAAACACTCAGTAAATCTTCATTGTATAAAAACCCTAAAGGCATGTGTTAACAGCAAGCTGCACACATCAGTAAGTTGGACGAATACGAGTCGGAAGTGCGGGTCACGTTCAGAAGGACATAGGGATTCGGATTTGCAGATCCGAAGACGGAAAGTTGACAGAGGGACAGAGCCGTGATGGAAAGACGGAATCAGGTGTTGGAATCCAATCTGAACATGCGCGGTCATAACAAGCCCTTGTTGCTTGATTTTTATTTCATTTTATGTTGGTTCTACCCCACAATCAGAGACAGATGCAGATGGGTGAGGAATTGGGCAGTTGGACACACATGTAACAGCCATTATCACTGATGTTGCACTCAAAATCCACAACATGAGGATTGAGGATGAACTGTGTCTTGTTGAAACAGGGCAAATATGAACAATCTGATACAAGGGATTTCTTTAATAATAAGAGATATAACAGTTGGGCTGTAGTTACAGGAATGAGATGATGTTGTAGAAGACCAAACATCATTTCTTGGACCAAGAATTATTAGATGGGGAATAGCACATTGCCCATTCTGTACCATGCTTAAAATTTTGGTATGAGAGAAGAGTTTGTTCTCGACCAATGACTAGAGTGTTCAGAGGCATCCAGAAACCATTTCTGTGATGAACAGGGAGCCAAAAGAGCAGGTTTGGGTTACATAATACCCAGCCAGCTTCATGGAGGGTCCAAAACAGTGATGTACTGTGGAAATTACTCTGAAATTGCATCAGAGAAGGGAAAAAAAGGTGGGGTTGAGATATATACCTGGTCAGAGTTGTTATTGAAGGCTGTAATACTTTGTGCATTGCAGATGCGCATTATTTTGTCATCAGAGCCAGAGACAATGTGCTTGCCATCAGGGGAGAAGGCCACTGACCAAACCCTGTCAGTGTGCCCCTCAAGAGGCTTGCCAACAGCAGCACCACTCTCTGCATCCCAGATGCACAGTGTTTTGTCAGAAGAGCCAGAGACAATGTGCTTACCATCAGGGGAGAAGGCCACTGACAAAACCCAGTCAGTGTGCCCCTCAAGAGGCTTGCCAACAGCAGCACCACTCTCTGCATCCCAGATGCGCAGTGTTTTGTCAGAAGAGCCAGAGACAATGTGCTTGCCATCAAGGGAGAAGGCCACTGACTGGACCCAGTTGGTGTGCCCCTCAAGAGGCTTGCCAACAGCAGCACCACTCTCTGCATCCCAGATACGCAGTGTTTTGTCATCAGAGCCAGAGACAATGTGCTTGCCATCAGGGGAGAAGGCCACTGACCAAACCCAGTCAGTGTGCCCCTCAAGAGGCTTGCCAACAGCAGCACCACTCTCTGCATCCCAGATGCACAGTGTTTTGTCAGAAGAGCCAGAGACAATGTGCTTGCCATCAGGGGAGAAGGCCACTGAAAAAACCCTGTCAGTGTGCCCCTCAAGAGGCTTGCCAACAGCAGCACCACTCTCTGCATCCCAGATGCGCAGCGTTTTGTCATTAGAGCCAGAGACAATGTGCTTGCCATCAGGGGAGAAGGCCACTGACCGAACCCAGTCAATGTGCCCCTCAAGAGGCTTGCCAACAGCAGCACCACTCTCTGCATCCCAGATGCGCAGCGTTTTGTCATTAGAGCCAGAGACAATGTGCTTGCCATCAGGGGAGAAGGCCACTGACCGAACCCAGTCAATGTGCCCCTCAAGAGGCTTGCCAACAGCAGCACCACTCTATGCATCCCAGATGCACAGTGTTTTGTCATCAGAGCCAGAGACAATGTGCTTGCCATCAGGGGAGAAGGCTACTGACCAAATCCCATCAGTGTGCCCCTCAAGAGGCTTGCCAACAGCATTACCACTTGCTGCATCCCAGATACGCAGTGTTTTGTCATCAGAGCCAGAGACAATGTGCTTGCCATCAGGAGAGAAGGCCACCGACAAAACCCAGTCAGTGTGCCCTTCAAGAGGCTTGCCAACAGCATTACCACTCTCGGCATCCCAGATGCGCAGTGTTTTGTCATCAGAGCCAGAGACAATGTGCTTGCCATCAGGGGAGAAGGCCACTGATCGAACCCAGTCAGTGTGCCCCTCAAGAGGCTTGCCAACAGCAGCACCACTCTCTGCATCCCAGATGCACAGTGTTTTGTCATCAGAGCCAGAGACAATGTGCTTGCCATCAGGGGAGAAGGCCACTGATCGAACCCAGTCAGTGTGCCCCTCAAGAGGCTTGCCAACAGCAGCACCACTCTCTGTATCCCAGATGCGCAGTGTTTTGTCATCAGAGCCAGAGACAATGTGCTTGCCATCAGGGGAGAAGGCCACTGAAAAAACCCTGTCAGTGTGCCCCTCAAGAGGCTTGCCAACAGCAGCACCACTCTCTGCATCCCAGATGTGCAGTGTTTTGTCATTAGAGCCAGAGACAATGTGCTTGCCATCAGGGGAGAAGGCCACTGACCAAACCCTGTCAGTGTGCCCCTCAAGAGGCTTGCCAACAGCAGCACCACTCTCTGCATCCCAGATGCACAGTGTTTTGTCATCAGAGCCAGAGACAATGTGCTTGCCATCAGGGGAGAAGGCCACTGACCGAACCCAGTCAGTGTGCCCTACAAGCCTTGACAATATGGCTGGCCAATTTACTCTTTGTCCTTTTTGCACAGACAGCAGACTAGGAAATTGTCTAGTAAACCTTAGTTTGATTTTTGACTGCACTGGTGCCAGTGCCAGTGCAGTCAGATAGATATGAGGAACACTGCATGAGATTGCAGGATAAAAAACAGTGGTGAATTTTCTAGCATCTTCAACAAATTCCACTATCCTTTTCCCCTGAAATATTCATCAGTCTCTGTGCAGCTTTGAATAACAATATACTAAACCTTTGCCCATGCTTTAAACTTTGCCAAACCTGAAATGGCACCTGTTGTTATCCCTAAGATGCTCATGACCTCAAGCCAGAACAAAATCTTCCCATGCAGTAGCTCCTCCACCATTTGCTCAATCCCGGAATTGAATTGGATTGCTGTAACATGCTCTGCCCAGAATCGGCATCCATAACTCAGCAGCCCTGAAATGTGTTTCACCAGCACATCAAAATCTGGCATGTTCACATTTGCCAAGTAGGATGTTGGAAAGTTACAGATGTTGAACTGAAGTTCCCTTTGCATGTTCTGTAATATCAAGACAGCAATTTCCTGGTGCTGTATCTGTGGTTCATAACACATATCTGATCGATCTTTCTGAATTCTTGACGTTATATAGTCCCGAAATGAGAGGTGAATGATCTTGATCTTCCCAGTAGCACTATCAGGAATCTTGATGACAGAATTCAGAGGTTCTAGAACTCTCCTCACTGTCTGATCCTCCAGCTTGAGTAGTGAGGCTAGAGTTGGAATATCCATAGGCTCAAACACAGACAAGATTGCACCCAGAACTTTCTTAGAATCTGTATAGAAGTTTGATTCATAAGTGTCTTCATCATCTGGTTTGGGAATGGCCTGGTGAACAATGTTATAGTAAAGTTCATCCAGACTCTTGTGTCTAACACCTGTTAAAAGAGACTTCATTGCTGCTTGAGCTCCCCATCTTGGTGCTTTATCCTGAATGTAACGTACACAAGTGGCAGCAAACACAAAAAGACCATCTGCTAGATCTGTGATCCTTTCAATTTCACCAGCACAAGCAGTCCACTGCTGCTGTGCTGCCCAGTGGCTTCCAAGCAGAGATGTCTTCACATACAGCTGGATGTCCTTTTGCACTACTTTCTTGTCAATGTCATCCAGAACAACAAGATGCATTGATGAAACCAAGGTGCCATGCTTCAGATATGATGGAACATTTGGCCGTCCAGTCAGAAAGAACCGGACATGACGAGGTAATTTATGTATGTTATCAGATAGCCATTGGAGGAACATCTGGCCCTGATCTTGTCCACATTCATCCAGTGCATCAAGACAAATAATCCAAGGAGTTTCACAGGCTGGGATCTGGTGAAGTAAATCCACAACCAGCTTCTCAAATTGCACCTCTGGAGCTGCATCAAGAATTCCAGAATGATCTTCATCCAAAAATTTCACCACCAGATTCTTGAAGTCAACACTAAAATCTGCAAGCTGATATGCCAGGGTTTTTGGAAGACCTCTAATTTCCCGACGCTCTTTATATTCACGAGAAAAGAAGAATGAGGCTGCTAGAATTTTTTTCTCTGCAAGAATAGCTGCAACAGTTTTAGCAATTGTTGACTTTCCTGAACCTGCTGAGCCACTAAGCATGATAATGTGCTGAGATGCATCAGAGCAGCAAGTGACAAGGTAGTTGATTATTTCTTCCCGTGTACCTGATAGGCAACTATTTGGGGTATTTTCAGCATTGTAGCGAGCTGAAACATATTTGATCTTTGCAAGAATTTCTATGCCAAGGCTCTATCAACCAATGAAACATGAGTCAGAAGATCAAGTGCACACCTTTTGATTTGGCATCATCCATGGTTCTCTGGACCTGCTTTACTGATAGAAAAGTAGTTGCTAAGCATTGGATGCCAGACTAAGAAATCAGCCCATACCATTTTGGTTTGTTTCTTGAACTGAAAGAACATGAATATTTTTAGTGTATTCAGTATTGAACTTTTAGCTTACCTTGTGGCGCAATTTGTGTAACTAGCCAAGGTTCATATATTTATCATGCGAGGAACAGCCCAACTCACCTTGAGCCACCAAATTTCCAACCAATATCTCGACTGAAATTGAACCATAAAACTAGAAGCCAAGTTAGAAGATGTGGAAGTGCAATGAAATATCCACACAGTGAAGTCCCGGATATGACCAGCTACCCTGTCTCTCAAGTCTTGAATCTTCTCCTTGTATTCCTTGCCCTTGAAAAAATGTGTGACCTTGCCCTTTGATTGCAATAATTTGCAATCTGCAATTATTGGTGCAACCGTCCTGAGAGGTGAAAAATAGTGAATTAGTCATCATGACAAGGGCTGTCCATAGGCATACATTTGAAATGCTTCTAGACGATCTTTTAGGTCCATACTGCAGTTAGATGTATCAATCTTATTTAAATCCTCCAGATATGGTTGCAGCTCTGCCAAAGCTTTTTTGTTTGATTTCATACTCTGGTTGAATCCCCGTAAGTCTTGTTACCTTTCATGGAATGGATTTACACACCTGAACCATTTCTGCCAGTGCTAAAACAGTACGATTGGTGCCCTCAAGCCCAGGCACTGAACTGCCAGTAGCTGCCTCCTTGGCCAGCCTGAGGGTGTCAAGGATGCTGCTACCAAGTGTATGTGCTGCTCCGGCGAGTGTGGTAACTGGTCCCGGGTTTGTGGAGGTCTGAGGGGTTAACATAGTAGTGTGAAATGCGAGCGAGGTAGATGGTGGGAGTGCGCAAGAGGCGAGGCAGTTCCAAAATTGACTCTTCGACAGTGTGCTTGGAAGCTCACCGTGGGATGGAAGCTGTTTCAATGATCATCATCAGAGCTCAATCAGCGAAGGTGGCGAAGGTGTACTGTAAATGAGAAGAATGACCACTCATTCTTGCGTCCACATCGGGCACATAACAGCTGCACAAAGGTTTGGTGCGGGACGGTTACTCATTTGTCCGACGTATTGGCTGTTGTAACTCCGGGATGTAGATGTTACCGTCTTCTTGACAAAAATACACCGCCCAATCGTCGCTTTGGCGTCGGCGGAGTAGGTCAGACTCTTACCTCGCTCAGTTCAGCGTGGATATCGGCGTCTGCTGGTAATATCAGCTGGACTTGTTAACTGCGGCCGATAGAATCGGCGAGGGGAGTAGCCTAAAAGGGCAACTCCGCTATTTCAAGGCCGTATAATGACACCTACCTAGTACCCACTAAGGGTGATCGGAAAACGGCAAACTTCTGGAGACAATCCTCGACAAATTTGGGCCATTTTCAGCCATTTCGCACCCTCGGAATGACATATTTTTCTGAGGCCGAAAGTTGTCGGCGATCAACGGCCGATCATTGCGCGTACGTACGTATGGGTACCTGTGTCTCTCTAGTCCAATGGCGCTCGCGGGGCCGTCCGCGCCGAGCCGCCCGCGGTGTCTGTATCCCTGCCGCTCTAAATCAAAATCCAGGTCCGCCGCATTGACGCGCAACGGCCAGATATCGACCATCGAGACGAGTGTAGGCAGGACCGCGCGAATCGCGATATCATGGCAGCCGGAGCTGTACTCCGCTCATCCAAGTACACGCTATTCCCCTGCCCTCTCATACGCTCGGTCAACGCCATCGTGTCCTTATAGATCTAGATACACCTATCCTTTGCCCGTATCCATCTCCTTCCGCTTTCCACATCGCAGCGCGTGACACCACCATAAATGCCATTATTGGGACATCACCGTTCTTCACTGCTGCCCGTACCACCGCCCTCCCAGTCTAGGCCTGTTTCCCCATCGTGCAACCCCGAGTCCCGACCCACGCCACCCGCGCTCTCAGGTCGGGGGAAGCTACTCAAAGCATAAAGCAGAACCCAGTCCTTCTGCACACACATACAAGACGACGTGTCCTTCGGTCTGCGTCTGCTGCGCCCCGATCCGGCGCGATCTCGCTGTCATGTAGCGGGACCTTGCACAGGCCTCCCGCTGAGCCGCCACATGATGATGCGCCTCGGAGTCGAGCGTCATCGCCTAGCCCACACTCCGTGCGCAGCACCCCATCGCTCCCGCCGACCGCCAATTCGTATCCACGCCCACATTCATCGACTCCGCTGCCGCCCGTCCGCTGGCAATGGGCGCTTTTCGCGAAGCTTGCGCCGTCGCCTTCCAAGCGCACGAGCCCTTCCCCACCTGGAATCTGGATGGGTAATATGGTTATCCAGAATCCCTTTTATGGGCAGGTGCAGGGACGGATTGGCACGGATGGGCGGGCGGCGGTGGATGCTCTCCCGAACCCCATCGTGTGCTCGGAGAGGAGCGCAACGCCTCGGGGTCGGCGGGGTCAGAGAGCGGCGCCTTGGGTCGGTGCGGGGATGATGAGGGTGCGGGGGAACGCGAGGAGAAGGCGCAAGTGTGCTGTCCGTGTGCGACTAAACGCTATCCACCCACCAGTGTGGGGTGATCCGATGTTTCGCCGATGTCGGATGGGATTTGTCAGAGAGGTCTTGGCGGTCGCGCTGAGCTCTAAGCTCTAAGTCCTGTCCGATGTATTTTCCTGTACTTACACATGTCACAAGTTAACGTTCATGAGCTGTGCGATATTGAGAGATTTTTTGTGAATGACGTCCGAACGACGTCTTTGACGAAATCTTGCGTAGCCCGTGATATCCACGCAAGATTTGGTCAAGTCGAAGTATTCCCAGCCCCAGCCAGCCAAGAAACAGTGTTAAAATCATCGTAAACTCGTCACCCTCGATGCCCGACGCCGGGGACGAGCCTTAGGGCCTTTCGACGAGCGCTCGGAAGGTGTCGGAGCTCTCTGACAGATCCCATCCGACGTCGGCGAAACATCGGATCACCCCACACTGGTGGGCGGATAGCGTTTAGTCTCTAGGTCGCGCTGAGGGCGGTCAGGGGTATGAGGTCGTTGCGATGCGTACAAAGAGTAGGATGTACTCTGCGAAAGAGAGCGGGGCAGCGGCGTCGACAGCAGGGCGGGGCATAGGTTGACGCCAATTGGCCACGAACAGCAAACAAGATAAGTCCACACGAACTAATTGCATGTAAAGATGAGTTTTGGGTATGTCTATAGCCACAAAATTAGGCGAAGAGAGCAAGTAGAGAGCAAGTGGAGAGAGGGAGAAAAATAGTACGTAAGTGGGATCCGAATCTAAGACGATGCCCTAGTCTCTACGCTACAAACAGATCGTACCACCCGTCTATCTTCTGTATCCCTGAGCCCAGGGGTTAGAACTACTGCAGTTCCTCTACATCCGCGCCCCACAGCACCAAGTCCTTGTCGCTCATGCTCACCCCGATAACGTAGCAGGTAGAGCCGACGACGCTCTCGACGAAATTTCCACGCGTCATCGTGCCCAGGGGTGTGTGGATGGCAGTCGAAGAGTGGAAGGGCTCCGTCGCGCAGCTGCGGCGACGGAAGCATGCATGCGTCTGTAGCAGATTTAGTCGACAAACGCGGCCAGGCAGTCTGAAGTGCTTCTCGAAGAATCAGCATCCATAATTCCGTCGTAGCGACCGGTGCACGTGCGTACATGGAGACCAGTCCGACGTTAGTACGACCGACGGCGAGCGCAGATGCAGGAGACCGTGAAGCTGCTTCGTTGGGAGGGAAGCAGGGAAGATGGGAGATGGGGAGAGAACGCGATAATCCAAGCAAGCGAGAGGGTTCGGCCCTCGGGGCAGGTTGACAAATTGTGCGCAGCGGGAGGGTCCCCGGCTTCGTATTACTTGAGGCGGAATATGGGGTATGGTGACGATCCGGAGGAATCCGGGCAGAGACGACAGCGTCCGGTGAGACACGGTGCATGTTGGCGACGCTCGAGCTCGAGGACTTCAAGAAGCCCGGTGTGGTGTGAAGAGCTGACACAAAGCGGTCGCGGGAGTCCGGTCCAATCCCGATCTCCCGAAGGCTGGGTTTGGCGGCCACTGATGGTCGGAGGTGCGAAGCCCCGTCCTTTCTCCGACGCGCGTCCGAGTGGCGAGCCTTCCCATTCGGCATAAGAGAAGGAGAAGGAGGAGTGGCCGCCTGCTCGACTATGTGTTATGGCGCAGGGCGGGGAACGCTGTGGGCCGCAGGTGCGGTCGCAGTACGTGTCGGTGTCGGTGTCGGTGTCGATGCTGGTGCCGCTCGACACGATGATCCTCTCGACGGTGTTCTCGGACTGGACCCGGGGCATAAGCACGTCGTCGGCCGCGACAGGGACATACACGCGGGCACTATCGGACCGGAGTCGGGGTCGCGAGAGATGCATGCCCGCATGACAAGCACCCCATGCCGCACACGCACACGGTAGAGCGCTCTCCCCACCACCCGCTCGTGCTGCTCCGTGCGGCGTGGACCACGACCTGCGGATAGCAGCTCCGCTGTCCCGTCCTCATTTCGCTCGCGCATACACCCCTCTCCGCATTCTACCGCCCCACCGCCCGTGGGTGCGCAGTACGTTCGCCTCCGCGTCTAGGCTCAGAGACACCAAGGGGGATGTACGCTCGTACGCGGGGTGGGAGGGCATCGGCATGCAGATCCCATCTTTGGAGGCATCCTACGTCGGGCGTGGACACACAGATCCAGCCACAGAAGCACGCGACTCCCGTACGCGGCATCCCTGGTTGTTCTGCTACGTATGGTGACCGTGCATGCGTACCCCAGCGACGACCGATGCTCGCGAGCTGCCTGCACGGCTCCCCGTGCCTCCCCACCATCCCGCCCGCCGCCGCCCTCTTCCCCTTCTCTGGCAGCTCGACTTCCTCATCCGTGCGCTAGTTCGCTGGTACCGTATCTTTCATGCGCACGCGGACCCACCTCCATTTCCGGTGTGCGACGGGGCACGAGGGCGCTGAAAGGTGTACATATATGGATTTCGATGAGGTGAGTTTATGGCTCGTCTTTCACTTTCGTTTCTGCAGTGGACTTGAACTTGTCGCGCGGCGCTTTTCCATTCCTGCCGGACTCCCTTTCATACAGGCTCTGACCATTCACTCTTCCTCGCCCTTTCCTCCTTATTCCTTCGTGCACACCCCCGCACTTTTCTGTACCCGCCTTCGTTCCTCCGTCGCATCCCTCAGCTCCTCTTCTTATCCGCCGTCTTTTCATTCGCTCCTTCCCTCTCCACCACCCGGTTCGCGTCGCCCTTCATAATCCTGGCCCTCGTCGCCCATCCTTCCTCTTCCTCCTGTTCCTCTGCGCACGCCCACTGTACTTTGCCACCATCGCTGACTGCGCATACATGGCGCTTGCGCTCCTTCTCATTTGCGCGTCACATGCACCACTCTTCCATCCGCCTACCCCCCACTCCGCCTTGCTCTTTCCCTCCGTTCTCCTTCCCTCTCCTCTTCGGTCTCTATTTCCCAGCATACACGACGCTAATACCCTCTCTTCGCAGACCCTAACCCGCCGCGGGCCGTGCTCCACCACCTCCAATGCCACTTCTTCCTCGTCACCACCACCCGGGACCGCGACGCCCATCAACCGCTTTCTCACAGCGCGACGCTGTACACGAAGGCACGCCTGAAGCCCAAGCGTAGCACTGAGAGGACTACGACGCGCGGTCTGTCTTCAAGCACCATCGGTCCTTTCTCGGCGGCTCCGCTGCTCACGCTGGCCAGGGTCACACACCGGTGGAAGTGGGCAGTTGTTTCGTGGGTGAGTGGGTTCTTTGCCTGTCTTTTCTTTCCTTGTTCTTTCGATTGTGGGGATCCGGGAATTTGGGAGTTCTCTCTTGCATGTTTCGGTGCGGGAGTTTCTGCAGAGCAGGTATTTCCTTGCGTGGGAGGGATGTCGTTTTGCGGGGCGGACGCGGAGGTCGTGCCGGTGCGGCGCGTCCCGCGCTTGCCTGTGGATGCGCGGACGTCTCCCCAGTCTTCTTTGACGCGCTCTACCCGCTGCGCGGGCGCCCCGTCTGGGCTTTGCGCTCTTGCCCTTCGAGTTTTGTGCAACATGCTGCGCGTACTACGCATCTTCATGTGCGCTGTATACCCGGCGCCTTCCTCCGCCGTTGTCCGTCGCTCGCTGGATGGACGTCGGACGAATGAGTCGGTGGTTACACTGACCCACGACCAAGCTCGCATTTCACTTTGCGTTTCATTGCTTTTTTTTTTTTTTGCCTCTATCGTTGCGCGGACCATAGCAGCGCGAGCTCGATACCTCCATGCACCACCCGCGTGATTGTGGGGTGCTCTCAGCAGTTCCTCGTCGTCCTGGAGCTACTTATTCGTCGTCGTCGACATGTGGCTGTGCCTTGTGACGATCATTATCTTTGACTTATCTTATATCACCGTGATTTTTGCTGGGACGACCCAGGAACCGCTTGTGCATTTTACATATGCACCTACTTTACCCGCTCGTACTTTGCGTGCCTGTACACAATGTATAATTCTACATCCTAATATATTTGTACCTCACTGCGATCTGCCAGCCGTCGTTTGTATGCGACCCAAAATATCTGGCCCGTCTGCGTGCTTCCTTGTTCGCAGTCAAGGACTATCACATCTTGCATTACTGTCTCGGGAAGCCGGATCTCTCAGAGCTGCTTGCGAATATACATATATACATTGGCTGCTTCACTTCTACGGGTACACTTCAGAACGAGGTTGCGAGTGGATAGTCTGTCAAGAGAGACTAATGGTCAATAGCTATGCGTACGAAAGAGAATGTAAACCCAGCAAAGTAGAGGAAAGGATCGGCTGGGAGAGGTGGTGTGGCCGGACCTACGTGGAGTCAGCAGTGGTCCGTCCATCTGCGGCGAAAGATGCGCGTACGTACGTCGAGGCGAGTCCAGCTCTCGCGTTTGGACACAGACGTGGGCTGCCGGACGTGATGCATAGGCCGTGCTTGGACCACCTTCGACCTTGTCACGACGGCGAATCAGAGACCCGCAGAGTAGTTCTCCCGTGTCGACCGCGCGCGCCGACGACGACCGGAAGTCATCCGCTTGAGCCGAGACCAAGAATCAAACAGCAGATTGATGGTGCCGGCTGAGAACAACGCGCCCTTGAACTGCTTGCGCAAGTACCCTCAGAGGTAGACACAAAGCATATGTAATGTGGGGCGAGGGCGGAGCGGCGCACATCCGGAAATCTTCAATCTTCATGTAGGTGCTCGAGATGGAAGAACGACACTGCTCAACCTTGCGAGGTAGGGCGCTGCGGGAGGGATAGACGGGTTCTTTGGACGCCAGACAAGCCGCGTGCCACAGCGCATGAGGTGCCGCGCGCGCGTCACTGCGCCGCCATATCCTCCCCCGCTCTACCATGTGCGCCGGCGCGGTGCTCCTCAACGGAATCAAGGGCGTGCAGCGTGCGATGCGCAGCTCGCCCGCCGTCTCCCCCCCCCCACCCAGAGCGGAGGGATAGACAGCGGCTGTGTAGATGATGTGCTCTCGTCGAGCGCGTCAGGCAGCCGTGCCGGGGCGGTGCATACACGGTCCGGGAGGTGGCCGCGAGCGGGCGAGAAACGAGACCGTATCTAGCCAGGGTGTCCGCGAGGGAAGCGGGTGCCGGTCGTACGGGCACGGCAATCTTGGAGGCAAAGGCGTCCGCGCGCGACTCGAAGAAGCGCTGAAATTCGAATCATCAGCCAGCGTCTCAAGAGTCGGGGCGGAAGGATAGATAGGGGGTGGACATACCCGGAGCGAGCGACCAAATGCGCGGCGTACCCAACGGGTGAGCATGTGTATGTTTGCTTGCACCTCCTAGTGCAGGCGGCCCGCTCCGATTCCGAAGGCTCCTTTTGCCCCCCCGGATCCCACCCGTCCTCTGCTTCTCGGCCTCGTCCTCAAACACCCGGCTTCCGCGCGCGGAACGAGCAGGACGTACAATGCACGAACGGCAGCCTAATCTCGCGGAGCCCATGGCCAGGTACACGACGCCGAAGGTCTGGGTCGTGAACGACTCGGAGCCGCGCTTAATTTGGTTCGCCCGCTGGCTAATGCTAATTATAAGGCGAGGACAGCACGGTCTACCAGATACAATAAACATTCGAAGAAAGGGCAAAGGGCAAGTGAGACTCACGACGTACTTGTGGCTCGCGGCATCCGATGTCGCGTCACCGCACGGGCTGAGACTGAGACGAATACATACGCCCGGGAGGATCGAGGAGGCTGGTGCTTGTGTTTCCCCTGCGCAGCCTTCCACGGCCTACATATCATGTGTAGGCCACAGGATGAAGACGGCGAGGGCAGAGTATCTACCGCGGTGGGGGAGCCGAAGGACCTGCATCGCGTAGGAGTGCGCCGGGAACGAATTTCGTACGAGTGCTCTGCTCTCCTGCGTGTGGCTTCGCCGACTAAAGTCAGCCCCGGTAAGTAAGTTAAGTTACAGCGACGCGGAGGAACCTGAAGGCTGAAGTAGGCGGGGCGAGGCGAGGCGAGGGCGATACCAACAGAGGTTTTGTCTTTGTCTAGCTGGAGGAGAGGAGAAGGGAGAACTTTAAGAATCGACCCCAGCGCTGGCGGGCCGTCCGTCTGAGCGAAAGATGCACGTACGTACGTCAAGGCGAGCTCGCGTTCAGCGCTGACGCGCTTGGAACTTGCAGACATGGGGTAGACGACGCGATGCAGAAGCAGGCAGGCAGGTGTGTCTTCGACTTGTCGCTTGCCACGACGGCGAATCAAATCGGAGATCTGTACATAGTAGCGGGAAGAAGGACAGTAATTCTCGGCGTCCGCTTCCAGGACTTGCGGGCCGACCCCGAACATCGGCGACCGAGTACTGAGCCTGAGCCGAGATAAGATAGACGTGCACGCAAAGCGTATGTAGGCCGAGGGCGGACAGAGGGTGCGCGAGACGGAAGAAGAGCAGCCGGGTTTTTCGACGCCACACGCGCCCGAGCGGGGTATGATGTCAAGTCAAGGTCAAGTCATCCAGCAAGATGCAGGCGACGTCCGCGCGGGAGTATGGACGCATCGCAAGGCCAGGTCGACTCAGAGCCGTCCGCTACAGCTAGCTTCGTGCTGAGTGCCGCAAGCGTAGCTAGATTAGTGGAGCAACAGCAGGAAGGACCTTTCAAATTAATTCGCGCGGATGTGTCCGTCCACCTGGGGCACGATGAGTATGTATGTACGATACAATGTATGCAGAGCGAGACAAAACCACATACCGCTCGAGATGAGTTGAGTACATACATTCAGGTGAAAGGCTCCTCAAGCGCCCTCAGTCGGCCACCTTCGTGACACATGCTCGAACGACACGCGAGATATAATCCAGACCACGAGATAAGATAGACGGCGCGGTACATACTAATACAGCCAGTACAAAACGAGGCACACATATAATATAGGGAAGGGGGCCGGTGTCGTGTGCGTGGTTTACCTGAACAAAAGCGTGGTTAGATTATGATACCTGATAACGAAGGGGAAGGGGGAAGGGAGAAAGGAAGGGGAAAAGAGAGAGGAGAGGGACTAACACTTCTTGGGAGACCGTGCCTTTGCCCTCTGCGAATAGAAACGTCCGAGTCAGCAAAATATGACAGACAAGCTGGAGGGTCAACGCACTCTTCGTGGCAGTAGGTAGGAGCGAGGGGTCGATGTGCGGGACAACGCCGCCCTGGGAGATGACGACCGAGCCAAGCAGCTGTGGGCGGCATGAGTATCTGAGTTGAAGAGATGGATGAAGAGACACACCTTGCCCAGCTCCTCGTCATTGCGGATGGCGAGCTGCAAATGGCGCGGCACGATACGGTGCTTCTTGTTATCCCGCGCGGCGTTGCCCGCGAGCTCGAGGATCTCCGCCGCGAGGTACTCCAGGACCGCCGCCAGGTACACTGTACGTGCGCCACAATCGAATTAGCTCTTATAGCACATAGGAGCCTGCAGGCCGACTGACCAGGGGCACCCGCGCCCACGCGCTGCGCGTAGTTGCCCTTCTTCAGCAGACGGTGGATACGCCCGACAGGGAACTGCAGGCCGGCCTTGGAGGAGCGCGACTGGGACTTGCCGGCGTCGCCGCCGCTGCCTGCTGCCTTGCCCGACTTTGATTTGCCGCTGACTTTGCCAGACATTGTTTAATAGGTGTGGGTAGCTTGAGGGTGTGTGAGGGCACTGAGAGTTCGGGGCAGATGGTGGGGGTGAGAGAAAGACGTTGGGTCCGCCATCGTCGTCCTTTTAAAGCGCGAGGCAGACAGCACAACGAAACAAACGAAAATAACGCGTCTCGGCAATCATTCATTTGGCATTGTTGCTCACCGGCGTCCCTTCCAGGCCTAAGTCGTATGTACCCGGCTGTACAAATGGGTACGGTCCTACGCTGTGTTTTGGTGCAGCCGTCTGGATGATGGCAATGCGGCAGTGGGATCAAACTGTCGTCTCTGTTCCTTCTCTGCTGTGCTTCAAATATCACTGCTCCGGAGCGAGCTGCGATTGGATTCTACTGCACGGCTTTCTCTGACTGGGAAATATCTCTGTGGGCTCTCATCTTTCTGCTGTAGGATTTTTTCGCCATTGGTTTCTGCAGTGAGAGGCTACTGCGAACTCTCTGCCTTCCTTGGCATCCTTTTTTCTTGCTGTCAGATCATACCGCCAGCTTTGTGCTCAGATCTTGCGACATGATCTCACCACGCTGGGGCTGTTCCTGGTTGCAGGCAGATCTGGCCGCGATCTCGGTCTGCTGTGGAATTTTGCTGCCATTTAGGGTGCAGCCAAACTCTACTGCAATGAATTTCTGGTTCGTTTGCGGATGGATCTGACTGCGAAGTGTACTTGGGGGGGAGGCCGATGCTTTGCACGGTGGGACTCATACTTTACATTCTTTTTCTTTCTTAGTAGCGATGCACTGCTTATTTTTAATACTGTAAGTATTTAGGCCCCGTACTCTTGATATACAACCGACTGCTAAAAATTGTACACTGCTTGTAGTGCCAAACAATTGCACCTAATCGTCTAACCACTAAGTGTACAAACCATGATTCACATCCCGGCAGCGCCAAACATCGTTTACGTTATACAGCCACATTGAGAGCGGCAACATGAAGTTGGTTGTGTGTTCCAGCCGGTGCCCGAGCTTGTATTATTGGTGGCTGTACACTCGACACGTACGCACCACATCAGACATCACCGAGATTTGATCGGCATTCACTCATCCGCTTGCCTTTAGTTATTCCACCCTCAGCACCAATCTCATCCATTACCCATGTTTCGTGCATAGAGATTACAAATGCGCAAGCACACGTTCAAAGGAACCTCTAATACATCTCGTTACACATAGCTAATGTGCCATCGCGTCAAAACAGCAGGGCTGAGATACCGGTATTGTAAGCGCTGCCCTAAAAAGGTTGGAGAACTCGCCCGCTACGAGGAACAATGGTCAGTCTCTGCTCATCTCTCAAGGGAAATAATGGCAATTGAGACAGCAGCTTTTGAATACTACACTTTCTTGTAGTATATGACATTTATCTACATACTTGGTGTACTTCGTATTCAGCGCTTTGACCGCGACTTATGGCACAAACTGTGATGGCATTATTTCAGCGATCACAGTCAAAAGTACGAACCTAATGCCTTAATAAATGTGTAACTGGAGGTTCGTTAGAATATTATTCGAACAGTTTACCCTTTTGTTTCAAGTGATGTCCGGTTCAAAACGATTGCAAAAGAATAATGATAAGATAGAATTCCGCCATTGAAGTTGACCATCTGATGTGTTCGGGATCTTCCGAAGTCTTGCGTACACCTTGCCTGCACTGCCACAACACGGAGTTCCACAATTTCATCTACACCATAGTCATTGGGATATCTGGATTTGCTGCAGGGAATGATGGCACCTTCTAAAGGTACATGAGCATGTAGCGGTTAAGGTGGGCCGCAGAATGCTAAAACGTCGAAACTGGACAGACAGACATGGGTAGATTGAGGTATGTTACTCAATATTGATGATGACTTTCTTGTTGTGCTCAGACTTCGTGTGAATCACAGAATTTCCCCACAGACCCAAAACGAACTTCGGCCTTTGGCGTACAACATCAGTGCTAGGCCCTCATAAGTCACCAATACCGTTATAGGTGCAATTTCCTCAAAATGCGCGTTGGAGTTATGTCGCCGTTGAAAGCCGTTGAAAAGCACGGATTTCCGTAACAGCAATATAACATAAAAGTAGTGCCAAACCTATTAAGCGAAACCTCTGCATCTCTCAAATAGTTTACGAGAGCCATGATTGAATGTTAGATACTATGAGCTTGAATATAATGCAACACTCACCCTACAAATAAGGCATGATGCTAAACACAGAGCTATACTAAGCAATACTAAATGGATCGGTGTGCATACAATATTTATGACTACTAGACGTGTGACACAGTGGAGGTTAAGAAACAAAGAGAACAAAATATAAATAGACTAGCCGGATTTGAACCAGCATCATCTTGGTATAATCACTAAATCTATTAGATTGGATTTCAAGTGCAACATCAGTGATAATGACTGTTACATGTGTGTCCAACTGCCCAATCCCTTACACATCTGCATCTGTCTCTGATCGTGGGGTAGAACCAATATAAAATGAAATAAAAATCAAGCAACAAGGGCTTGTTATGACCATGCATGTTCAGATCAGATTCTGATTCCATCTTTCCGTCACAGCTCCATCCCTCTATCAAATTTCTGTCTTCAGATCTGAATCTCTATGTCCTTCCAAACGTGACCTGCACTTCTGGCTTGTATTTGTCCAACTTGCTGATGTGTCCTGCTTGCCGTTAATGCATGCCTTTGGGGTTTTTACGCAATGAAGATTTACTGAGTGTTTCCCCAATACTAATCTTCTGACCTATGCAACTATGCTTCTCTCTTATCGTCTTTATTAGAGAGCTTGCGCATCAGCCACCAGTAGCCACTGGGTGGCTCTGCAGGCATGTGCAAACCGGTGGCTCTAAAAACATGGCATCTGATGGAATTTGATACATGAGGTCAATGTGTATAGATAATAGGAATGTTTTTATACCTTGCTATTCACCATTATGGAGAAAGCCATCTCAGAGTACAGAATTTACTTCACTACCATTCTTAAAGCAGTTTCTGATACTTGCAATGAACTCTCAGAAACATCGCACCTCTGCCTGGGTGGTCAGATTGAGCTCAACGCCATCCAGGATGATCAATGAACAACATGTGGGTACTGCTAAAAAAGGTGTGTCATTGCTCACATGCTGCCAATGGAGCCACCAGAAGTGGAGCCACTGATTTGCACATGCCAATTTAGCCACCAGTAGCCACCGGGTGGCTACTGGTGGCTCTGCGCAAGCTCTCTATTGTCTTCGGTAATACTTATTATCTTTCACTTCTCTCTACATTTGGAGTATCTCTGTACTTAGTATGAATACATATTTACTTCAAGTGTAACCTTAGTTGATAATTAATGTGCTTTGCCTCAGCATTGGTCTATTGTCTGACTTTCTAGATTCTACTTTAAGCCAACTTAGTTTGGTGTACCTGCTGTGGAGGGGTTGTATGGCCGATGTGTGGAAATCCATCCGCACTCTGGTTTCAATTTTACTTTACCATGCCCCTATTTCATGTTACAGCATTTGTTTGTATAGTAAATATTGCCACATCATCGCATCTTACACTTGTACCACCATTTCCGCGACCAGTGCAGGGCCCTTGCCCAGAAGGGATTTGGTATCCCTTCGCCCCTTCCTCTAGGAAAGTCGCCAGTGGGCAGTTTAGCCACCAGTACCCCCAAATTCGCATCATACAACCTCACCCTTTTCACACGACATTTTGGCACTTTCTTACTCTATCTTTTCGTCGTTTTCGTACTCTACAGCTCAGGACCAAATCCTATATCTTATTCCAATTATTCGCTCAACCGCTACCCATATACTTCTTTCTGGTTCTGTCCATTCTGGCATCTGTTTGTCCAACTTCCATCTTCCATCTTCTGACCTTTCCATCTTCTGACCTTCAGTTCCATCACTCTGTCTTTCTGGCATATCTCCAACACAGATATAACAGTATTATCAACTCAACCTAATTTGGCTTCACTCCATGTCTTATGCCCATCTCATTCCAACCCTGAGGTCCAGAATCATTGTTATTTGCACTGGTTCAGCGCAATTGTTCCAATTCAATCCCCAGACAAGTACCTGCTTTTAACCCATGTCCTAGCATCATTGTCTCACCTCAGGATCCTTGCAACTAGCCAACCCCACTTTGAGCTGGAGATTTGGCCCTAGCCAAATGCTCCGATCATGTGTTCAAGACCCCTACTCAGCTCTGACGAGCAAGGAGCTGCACTTCAACCTCAGCAGTTCAGCTTTTCCCCCACCAGCTCACATTACCCCAGTCTGGCTTTCCTTCTGGTGATGGATTTCCATGAGTATGAATTACACTCAGGTGCTGGTAGTGCCCCTTCACCTACTCCTCTTTGATGCTCATCATTTTAACTGTTTCTAACCACGACCATTGAGGAAGTGCCCAAGGAACCCAATTCATTGGAGGAGGTCCCTCAGCCGCTGAACTTCTTGGCTCCTCAGGTCATTTTTGCTCTGACCCCAACGTGGTCGGCAACTGCCCCTCCGGCAGCTACAGTTCCAATATTGTGCGGAAGTCATGTGAGGCACATTTCATGCAGAATGGATGGAGGTCTTATCCACAGGGCTCATGAGTGTGCAACAGGTGTTTGGATAAGGAAAATCGGCACAAGAATGTCAATAAACACTCAACTGGTCATTTTGCAAGTGGCTGTTTAGCACTGAGTCAATGACAAACATCCAGGGGAGAATCAAGGAAGGCCCAGGGTGCTAATAGGGAGGTTTGATTGTAGAATCCAGTGCATGCATAGCAGGTCATCCAGATTTCAAGTTTCTTTCGCCAATAAGTGTTGTTAGGATGTGGCATCCAGCTGACAGCATGAGGAAAGTCTCTGGTGAGTTGAAATCCAGTACATATTTTCTGGGACAGAAAGAGGGAAGCATTGGAAGAGGTTGTCCTATAGAAAGCGGGTCACAGCAGCGGTAGAGACACAAATGATCTATGGAATAAGAAAATCACCAGCAAGATAAGATTTTTACATGTCTGAACAATGGGTTTGGTATTTCCCCCGTGCTATAGGTAACCTTCAGCATATGGGCAAAGCTCGGGATACTGGTTTGTGGTGCTCTTTTAGAGAGTTAGGAGTAGTTTATGTACTTGTTCTTTTCATCAATCAGAACCAGGTTTTTGTGTTGGCAATATGTTTATCAGTGCATCCTGAGGATGTAATAAAATAGTGGCTGTGTTCATTAGCTTTTTGAAGTCTTTTTAAGAGCCTACAACATGAGAATTAAGGACAAAATGTGTCTTGTTGGAACAGGGCAAACATGAAAAATCTGATACAAGGGATCTGTACCAATAAGAGATATAGTAGTTGGGCTGTAGTTACAAGGATGAGATGATGTTGTAGAAGACCAAACATCATTTCTTAGACCAAGAATTATTAGATGGGGAATAGCACTTTGCCCATTCTGTACCATGCTTAAAATTTTGGTATGAGAGAAGTGATTGTTCTCGACCAATAACTAAAGTGTTCAGAAGCCTCCAGAAACCATTTCTGTGATGAATAGGGAGCCAAAAGAGCAAGTTTGAGTTATATAATACCCAACCAGCTTCATTGAGGGTCCAAAACAGTGATGTACTGCGGAAATTACTCTGAAATTGCGTCAGAGAAGGTAAAAAAAGGTGGGATTGAGATACATACCTGGTCAAAGTTGTTATTGGAAGCTGTGATACTTTGTGCGTTGCAGATGCGCAATGTCTTGTCACCAGAGCCAGAGGCAATGTGCTTGCCATCAGGGGAGAAGGCCAGGGACAAAACCGGGTCAGTGTGCCCCTCAAGAGGCTTGCCAACAGCAGCACCACTCTCTGCATCCCAGATGCGCAGTGTTTTGTCAAAAGAGCCAGAGACAATGTGCTTGCCATCAGGGGAGAAGGCCACTGACAAAACCCAGTCAGTGTGCCCCTCAAGAGGCTTGCCAACAGCAGCACCACTCTCTGCATCCCAGATATGCAGTGTTTTGTCAGCAGATCCAGAGACAATGTACTTGCCATCAGGGGAGAAGGCCACTGAGAAAACCCTGTCGGTGTGTCTGTCAAGAGGGTTGCCAACAGCAGCACTCTCTGCATCCCAGATGCGCAGTGTTTTGTCAGAAGAGCCAGAGACAATGTGCTTGCCATCAGGGGAGAAGGCCACTGACCAAACCCAGCCAGTGTGCCCCTCAAGAGGCTTGCCAACAGCAGCACTACTCTCTGCATCCCAGATGCACAGTGTTTTGTCAGAAGAGCCAGAGACAATGTGCTTGCCATCAGGGGAGAAGGCCACTGATGAAACCGAGCCAGTGTGCCCCTCAAGAGGGTTGCCAACAGCAGCACCAGTCTCTGCATCCCAGATGTGCAGTGTTTTGTCATCAGAACCAGAGACAATATGCTTGCCATCAGGGGAGAAGGCCACTGACAAAACCGGGTCAGTGTGCCCCTCAAGAGGCTTGCCAACAGCAGCACCACTCTCTGCATCCCAGATGTGCAGTGATCTGTCTTCAGAGCCAGAGACAATGTGCTTGCCATCAGGAGAGAAGGCCACTGAGGAAATCCCGTCAGTGTGCCCCTCAAGAGGCTTGCCAACAGCAGCACCACTCTCTGCATCCCAGATGTGCAGTGTTTTGTCAGCAGATCCAGAGACAATGTGCTTGCCATCAGGGGAGAAGGCCACTGAGAAAACCCTGTCAGTATGCCCCTCAAGAGGCTTGCCAACAGCAGCACCACTCTCTGCATCCCAGATGTGCAGTGTTTTGTCAGAAGAGCCAGAAACAATGTGCTTGCCATCAGGGGAGAAGGCCACTGACGAAACCGAGTGAGTGTGCCCCTCAAGAGGCTTGCCAACAGCAGCACCAGTCTCTGCATCCCAGATGCACAGTGTTTTTTCAGAAGAGCCAGAGACAATGTGCTTGCCATCAGGGGAGAAGGCCACCGACGAAACCAAGCCAGTGTGCTCCTCAAGAGGCTTGCCAACAGCAGCACCACTCTCTGCATCCCAGATGCGCAGTGTTTTGTCAGAAGAGCCAGAGACAATGTGCTTGCCATCAGGGGAGAAGGCCACTGACCAAACCGAGTGAGTGTGCCCCTCAAGAGGCTTGCCAATAGCAGCACCACTCTCTGCATCCCAGATGTGCAGTGTTTTGTCTTCAGAGCCAGAGACAATGTGCTTGCCATCAGGAGAGAAGGCCACTGAGGAAACCCTGTCAGTGTGCCCCTCAAGAGGCTTGCCAACAGCAGCACCACTCTCTGCATCCCAGATGTGCAGTGTTTTGTCAGAAGAGCCAGAGACAATGTGCTTGCCATCAGGGGAGAAGGCCATTGACCAAACCCAGCCAGTGTGCCCCTCAAGAGGCTTGCCAACAGCAGCACCACTCTCTGCATCCCAGATGCGCAGTGTTTTGTCTTCAGAGCCAGAGACAATGTGCTTGCCATCAGGGGAGAAGGCCACTGACAAAACCCCGTCAGTGTGCCCCTCAAGAGGCTTTCCAACAGCAGCACCACTCTCTGCATCCCAGATGCGCAGTGTTTTGTCAAAAGAGCCAGAGACAATTTGCTTGCCATCAGGGGAGAAGGCTACTGACATGACCTGGCCAGTGTGCCCTACAAGCCTTGACAATATTGCTGGTCAATTTACTCTTTGTCCTTTTTGCACAGAGATCAGACCAGGAAATTGTCTAATTTCTGACTGCACTGGTGCCAGTGCCAGTGCAGTCAGATAGATGTGAGGAGCACTGCATGAGATTGCAGGATAAAAAATGGTAGTGAATTTTCTGGCATCTTCAACAAATTCCACTATCCTTTGCCCCTGAAACATTCATCAGTCTGTGCAGCTTTGAATAACAATATACTAAACCTTTGCCCATGCTTTAAACTTTACTAAACCTGAAATAGCACCTGTTGTTATCCCTAAGATGCTCATGACCTCAAGCCAGAACAAAATCTTCTCATGCAGTAGCTCCTCCACCATTTGCTCAATCCCAGAATTGAATTGGATTGCTGTAACATGCTCTGCCCAAAATCGGCATCCATAACTAAGCAGCCCTGAAATGTGTTTCACCAGCACATCAAAATCTGGCATGTTAACATTTGCCAAGTAGGATGTTGGAAAGTTACAGATGTTGAACTGAAGTTCCTTTTGCATGTTCTGTAATATCAAGACAGCAACTTCCTGGTACTGTATCTGTGGTTCATAACACAGATCTGATCGATTTTTCTGAATTCTTGATGTTATATAGTCCCGAAATGAGAGGTGAATGATCTTGATCTTTCCAGTAGCACCATCAGGAATCTTGATGACAGAATTCAGAGGTTCTAGAATTCTCCTCACTGTCTGATCCTCCAGCTTGAGGAGTGAGGCTAGAGTTGGAATATCCATAGGCTCAAACACAGACAAGATTGCACCCAGAACTTTTTTAGAATCTGTATAGAATTTTGAGTCATAAGTGTCTTCATCATCTGGTTTGGGAATGGCCTGGTGAGCAATGTTATAGTAAAGTTCATCCAGACTCTTGTGTCTAACACCTGTTAGAAGAGACTCCATTGCTGCTTGAGCTCCCCATCTTGGTGCTTTATCCTGAATGTAACGCACACAAGTGGCAGCAAACACAAAAAGACCATCTGCTAGATCTGTGATCCTTTCAATTTCACCAGCAGAAGCAGTCCACTGCTGCTGTGCTGCCCAGTGGCTTCCAAGCAGAGATGTCTTCACATACAGCTGGATGTCCCTTTGCACTACTTTCTTGTCAATGTCATCCAGAACAACAAGATGCATTGATGAGACCAAGGTGCCATGCTTCAGATATGATGGAACATTTGGTCGTCCAGTCAGAAAGAACCGGACATGATGAGGTAATTTATGTATGTTATCAGAAAGCCATTGGAGGAAGATCTGGCCCTGATCTTGTCCACATTCATCCAGTGCATCCAGACAAATAATCCAAGGAGTTTCACAGGCTGGGATCTGGTGAAGTAAATCAACAACCAGCTTCTCAAATTGCACCTCTGGAGCTGCATCAAGAATTCCGGAATGATCTTCATCCAAGAATTTCACCACCAGATTCTTGAAGTCAACACTAAAATCTGCAAGCTGATATGCCAGGGTTTTTGGAAGACCTCTAATTTCTTGGCGCTCTTTATATTCACGAGAAAAGAAGAATGAGGCTGCTAGAATTTGTTTCTCTGCAATAATAGCTGCAACAGTTTTGGCAATTGTTGACTTTCCTGAACCTGCTGAGCCACTAAGCATGATAATGTGCTGAGATGCATCAGAGCAGCGAGTGACGAGGTAGTTGATTATTTCTTCCCGTGTACCTGATAGGCAACTATTTGGGGTATTTTCAGCATTATAGCGAGCTGAAACATAGTTGATGTTTGCAAGAATTTCTATGCCAAGGCTCTATCAACCAATGAAACATGAGTCAGAAGATCAAGTGCACACCTTTTGATTTGGCATCATCCATGGTTCTCTGGACCTGTTTTACTGATAGAAAAGTAGTTGCTAAGCATTGGATGCCAGACTAAGAAATCAGCTTATACCATTTTGGTTTGTTTCTTGAACTGAAAGAACATGAATATTTTTAGTGTATTCAGTATTGAACTTTTAGCTTACCTTGTGGTGCAATTTGTGTAACTAGCCAAGGTTCATATATTTATGGTGTGAGGAACAGCCCAACTCACCTTGAGCCACCAAATTTCCAACCAATATCTCGACCGAAATTGAACCGTAAAACTAGAAGACAAGTTAGAAGATATGGAAGTGCAATGAAATATCCACACAGTGAAGTCCCGGATATGACCAGCTACCCTGTCTCTCAGGTCTTGAATCTTCTCCTTGTATTCCTTGCCCTTGAAAAAATGTGCAACCTTGCCCTTTGATTGCAATAATTTGCAATCTGCAATCATTGGTGTGACCTTCCTGAAAGGTGAAAAATAGTGAATTAGTTATCATGACAAGGGCTGTCCATAGGCATACATTTGAAATGCTTCTAGACGATCTTTCAAGTCATTGTTACAGTCAGATGTATCAATCTTGTTTAGATCCTCCAGATATGGTTGCAGCTCTGCCAAAGCTTCTTTGTTTGATTTCATACTCTGGTTGAATCCCTGTAAGTCTTGTTACCTTTCATGGAGTGGATTTACACACCTGAACCATTTCTGCCAGTGCTAAGACAATACCAATGGTACCCTCAAGCCCGGGCACTGAACTGCCAGCAGTCACCTCCTTGGCCAGCCTGAGGGTGTCGAGGATGCCACCACCAAGTGTATGTGCTGCTCCGGCGAGTGTGCTAACTGGTCCCGGGTTTGTGGAGGTCTGAGGGGTTGACATAGTAGTGCGAAATGCGAGCGAGGTAGATGGTGGGAGTGCGCAAGAGGCGAGGCAGTTCCAACACCGTGGGATGGAAGCTGTTTCAATGATCGTTATCAGAGCTCAATCAGCGACGGTGGATTGGCTGTTGTAACTCCGGGATTTAGATGTCACCGTCTTCTTGACAGATACAAAAATACACCGTCCAATCATCGCTTTGGCGTTGGCGGAGTGGGTCAGCCGACTCTTACATCGCTCAGTTCGGCGTGGATATCGGCGTCCGCTGGTAATATCTGCTGGACGTCTTTCGACACGCGCTACCTCCGTTGTAGCTCACTTTCGGCTCTCCCGCGACTGCCCAGTCTCTACCGATCCTTCGACCGTTAAACACGAGCGCCGGCTCCAACACCATCCCGCCCGCCCGCCCCTATGCACCTAGCCGCCACCACCGTGTTTGTTTGGGCGCGTATGGCGCCGCCCTTTCGCTTGCCAACGCCACGACCCTCAGGTTGACCTGCACACCATCGCCCGCCCTGCTTCCCTCTACCGCTGCCCGCCGGCCGCTATGCCGCCGCCCCTCTCTACGCTTTCCGCTCGCGCCGCTCACTACGTTGTCCCCGATGCCGCGCCCGTACTACCGTGCCTGTCACCGCTCACAGCCGCATGGGCCATGAACCAACCCCTCCCTACTCTCTCATGCTCCGCGCCACCCCCTCTCTGGGCTCGAGTCAGTACCCGCCCGCCAAACGAGGAACGAACATTTCCAGTTTATGGCAAATGCCCGTACTAGTAGCTCTCTACCCCAGGAGCCGGACCGACGACGCTGGTGGCCTCTGCCCCACCCCAGGTCTGTTCCCATTATGTTATTTCTGTCTCTTCTCCAAAAATAAAATAAAATTTCCCGCTCACATTTTCCCTTTCCCATAAAACTCAGGTACCCTCCCTGTTCTCGATTCCGACCCAGACGACGCTGGTGGCCTCTGCCCCACTCCAGGTCTGTTCCCATTATGTTATTTTCTGTCTTTTCTTCAAAAAATCGCTTGCTCACATTTTCTCTTTCCCAAAAAACTCAGGTACCCTCCCTGTTCTCGATTCCGACCCAACCACAACGTGACAACGCTTCCCACGGCGCCTTGTGAAATGGGTACGATACAACGGGGTGTATGTGACGAAATGCCGCGAGTCTTGCTGTCCATGTGAGTGAATATCTATCCCTTCCCGTTTATTTCTCATCCTAATTATCCTTTCTACCTCCACAGACCCTTCCATCACTATACATCGTACTTCCGGAGCGCGCGCATCGCCTACGCCGGTCGATTCGCCGTATGACCGTCTCGGCACAGTACGCACAGCACACCGATGTCCATGGACGTCCATTCGCCGCACCCCATCGCACAAGGCCGCGATGAACCCCGGCCGCCCGGCCGCCCTTGTCTTCGCGGTCATGCAACCTCACCATCGCCCTCACTGACGGCATCCTGGACGCCGCGCACCGTGGTCGAAACGGTGCGTATTATTGCATCTCGCTCTTGTTTCTTTGCTCAAGCTTCTCCCAAATCTCGTGGCGACAGCCCATCCCAGCGATTCCCCGGATCTGCACTCGAGCCTCCCTCCATGCATTCTCACCGACGACGAGACGCCCACGTGCCATGGAGGTCGCAGCCTGCCCTTAAACGCACCTCCACCGCTTCCATGACGACACTGAGAGATCGTACCCAGCCGTGCACAAATTGCCGCCTCACCCATCGATGTTTCGCCCGGCGCATCGCCCACCCTTGCTCGTCACCGAAACGTCGCCCCATTCCGGCATCCCCACTAGCCAGCTCGAAGCCGCCAGTGGCGCGCACTGTCGCATCGCTGACGATGTTATCGCCATATACTCGGGCAGTGCGTTCGCGCCGTCGTCCAGCGCACTCGGCAGCGTGTACGCACATCGCATTGCGCGCCGTACACCCTGATCCTACACCTGCCCCATGTACTCCACAGCTGGATACGCACCATCGCCGACTCCTCTCCCCTCCCATTCCCGCCGGTCTCGACGCACGTCCCATCACCGGCGGCGCCGCTCTAAAGCAAACCCTCGCGGTCGCCGCCTCGAGGCATGTCCGCGATCCCCCCGGTGGCAGGTGCCCGTCGCACGATGCACTCGGCCGCACGCCGCGATCCGGACGAACCCTTGCGCACCCTCAGCGCCCTTGCACGCAATCATATACAGCCGCTGTAGACGACTCGAACGAGCGTGCGCACTGGGTCACACCCTTCCCACTGCTCTCCCCGCCGCTCCCCGCGCTCGTCCACCTCTAACTCGATCAGCCTCACTCGGTGTAGGCGGCGCATGCGTCTCCCTCATTCCTCGACACAGCAAGCCCCAGGGCGCACGGTCCCTCGCTGAAGGGAGAATACAGCAATGAGGACGGTCCTGCGAAGACAGACGCGAGCGTCGGTACGACCCCAACGCCAACGCCACCGAGGAACGACATTTATGTTGCGGCCGAAGTGGGCATCGCGGCTGAAGTAGGCGAGGCGAGGCGAGGACAATACCGACAGAGGTTTTGTCTTTGGCTAGCTGCCGCACGACGCGATCCGGACGAACCCTTTCGCACCCTCAACACCCTTGCGCGCAATCATATACAGCCGCTGTACACGACTCGAGCGAGCGTGCGCACTGGGTCACACCCCTCCCACAGCCCTCCTGCCGCTCCCCGCACTCGTCCACCTCTAACTCGATCAGCCTCACTCAGTGTAAGCGGTGCATGCATCTCTCCCCCATTCCTCGACACAGCAAACCCCAGGGCGCACGGTCCCTCGCTGAAGAGAGAATACAGCAACGAGGACGGTCCTACGAAGACAGACGCGAGCGTCGGTGCGTCGCGGACGACCCCAACGCCACCGAGGAACGACGTTTATGTCGCGGCCGAAGTGGGCATCGCGAATGAGAGCCACGCGGCGCGCATGAGGATTGGTGCAATTAGGGCGGAGGAGAAGGACGAGTGGGACTACAAATCTACACCACCAAAGTGCCGTCACGTTGGGTGCAGCTGGAACCGTCACGGCGCAGGCACATGAAGCGAAATGTGTCCACACCTGGGACCTATGTGGCCACCAGCTGTTTAATGCAGCTGATTTCCCAGCTGACCACCACATAGTGTGCCATGTGTTGGGCATGTATTCACACTAGCTGTCCTCAACTTTGCAATAATATTATTACACATGGCCCTAATCATTCGCAAAACAGAATTTATCTGGCATGCATGGCACAATCTGGATGCATCTGGTCGGTGTGGTTAGCGTGGCAGCCATACATACAACCCAGATGGCCCATATGCATATATATCCCGTCAGATTTTTCTATGCGGGCTGGACCTGTAATAACCTTCAACTGTGGCTTGTTCATCGATGTTGTTGGTATTTTTAACTCGTACCTCGTTATGTTGTCGAATTTCCGTGACGGAAAGTCGGAAACCACAAATAGCTCCAATTCCGAGCCACCTCAGGGAGCACCGCCAAAATTACGTAAAGGTCCCTTAAGAGGGGTTCTTTTGTAGTACGCAAACCCCCCTTAAGGGACCACATCCGCCAGGCGGACGTTAGTCATCAATGAGGTCATATTCCCTTTTGGGTAACATGCAGCAGGCGGACCACCTGGCCCGCTTCAATAGCACTGTACCTGTTGTTCTACCCCACACCACCAGTTCCCCTCTCCCATCAGCATCCTGGCTAATGTTTGCAGTCTTTTTGAGTCAAAATTCGGCACATGGAACGCTGTGCAAACACATCTGAACAACAGGCAGACTAGTCTGCCCCGCCACAATTAGCATGGTACCCACTGCTCTACCATGCACCGCTGTTTCCCCTCTTGTGCCAGTATGTGTTTGCATCCAGTCTGATCTCTTCATCTTCTCTGGGTTTGATTTGGCTCGAAATTCGGAGCCTGGAACAACAGGCAGACTAGTCTGCCTCGCTGTCAATTAGCATGGTACCCACTGCTCTACCATGCACTGCCGTTTCCCCTCTTGTGTCAGTATGTGTTTGCATACTCTGATCTCTTCATCCTCTCTGGGTTCAATTTGACTTGAAATTCGGAGCCTGGAACAACGGGCAGACTAGTCTGCCCTGCCGTAAATTAGCACAGTACCCGCTGCTCTACCATGCACCGCAGTTTCCTCTCTTGTGCCAGTATGTGTTTGCATCCAATCTGATCTCTTCATCCTCTCTGGGTTTGATTTGGCTCGAAATTCGGAGCCTGGAACAACAGGCAGACTAGTCTGCCCTGCTGTCAATTAGCACGGTACCTGCTGCTCTACCATGCACCACCATTTTCCCTCTTGTGCCAGTATGTGTTTGCATCCAGTCTGATCTCTTCATCCTTTCTGGGTTTGATTTGGCTCAACTCTGGAGCCTGGAACAACGGGCAGACTAGTCTGCCCATTGGTGGTAGGCTTGATTCTTGGTTGAGTTTTAATTACCTGATAATCAGTCTCCATGGCTTTCTAGCTACTGCCATCTCGCTTCCTTCTAGATGCACTGCCTCAAAATTGTCCGTGCCAGTGGCAGATGCATCTGCTCACCTTTTATGTAAGCGGCAGATGTGCCTTCACCAGTGGTGGATGCATCTGCCGACCTTTTATGTAAGCGGTGGCGGGAGGTTACCTCACCTGCTCAACCAATCAGGAGCCGTATAAAAATCCATCTAATTTGTTTTTTTTATATTGGACTCATTTCTAAGGGTTTCAACATATCTCTGGGATGGAATATGATTCTGAACCGCCTCTGGTTTTGGTCTGATTTATTTCAGATTTTTGCACTGGGTATGATATTGTGTGCATGAAACCAGCTGGAAAATCAACAAGATTTACAGTTGAATCTAGCGCAAGTGTGCATCAACGGGGTGCATAGGCTTCATAGATGATACAAAATGATGAAATAAATCAGACTGAAACCAGAGGGGGTTTAGAATCATATTCCATCCCAGAGATACGTTGAAACCCTTAGAAATGAGTCCAATATAAAAAAAACAAATTAGATGGATCTTTATATGGCTCCTGATTGGTTGAGCAGGTGAGGTAAACTCCTGCCACCGCTTACATAAAAGGTTGGCGGATGCATCCACCACTGGTGCAGGCACATCCGCCGCTTACATAAAAGGTGGGCAGATGCATCTGCCACTGGCACGGACAATTTTGAGGCAGTGTACTGTTGCCTTGCCCACCTGACTATACAGATTTACCAAGTGAGACATAAAATCTTGTAGTATAGCATCTAGAACATGTTCCACTGGCTTGCTTTAGATGTCTTTGAGATAAACAAACAGGTTTTTGGATTCCAAATTAAGAGAATACAGTGTATATGACAACATTTGATTGATTCCATATTCCCAAGGTATTCATTGACGACAGGATGTCCCCCGCTATTTCCAAGTGCCTGCACTCGGTCAAATCTGAACGAAAAAAGGAGAATGCATTGAGAAAATAACTAACACATCAAAAGGCAAGGTCATGTGAGGAAACACACACTGATGAGGGGTTCAGTTGAGTGGCAGATGTGTCCGCTGGCATACCCAGCAAGGTGAAACCGGGTGGGTAGGGCCGAGTTGGAGGACAGAGTGTTTCATGAAGGCCAGCTGCTCAAGGGCAGGAAAAAGACTTGAAGGAGTGAAGGCAAGGAGAAGGACGGGGGAGCATGTGGCAGACACATCCGCCACTATGATTCACGAACCTGAATTTAATCATATTGCACCTAGAAGGAAGTGAGATGCCAGTAGCTAGAAAGCTGTGGAGACCAATTACCAGGTAATTAAAATTCAACCAAGAATCAAGCCTACAACCAATGGGCGGACTAGTCCGCCCATTGTTCCAGGCTCCGGATCTTGAGCCAAATTGAACTCAGAGAGGATGAAGAAATCATACTGGATGAAAACACACATACTGATACAAGAGGGCAAACAGCAGTGCATGGTAGAGCAGTGGATACCATGCTAATTGATGGCAGAGCAGACTAGTCTGCCCGTTGTTCTAGGCTCCGAATTTTGAGCCAAACAGAATTTAGGGAGGATGAAGAGATCATACTGAATGCAAAAATGTACTGACACAAGAGGGGAAACGGTGATGCATGGTAGAGCAGCAGGTCGTGCTAATTGACAGTGAGGCAGACTAGTCTGCCTGTTGTTCCAGGCTCCGAATTTCGAGCCAAATCAAACCCAGAGAGGATGAAGAGATCAGACTGGATGCAAACACATACTGGCACAAGAGGGGAAACAGCGGTGCATGGTAGAGCAGTGGGTACCATGCTAATTGTGGCGGGGCAGACTAGTCTGCCTGTTGTTCAGATGTGTTTGCGCAGCGTTCCATGTGCCAAATTTTGACTCAAAAAGACTGCAAACATTAGCCAGGATGCTGATGGGAGAGGGGAACTGGTGGTGTGGGGTAGAACAACAGGTACAGTGCTATTGAGGCGGGACAGGTGGTCCGCCTGCTGCATGTTACCCAAAAGGGAATATGACCTCATTGATGGCTAATGTCCGCCTGGCGGATGTGGTCCCTTAAGGGGGGTTTGCGTACTACAAAAGAACCCCCCTTAAGGGACCTTTACGTAATTTTGGCGGTGCTCCCTGAGGTGTTCCGAGCCAGCTCCTGATCCTGAAGGCAGACAAAAAATCGCAGCCAAAATATGAATCATTTAGACTGTGATATTTCACTCCTAGCAGCTTGAATGGTGAAGACGACGTTAACCACGCACCCGTTGCGACATTCGGGAATCGAGAACTTGAAGTCGCGCTTAAAGTCCGCCATCAACTCCTGGTCTGTGCATCACGTGTTTCGGCTGGATGGTTGATCTTGATGGGACGCTCTTTGCTTCCTTCCACCACCATCTTCTCGCTCAATACTTTCCTCTGCCCTATGTGTCGCCTGTGCCCCCCAAATGGCAAACACCCAAGATGTCTCCGCTGTGTAGAGCCTCAAAATGCTTCGAGTCCTCCACATCAATGCCTGCTGTCGTGGTCTGCTTTGGTACCGCTCGACCGTCTCTTTGGTTCTTGGTTGCTTCCTCCCCCAAGTTCTCGAGTTCAGGCCTGCAAGCTCTCAAGCCTCAAGCCCTCAAGCCAACATCCTTTGAGCAACAAGTTTCCCAGAACACCGCCCCGGTCCGCACGCACAACGGGTTGAGCGCTAGTCAGCACTGGGCACACGAACCGATGAGATGAAAGCTCGGATGGTCCCGACTACGAGGAAAAAGGGCGGTGGCGGAGGCGCAGATTTTTGGAGCCCACACGGATCTACAGCTAAGTCTTGTTACTTGCCATTCCCTTTCTGTGCGGTGTCCGCCTTTGTTCTGAGCTCTTCCTGTTCAAAGGCATGCTTACGATTCGTGTCTAGACCGGTCCATTCTAGCTCATCACCTAGGCGAACGGTTGCGCGCAGCGTTTTGGGTGAACGGACGTTGAGACGATGTCGAGATGGAATTTTTTTTGTAGATCTCTTGCCTAGAATGCATACACATTTGCTATTTCACACGTGCGAGAACCCGAGAAATAAGAAATGAATATATCGAGACATGTGCACTAACACATGAGTGCCAGCCCGCTTGGCAGCTGGCCACCAGCCCGAAGTGGCTGCACGATGCCGCCATTAGCGATTGAACCTAGACTCCAGCTCATTGACACATGGCCGCCACTCGCCGGCGACATGTGGTGCACATGTTGGTCACACCTGGCAGCAACGTGTCTCGCAAATGGCGGTGTACATCACTTCCCGGTCGCGCATGCCCCCACCACCTGTCTTCGGACGTGCATGACTCTGCAGTGATCTGAATCATGCGCGCGGCTGGTCGGAACCCGCACAAGCCTGAATCTCACTCCGTCTCCTGGTCCTCAATCTCGTGCATGCGTGCAGGAATGCCAGCGGGCAACGACTTCCGCTAGCTCATTGCCGCGTCCCACTCCCTCTACGCGTCCCTTTGGATGACTTTTTGATAGTCCATTCGTACATGGCCAGTTTCCCATATACTCCTGTCGTCCCTGAGCCATCTCTATGTTTCACGATTCTTACCCCTTCATCTGAATTTTATACAGTACTCAATGAACTTAGCCCTCTTTTTTCTGGCTGGTGTTCTTCTGCAAGTGAAAAAATTCACGGCGGGAAATTACAAAAAAGGCTAAGGGCCTCACCGGCACAACCTCAAACATGATTATCTTTCGGCTCACACTCGAACTTCGAACTTCTCTGCCTGCGAGTCTCAAGGATGGGTCGATCACTGACCTTTCTGACCTCTGGGGTGTCCTTTCACTTTTTCGAGGAAAAAGCGAAAGGAGTCCATAGTAGAATAAGCCCGCCAACATTGATTTGACAGCAGGAAGCAGACTGCTTTTGGGATGCAATACGTCCTGAAAAGGTTCTAATACGTCCGGGAAGCGCGATGGCTACATAAGGATTGGCGCTATGATGCAATAAACTTTAATTTTTGGACCGCGGGCCCAGGTCACGGCCAAGGCGGCCATCATCGGAGCCTCAGACGGCATCATGACGGCACCAGACTAGTGGAGACGCACCTGCGGAGTCATAGTTCGATTGGTCTAATTAGATCCCGGCCCAATAAGAACACCAGCGTGTGTCATACACATTTGAAGTGATCCCGGGCTCAGCGCTCCCACTTGTCCCACGTATTCGCCAGCTCCCCTCATCCAATATCCGTTTCACAGCTCAACGGCGTAAGAAATCACGCCTGCCTGCGCCGTGGCTCTCGCGTACATCTTCGGCCAAAAACTTGTTCCCTTATGTACTCTATTGGTGAAACGTCGGCGTGCTCTATGTCGCGCGTGCTATGCCCCCAAAATGGCCTGATAACTGGGACAGGATATAGAACTCCGTCATTCCCCCCTTTCCTCATGTCTCAAGCTTCAGGCGCTTAATTGGATCTAACTGTGGTTTTACCAACTTTCCGCATTTTGTCTGCTTTTTTTTTCTCGTCGAGTTGAGTCTATGCTGCCCTCGAAATCCCCTGCCTGGTCCCCCCCCCAAAAGGAGGGGTTCCCGAGCCATTTCCTGGGTTATGTAAATCTTCAAGGCTCTTGCAATTCCGCTTCGCGCTGGGTTATTCATTTCATTCATCGCCGTTCCCTGCATCGCCGTTCCCTGCTCTTGCCTTCTGCCTCAATTCACACTTGGTTCATGCAGCTCTTTCAACCATTGTTTTGTGTTGCTAGATAACGGAATAAAAATTTCCCCTTCTACCAACTTGGCTGTCGGATTTTTTGGACTTTTTCTGCATGAGTCCCGTATTTGCTGCATGCTCAATACCCGATGCTCACCATCCAAACGGGGTGAGTTCCCGAGCCATTCCCCGAGCCAGGTAGGTACATTTCAACTATCTTCAATTTATTTTTGCTTGGAATTCGTACGAGTGCTCAGGGTGACTGTCGGGTTACCTCTTGGTTTGGCAATGCCGACGCAAACACATTCATGCACAACATCATCTGCTGACACATTGCGGGGACATGTCGGAATTGACCTCCGACCTTATGTCCGACTCGGACACCCTAAAATGGATGCAGTACCTTCGCTGCCTCTTGTGGCGTTGTCTCGCAGTCATGGAGCTCTTCTTGCGCCACCAGCAGTTCATGATGCTCTGGAATTTGTCCTTTCATACGTCTCTGAGCTCGACAACAGCAATGTTGCACCAGTTGTCCCTCCTCCTCGCTTGATTACACCTCCCCCAGATCCTGTGCCTCAGCCCAATCTCCAATATAATGTCAAGATTAACATTCGGACCACTCTCGAAAGGCTCTACACCCATGATATCGACACTCTGATCGAGTTTCCCGAAACAAGTCTGGATCTATTGGACATCTTTTTCGAATGAAGCCTGGCACCGCCTGGTTTAATTCCGCTTGCAATTTTGTGTATTCTCGAGGGGATCTATGCGGATTGACTGGGAGAAAACCTGCTTATTGCAATGTTCTCGTCGACACTCTGGGTAACAAGATAGTTTACTTCTGACTCACCAGAGGAAGACGATTCACAAGAGTTCAATCCGGACGTACCATTCCATATCGCCGTCTGCGTGACAAAATAGGGAACCTTACGAAGGCAAAAATTTTCCAGAGGAATATTGCTTTCCGGTGAATCATTGGGTCCAAAGAATTCGAGCTTGTGGCTCTTGAAAGTCCATCACGCACAAGTATGTCTTAATTCCTTCGCAATTCCACCTGTTCCTTACCCATTCCAGCAATCATTTACTGCCGAATATTTCTTAACCGCCAAACAGCAGCGCACCAGATTATTTTCCAGAAGATTCACAACATTGTTTTTGCGGATACGGGTGCACATCTCAAGGGGCGGCATCTACACTCGCCAACAGTCGACGCTGAAGTTGGAATTCCACTTTGTTCTAGACCAACACGGCGACCAAGCAAAAGGTAGGCTAGTATGATCCATGCTCATCGCATTTTTCTTTTGAAAGGCCTGGGGCTCCATCTGAAATCGCTGGTCCAGGAGCTCGTCGGAAAGTACGACTTTCATGAGCCCCATCGTTTGCTGGCCAGCCTGGATGAGTACAATCATCTCATTCGCCTCATCCGCCTCTGTAGATCACATCTTCCGCAACATTAAAAAAGGCTAATGTTTCAGAAACTGTCCGAAACTTAATGAGAAGCCTGGTCTATATCAAACATATGGAGTGGGACATTACAATTCAACAAATTCAAGTCGAGGGCGGAACTGCTGCTGCAAGTGAGTGCCTTCGTTTAGCTGTTGACCACTTATACTTACTGTCGCCCTCGAAGACTGGGTGGCCGATAAAATTTGTAGCAAGTTCGCGCTTCCAGAAAGCGTCCACGCAGGCGGCAGATGCAAATCGGGAGGGCATTTCATGTACACTGGTTGGCGGCGTCAAAAACGGACGGAGCCTAAAACACAAATGCAAGTGTCCTAGTCTCACTTATAGTCAGACTCCACTTTTATATGGAGTCTGATTTCGTTGGCACCTGTCAACAAGGACTAGTGATGTTCAAGTCCGGTTCGGATTTCAGGTTCGAACCTGAACTGGACCGAACCGAACGCCAGGTTCAGGTTCAAGTTCAGGAAATCTCTGAACCTGAACGCGAAGTTCGGTTCAAGGTTCGCTCGTATTTTGAACTCCGTGCCAAGTTATTTGAGGTGCTACAGCTGCTCAAGAGTGGGTATCCCAACGGCCACATCAGCACTGGCGAGTCGGCTGCACAGTGCAAGCCCGGAACCGCATGGAGGCGTTTGATCACGGAGTTACATGAGCACTTGCAGGGCTATGGATTGGAGGGCTTGGAGGCTGAAAGAGTACGAGAATGGCGAGGACGACGAGTACATGACTGTCAATGTGACGCACCTGTAGCTGTCAATAACATGCGGTTCGGGCGTCCGAACCCGTTCGAACTTTGAACCGAACCTGGTGAACCTGAACCTGAGGTTCAGGTTCGAAGTTCAAGCGTCCCCTTGAACCGAACGCAGGTTCAGGTTCGGCGTTCGGAAAAAAGTGGCCTGAACCTGAACCGAACCGAACCTGATCATCACTAACAAGGACCTCGGTTTTGATGCGACACGTGATTACTTCCCCACCCACAAATTCGGACGATCTCCTCTCACCACAACCTTGGGCACCAGAAACGGTCTCCATCGCATACAGATAGCATTTCCCTACCCTTTAGCCTTTTTCCACTGGAAAAATTGGCAGAAAATGCGAAAGTAGGATCAATGTTTGTGTTTCTTGCATAACAGCAAGCTGTACCCCAGATATTGATTCAAAAATTGTGGAATCTACGCAACATACTCATTTAAATAATATCATGGGTTTCCGGACTTCAAATTAACAGGAGGACGCTCTGAGGAGGGTGAACTGTGAAGCTCGACCCAATTTGGGCGTGGGAAACGGTCACGTTTCGCATCAAAAAGCGAGGTCCTTGTTGACAGCTGCCAGTAGATTCAGACTACAAGTGTCCGAACATCTCACAAGTCGGAGTCACAACAAGTTCAATGCTCACTTTTTGTTAGCAAACCAGCACCATAAATCACTTGTGAAAGAAGATGCGCGTATTGACAACCAGAACAAGAGGCTGCGCACTGCCCACGACACAAAAATTAGAACAGACGAAAATCTGTATGCAGCCGTGCAAGTAGTCAAATGCAGTTGAGCGAGTGGCCGATGGATATGCGAAGGCTCTGGTGGCCAGTAGAGAGGCGGTCGGGTCTGGTTTGGGCAAGGTGGGACTATTAAAGCTGACGCCGCCGCTGCCGTTGCCGCCGACCATCGCGCCGCCTCCTGCCCCTTCTGTATTGGCCAGCCCTCCAGACCATTTGTGCCCTCGCCTTCCACAACCTCGGCTCGGCTTGTCCTGAAGCCGCTGCCGTTGCTATTGCCTCCTACCCATCGCGCCGCCTCCTGCCCCCTTTTGTATCAGCCGTCCTCCAGACCATTCGCTTCCTCGACATCCATGAACCTTGGCTCCAAAACTTCTTCAATTCCTGCGGTCACTGTATCCCGATCTCCAGACTCTATGAGACATGGCTTTGAAAGACAAGGTTTGCTTAGCCTTCTCTTTCGTCTCAATTAACCATCGTTCTGACATGCTGTGTCCAGTGTCTTTTTGCAGACAGTCTCTCCCATGACCTGCTTTGCCGCGGAAGGGGCCAAGGAGGAGGTCAAGCCACCGGTCAAGTCCGACGATACCTTCCAAGCTTTCTCAGTCCTCACCGTCACCTTGATTATCATGGCCGAGGACGAGGGCGTCAGGGCTGAGATGTCATTACGACAATTCCACTGTCTGGTCCATTTTACCGCTAATTTGAATTGGTCTTTCTGTTGAGCTCATCTTGGTAGATGCACTATGGTGAACCAATTATTCGGAAATTTGTGACGCTGTCTATCAGCCTCATCAGTGTCTTATCCTCGACACGCTGTCAAAATACAGCCGCTCAGACAACGACCTCTCTGTTGCGTTCAACACTATTTTTGCCATGGCTTTGCCGGTGTGTGAACCAACAATGCGTGTCTGGCAAAGATGTTACAGCAGCTTGTGGGCACTACTACAAAGAGCCCGGCTACCTCTTCATGGTACGGATAGCGCAGGGGCTCGTCCATATGGGCAAGGGCATGATTGTGCTGGACCCCTTCTTTGCCGATCGGAGTATCATGAGTCTGCCAGTGGTTGCAGGCCTGTTGGTGATGCTGATGGCCTTGACCGATGTGAAGCACTGTGAGTGTTCCCGCTCATGTCTGTTATTGGGCTAACTGGATTGCATGATGAATAGTTGTCCTCGATGAATACCGCTGGATGATGTACTTCCTCGTCACAGCCATGTACCCCCGCTTCTTGATCACTGTTGATGAGCAGCTGAACAGCATGCCGGTCACTGTGTGCATTAGGCAGGTAAGCGGATCATACTCTCTTTATATCATTGTACTGAGATCTCACTAGGCACTTGACACTGTCGGTCAGGCCGGGAAGCCATGAATGATCTCTGGGTTTCAAACACATCAGCCCCCGGTGCGACAGAGCGGGTGGAACTGGTGCCGAAGGAGTTTATTCCCTTCGGCCATGTCCTCCTTGAGGGCTTCGTGATCCTGCAAAACAAAACTTTGATGGGAGAAGGAGGACAAGATGTGATGTGGTGCTGTAGATCCATGTTAGATGTTTCTGAGTGGAATATAGAACTCTCTGTTTCGCTCCAGCTTATGATTATTTGTTGCAACCTTTCAGTCAAATCTTTGGTGATTATAAAATGATATATACAACTGGCAAAAATGTCGAGATATGAACTCTAGTTGTGAACATTTAGTGGTTCGCTACTAGTATCTGCGGTTGGGGGCAGGGGTGGGAGGCGGCGGGATGGTCAAGGGCAACGGCGGTGGCGGCGGCGGCTCCAGGGCGAGCCGGGGACGTGGTGGTGTCAAGGGTGGGCGTGGGTATCGGAAGGAGCCAGAGATCAAAGCCGAACCACGGTTCTGATTTAAATCGAACCACGTAGCTCTCACCTAGTGGTGCGCAGGGCCCCAGTTGATGCCCTGATGGCGGCACCACGGCCGGCATGCAGCTGTCCTCCGAGCAGGGCGGGTTGGAGAGAATCAGAAAGAACCAGAAGTTGAAGTGTGGCCGTTGATGGCCGAGGTTTGATGTGTAATAGCAGTCTTTTGACAGATCTTCTTGCAGGCCTAATCGTCTCTCTTCTCCGCTTTTTCTTGAGTATTGCGTCATCAATGACTGTCATCTTCTCAGAGACTTCGGGCCCACTTCTGGAGTGTTCGGAGATGCAAGCCGATCATCTCTGAAGGAGGTCTGACACGGTGCCTGACGGGTCAGACCATTGACCTGTCAAAACTTTCTGTCATTTTCTGACCTTTTTTTGTCTGACCTTGACAACACTGCGATTCACAATCCCCACTCTTTGTAATCCACGGGACACCGAACCTATGATTGTTTAACTAGCAGGCAGCCTCCTTCATCTTCATTTCATTAGCCATATACCAACACTTTCTGCGGTCCCGGCTCATAAGGATAACTCTGCTGAACCGATGAGTGCCATAAGCACACAAATTCTTGGACTGACCTTCTGTCACAATATTAGAATTCGGGCGAAGCACGTTTTGGTCGGATCTACTATAGCCTTTTTTGCTGAACTGACCTTCATTTCAATTGACTTATCTTCAGGTTCTTGAATCTGTGTTGGAGAACGCATCACCATCTTCCAGGTAACGGTGTGCAGCCGAGGAAGGCCAAAAGTAAGGCGCATTATTTTATTCTGAGCAAAGACTCAACAGCTCTTCTTTGGCCATCAAGTTGCGCTATTCTACAACTCACATCATTTTATTCCGAGCGAATTGGTGGGAGTGCTCAGATCAGATCTGGAACTGCTGAGTGAAGTGCTCGGCTTTGGGTGGAGGCGGGCATTTACACGGCCTTCTTGGCGTCTATCTTACTCTTTGTGTGCATCCTCATTAAGTTTCGGACACCCTTAGAGGAGTGTCGGTGTTGGTGTTTCCCTCGGTGTTTCCTCTTTGAGGTGCATTTCGATCCACTGCATGACGACTGACTTCAAGGTTCACTGTGTTTCTCATGACAGCAATGGCAAGAAGACATCTCAAGATACTCAGTGCTTCAGTGAGCAAACCGCCGGCTGTTGAAATTAACTGACCATGCCACAGGCATCTGTATCTTCTTCAATTATACAGCATATCAAGATCGGCACAACTTTATGCAGCCGTTTTCCACGATGGTTTGCATCTGTGCTTTATTTAAAGACTCCTAACGAGAGCGATAATTGGTTAGATTTAATTGCACATACAGATCTGGAGGAAAAATATGAGGACTCCCATATGTTCATAGTGTACTTCTGGGCGTGCATGGTACACCAGACATTTCATTCTCTGTTGTGAATGCCAACGTCCTCCCAGGCAACTCAATTCCAGGTCATATCATTTGCGCCTGCACCCCAGAATTCGCTCACACTTCACCCGGAGGTCAAACAGTATCAAAAGACACTGCTTTCCAAACCCCGCAGGTATCGCTGTAAATCTAGGGTCCATCCATCAATTTTTCGGTCTCGCTCACGAAAGATCGGTCGGAATTGCATTCGCTCCGGATCCCAATTACTGGTTGTGGGAGCCTGGCTGGAGAGCCAAGCACCTGCTCACCGAGGGTCATTGGAATGCGTATGTCATACACCGTGTTCAATGTTAGACCGCTGCAATCCTCTGCCATTGACTCGCAATTTTCTCTAGAATAGATGAAAGCTACGCAGGGACCTTCGTCCTGGAGAATGGTTGGATTCGGTACATGCCCTCCCTCAAACCATCCTCCACTGAAGTTTGAACACAACCACAGTGTAAATTCTGCCGACGTCTTAGACAAATTTCTGTATCCAATATGGCTCAATGGTTTCTACTGGTTGTGCAGTTGGCTGGTGCAAGCCAACCACATCTTCAACTGTTTTCATATAACCTCCAACCACACGGATTATTGTGAGCCGCACTTTCGTCTCATCATGTTGATTCTGCTCATCATTCAAAGTTTTTGTCAATGAAGTCCAGTACTGGGTGCAGCTTTTGGGCTCGAAGGATAATTTGCCCCCAAGTTTTCTCTTCATATGTCCCATTGCTAATCTCAAAAGAAGGCCCTGGCATGTTTGGGAATTCCTAACTGTCCAGCCTATTGGAGCTTTGACCCATTGGGAGAACATCGTTTGAGCAAAGAAGAGGCCAGGAATCATGGGTTCCCGGATCTCGATTTCCAAATGGAATGCTTTGGTACTTCCTGGGACACCAGTGTCTGCACGGGAATTAGCTGGTTTCACAAAGCCAAAGGCTTCTACGATCACAGCCAGGAGGTTGCCATCCATTTGGGCTGTCCACTCCTCCAAGTCTCTTGTGATCGCAATACTCTCTTCACAAATGGTAAATACACAGTAGTTATTCAATACTTACGCTAATATCCTGCAGTTGAAGAAAGTTGTACCTCAGTCTCCGACGGCGGCCACAACTGCTCCGGGAACGACCAATATGGTGCAATATCAGGAGTCTCCTCCAGCGACCTCCCAGCAGCTCACTTTAGCACTGTCAGGTCCACCGGCTGTGTTCAGGATTTCACTAGGAATGGGATTTTCAATGAGGCGGACATGGGTGATGTTTCGGAGCATGAGGAAATTCATCTGAATGTCAATCATTCACATCATTCACATCCAGAAGATAGTACGAAAAACAAGCCATAAATCTTACCACGTCTGCTGATAATAGAGAGCTTGAGCCCAAGCGGCATGCTGCTTTTAGGTTGTGCAAAAAGCGGCATGCCGCTTTTTTTACAAATTCAAATTCACACACCTTGATACTATTGCACCTTGTTAATGTCCTTTAGAGGAAAAAAGAAAAAAGCGGCATGCTGCTTTTTGCACAGCCTAAAAGCAGCATGCCACTTGGGCTCAAGCCCTCTAATATGTCCGTCCAGAAGCAAATGTCAAGCCACTTACTACCATTTTTGATCTTGACCTCGACACATTTGTGCCATCCCGAGGGTGGAAAATTGTCATGTTGGTGCAACTTGTACTGATTCTAATCCTATGTGCATCATCCCTGTCCTCCCATGCTTCTTGAGCTTACATATTCCACGCTGCTTATTCCATGAAACTTATTCCACGATGTTAAGCTATTGATATGAAAAATGAACCTGTGTTAGTTCAATCATTTCTGGATTTTCCAAACCGGTATTTGCTGAAGTAAGGGGCAAGCACAGAGCTCTCTGCAGTGTATATATTCTTGTAAAACTCCATGGCAAATACAATTCCTGACCAGTTTTGTTTGGGGACTACACTGAGTGCCTAGACTGCAAGAGGATGGGGTTCGAAAACAGCTGAGCCTCACTTGTCATCAATCAAGAGATCTGGGTATGCATGGCTCTGCACAAAATTTCATCAGCATCTGCTCTTCATGCCGCAACATGGCTCTTACTCCCAACACATTGTAAATCCCAGGCGTGTACGGCGAGGGGCTCAGGTCTATCTTCACGTATTCACCAACTACATCTTTCTGGTGGGGGACCCGATAAATATGCCATACAATGGAAAACAACAAAATGTGGGATTTCAGCAGGTTTTCTGGCAACATGTGATATGCAAGAGAGAGAGAGAGAGAGAAAAAAAAGACAAGCTATGCGGATTCGGTGTGCACAAATGAAGAAATTGAAGCTACTTATTATGTAGCACAGTAGCAGTGATGCGAATATCAAGGAAATTTTGGTAAGTGGAGTTCATGTCAGCAATTGTAAGAGAAGTTCTTGCAGCCTCTTGATTGTTGAATACGAACCAGGGAATCTTTTTGTTGTGTTGGTTGGTTGGGAAGAAAGGAATCTGATGTCAGCATATTCCGAGCACCCATCATTGCTTAGATAATCTTGCCTCAGCGCAGCAACTGCAGTGTACACACGTGCCCAACACATGCCTGTACACTCAGTGGGGGACTGTTGCCGTGTAGTTCTACCTACCTACACACAATCCTTGATGATTGTCTCTTTCTTATCCCTACTGGAGCTCAGTTACTCTGTTTCGTGCCACATCCTGAGGACCGCTTTTTTCTATTTGTATCAACGATTCAACATCACTTCAAGTTCTGTACGGTACCATCTGTCATCGCCATGCGATACTCATCTCAGCATTCAGATGTCCCAGTCTCAGTGTTCAAAATGTGGGAATGCTCTGTCGACTGGGCCTCCCAACCAGCTTAACGTGCTTGGTCTACCCATTGTCCCTGGGATGCAGCATTACACACTTTTGAACACGAACGAACCACCTGGGGAGTCTGACCAGCCTTCTTTCCACTCTGCTGTATCGGATGTCAATACACACCTAGCACATATCCAGGAGAAACTGGAGGCATTGAAGGAGAAGATGGGTATATGACTAGTGATATGGCAGTTAGCCGAGGAACTCCTGTCGGATATCAAGAGATTAGTAAAAACTGAACAGATTTATAAGGGACATCGACGAGCCGAGCTTAACGATGAGTCAAGATCTACATCACTTAGAATGATCATAATGGGATATTGTTGATGTATCAACTTTTAGCTGACTACCTTGTCAGCCCACCATTACCCTCCTTGGTAACCATCTACTTCAACTGGTCCCTCTTTGAACCACTTAAGCAATTTGTCTGAAAATTGTGATAGCTGTCGCTCCCCAGTACCTGAGTATGGTTTCTTAGTCAATTGGTAGATCAACCAAGTTTAATATTCTCTTGGCAGTCCTGAGAACATCAGATGATGTCAAATGGTGAGCCCTCTTGTTCAGAAGGATGATCCATTGTAATACACCCTTAGTCAGGGATGTGCGGTAGCCCCAATCCGTTCCAGGATGGTTAGGCACTTTCCATGGTTGCTCCATTAGCGACTTCTCACGTCAACCCTTTACCAGGATCGTTGTCCAGTGCCTTTCTAATGGTCCGAGACACATTATATCCCTCTTAGCTAACTGCTCAGGCCAGCATTAGCCCTTGTGAGATGACATCATAACATAGTATTGCACATTATAATAAGTTGCAACTTAAGCAATTTTGAATAAATGCCCAGGTGCCCCAGTATTAGGTCTGTCACCGGTTGGGATATCGTGCTGTTTGATTTTGGGTGGAGGACCAACTGATTAGATTGGGATGAAGACATGTTATTGAGTTAACCATCACTGTGGTTACTTGGGCAGATCTGACCATTAGAAAGATGCGAGCCTTGCATCAAGAATGACTGATATGATTGATGAGGATCAACACTACAGAATAGAGCCGCACTATGTTTCACTGGTCACTACACTAGTCATTCAGTGTCGTGCTGCTAGATATTGTCAAGCCGCCTGATATTTACTACGAGTTCCATTGGGCTTGTGAAGTGCAGGACCGATACAGAAGTTGAATAGGACTTGACTAAGACTGACTTGATCAGCCAGAAAGATGGAAACCAAGACAACTAAGCACAACTTATGGCATGCTAGAGAAATATATGTGGACTAGCCCCAGTAGCAGGTCATAATACCCATGGTTGAGAATGCCTTCTACACCATTGGCCTTTCACTACTCAGGATCACACCCTTTACTGTTCCTATTCATTCTGTCTATCTCGTTTAATTCTCTCTAAAATGTATAAAAGCCAGCTGTGTACTCTGTATTAACCAGTAAACTATCCACCCAGATATACAGGCAATATAGTAGACTCTAGATTTGTGAAAAGATATTAGATAGATTTGAAGACACACAGAAAAGATTAAAAGATACGGGACGTTGAAAAGACTACCACTGCATTGATATAAGAGCCCCCATTCAACCTAATTCAACTTGTCTCCTGTAGCAGTGCTTTAGGCCTCCAGGATTAAAGACTTGTTTAGTGGAAGTGAGACCACCGCCTTCAGTGTAACCATCTACACGATTAGCCCAGCCCCCACCTTCTGTGTAACTGCCCCTGTTTCATTGATACTGCTGCCATTCGTGCAAGATTGGTTGATATTGAAGTAGTGTCTGTCTGTTGATAGTCTGCCCTACCTTCTGCTTCTTGGCTAGTTGCCAGTAGTGCTAGGTTCTGCCGCTCACAAAGAAACTGAAGACTTTGAATGGTCAAAGGTTTACTTGAGTCTTGATATTCTGTTTGCATGAAGTCCCTGCTACCCCAGCATAACTGTGCTCAAACCACATAGTTCGCTATTGAAACAGAGTCTTATAAAACCTTTGCACACCCTCTTGACGGGTGATGCATACACTACTTCCCTGAACACACACACACAAGCATTAGGATCGGATTAGTGTTTTGTTTTGATTTTGGTTGGATTGTGATTAGTGACTAGCTCACTTCACTCTCTAGTTGATTTTATTAGATTTCACAGCCGCACCCTAGTGCACTGTTTCACCGGTTACTGGTACAACAGCCATGTGTATGTTTTCCAAGCATATGGATTTGAGTGATTTGCCTATAATTGGTATCTGTCAATGTATAGAGGCCTTGGGAGCCACTGTGGGTGAGTAAACCACCTCTTGTTAATTTCCGAAAGTCACTCATCACATTCTACAGCCAGCAAGATCCTTGATACCTATGTGTTTGTCGCCCAGAACTTTGAGGACAGGAGATCAAATTTGTTTCTTTGGGTAAGAATGCCTTCACTGAACCACCAGTCATGCATTGAGCTTTCTCACCTCTTTCTCTAGGTTCTCCAGGTAAGGAGATTGTCAACTTGCATTCAGGACATTTCTATTCACTTTCAATTGCCAACTACAGAAGTGCCTATACCACTAGGAAATTATCAGGTTTGATTGCAATTTGTGAGTGCTCAAGGTTCTTTGGTGTTCATGGCTCATACGTGTGAGGTGGTATTAGGATAGCATTATTTATGGCCAATTGTCATGTTTTTCACGTCCAATGTGTTCTCTCATACATACATGTAGAGAGGTACCCCAATCCAATGCTTGTGCCCTACAGCTGATGCACCTTATTGCAGCACAATTTGGGGTCTCCAGTAATTCCACCAGAACTGCTTGAAAGCAATCTTTGTGCAACAGCTCAGGTGTCATGAACCATCTTTTCATTTTACTTCCAGAACCCGAGCAACCTGAACAATCTGATCATTGCTCAGATCAACTATCTGATCAATCGAACCAGGATACCGTTTTAGGATCTCAAACGGTTGTGATCGGTTTCCCGACCTTCAGGTTCCCGATTGTCCCTCTATGCTCATATACCCCTTCATTTACTCTGCATTAATCTTGTCCGTTGCCATTGGACACTGTACCTTAATTTACAACCCCTAGGGGCTTTAGTACATAAGCTGTAGATACTTCCATGTACTTTACACTATTCTAGTCTAAACTCCAGGCTTATTCATTGGAACTCTTTGTGCTTCATTCGCCCTCATCACCTCAGAACCCGGAATCTGCTCTGTGCTGACATCAGGTAGCAGAGATGACCAACTCATATCAGTCATCATGTGTGGCTGGAGATAAGGCCTGCTGAAAGAAAGGCTCAAGTCTCTACTTGAATCAGATCCAGGGAGCCATCTGTGGACAGAGGGTGTCAATCTTTGCAGAAGACTCAATCCAAATGTAAACTCAGACTGGTAAATCAGAAGTGTCCATGATATCAGTACATGAAGGTTTAACAGAAAATGCAAAAATACCACCTAGGATATCATATGGGGCCATTCTCTCTTGCCAACAGCTGTGATGAAAGCCTTCACCTTAGTCTGATGTAGGATTGTCAGTCTAGACAGTATACCAGAGACCAAGTACTCCTTGACTGTTCTCATGCCAGAATACCTGAGTTTTCCCAAGGTCTAACGTGGTCAACCATGAGTCTGAACCATCTGGCAGAGCCTTAAGTGGGTGACATGCCAGAACAGGGCTTACAGGCTTTGCATGCATATTTCTTCATCAAGTAGTAGAAATTAGTCTGTGGTCTGGGCCAGCCTATTTGGCTGCCAGTGGTGTATTTAGCAGCCCTTGTTGCTTGTTTGTTATTTTGTTTTATATTGGTTCTACCCCACAATCAGAGACAAATGCAGATGTGTGAGGGATTGGGTGGTTACATATAACAGCTGTTATCACTGATGTTGCACCCAAAATCCACAACATGAGAATTGAGGATAAACTGTGTCTTGCTGGAACAGGGCAAAAATGAACAATCTGATACAAGGGATCTCTTTAATAATAAGAAATATATTGGTTGGACTGTAGTTACAAGAATGGGATGATGTTGTAGAAGACCAAACATCATTTCTTAGACCAAGAATTATTAGGTGGGGAATAACACTTTGCCCATTCTGTACCATACTTAAAATTTTGGTATGAGAGAAGTGTTTGTTCTTGACCAATGACTAGAGTGTTCAGAGGCATCCAGAAACCATTTCTGTGATGAACAGGGAGCCAAAAGAGCAGGTTTGAGTTGCATAATACCCAGCCAGCTTCATTGAGGGTCCAAAACAGTGATGTACTGTGGAAATTACTCTGAAATTGCATCAGAGAAGGTAACAGATGGTGGGATTGAGATACATACCTGGTCAGAGTTGTTCTTGAAGGCTATGATACCTTGTGCATTGCAGATGTGCAGTGTTTTGTCTTCAGAGCCAGAGACAATGTGCTTGCCATCAGAGGAGAAGGTCACTGACTGAACCCAGTCAGTTTGCCCCTCAAGGGGTTTGTCAACAGCAGCATCACTCTTTGCATCCCAGATGTGCAGTGTATTGTCAATGGAGCCAGAGACAATGTGCTTGCCATCAGGGGAGAAGGCCACTGACCAAACCGAGTCAGTGGGCCCCTCAAGAGGCTTGCCAATAGCAGCACCACTCTCTGCATCCCAGATGTGCATTGTTTTGTCATCAGAGCCAGAGACAAGGTGCTTGCCATCAGGGGAGAAGGCCACTGACCGAACCGAGCCAGTGTGCCCCTCAAGAGGCTTGCCAACAGCAGCACCACTCTCTACATCCCAGATGCGCAGTGTTTTGTCATCAGAGCCAGAGACAATGTGCTTGCCATCAGGGGAGAAGGCCACTGACTGAACCCTGCCAGTGTGCCCTTCAAGAGGCTTGCCAACAGCAGCACCACTCTCTGCATCCCAGATGCACAGTGTTTTGTCTTCAGAGCCAGAGACAATGTGCTTGCCATCAGGGGAGAAGGCCACTGACCAAACTGGGTCAGTATGCCCCTCGAGAGGCTTGCCAACAGCAGCACCACTCTCCGCATCCCAGATGTGCAGTGTTTTGTCAGAGGAGCCAGAGACAATGTGCTTGCCATCAGGGGAGAAGGTCACTGACCAAATCAAGCCAGTGTGCCCCTTAAGAGGCTTGCCAACAGCAGCACCACTCTCTGCATCCCAGATGCACAGTGTTTTGTCTTCAGAGCCAGAGACAATGTGCTTGCCATCAGGGGAGAAGGCCCCTGACAAAACCGAGCCAGTGTGACCCTCAAGAGGCTTGCCAACAGCAGCACCACTCTCTGCATCCCAGATGTGCAGTCTTTTGTCATCAGAGCCAGAGACAATGTGCTTGCCATCAGGGGAGAAGGCCACTGATCGAACCATGTCAGTGTGCCCTTCAAGAGGCTTGCCAACAGCAGCACCACTCTCTGCCTCCCAGATGCGCAGTGTTTTGTCATCAGAGCCAGAGACAATGTGCTTGCCATCGGGGGAGAAGGCCACTGACCAAACCCTGTCAGTGTGCCCTTCAAGAGGCTTGCCAACAGCAGCACCACTCTCTGCATCCCAGATGCGCAGCGCTCTGTCAGAAGAGCCAGAGACAATGTGTTTGCCATCAGGGGAGAAGGCCACTGAAAAAACCCTGTCAGTGTGCCCCTCAAGAGGCTTGCCAACAGCAGCACCACTCTCTGCATCCCAGATGTGCAGTGTTTTGTCAGAGGAGCCAGAGACAATGTGCTTTCCATCAGGGGAGAAGGCCACTGACCGAACCAGATGAGTGTGCCCTTCAAGAGGCTTGCCAACAGCAGCACCACTCTCTGCATCCCAGATGCGCAGTGTTTGGTCATCAGAGCCAGAGACAAGGTGCCTGCCATCAGGGGAGAAGGCCACTGACTGAACCCTGCCAGTGTGCCCTTCAAGTGGCTTTCCAATAGCAGCACCACTCTTGGCATCCCAGATGCGCAGTGTTTTGTCTTCAGAGCCAGAGACAATGTGCTTGCCTCCAGGGAAGAAGGCCACTGACCAAACCCTGTCAGTGTGCCCTTCAAGAGGCTTGCCAACAGCAGCACCGCTCTCTGCATCCCAGATGCGCAGTGTTTTGTCATCAGAGCCAGAGACAATGTGCTTGCCATCAGGGGAGAAGGCCACTGACCGAACTGGGTCAGTGTGCCCCTCAAGAGGGTTGCCAACAACAGCACCACCCTCTGCATCCCAGATGCGCAGTGTTTTGTCAGAGGAGCCAGAGACAATGTGCTTGCCATCAGGGGAGAAAGCCACTGACAAAACCCAGTCAGTGTGCCCTACAAGCCTTGACAATATTGCTGGCCAATTTACTCTTTGTCCTTTTTGCACAGACAGCAGACTAGGAAATTGTCTAATAAAACTTAGTTTAATTTCTGACTGCACCGGTGCCAGTGCCAGTGCAGACAGATAGATATGAGGAGCACTGTATGAGATTGCAGGATAAAAAATGGTAGTGAATTTTCTGGCATCTTCAACAAATTCCATTATCCTTTGCCCCTGAAACATTCATCAGTCTCTGTGCAGCTTTGAATAACAATATACTAAACCTTTGCCCATGCTTTAAACTTTACCAAACCTGAAATGGCAGCTGTTGTTACCCCTAAGATGCTCATGACCTCAAGCCAGAACAAAATCTTCTTATGCAGTAGTTCCTCCACCATTTGCTCAATCCCGGAATTGAATTGGATTGCTGTAACATGCTCTGCCCAGAATCGGCATCCATAACTAAGCAGCCCTGAAATGTGTTTCACCAGCATATCAAAATCTGGCATGTTCACATTTGCCAAGTGGGATGTTGGTAAGTTACAGATGTTGAACTGAAGTTCTTTTTGCATGCTCTGTAATATCAGGATAGCAATTTCCTGGTGCTGTATCTGTGGTTCATAACACAGATCTGATCGATTTTTCTGAATTCTTGATGTTATATAGTCCCGAAATGAGAGGTGAATGATCTTGATCTTTCCAGTAGCACCATCAGGAATCTTGATGACAGAATTCAGAGGTTCTAGAATTCTCCTCACTGTCTGATCCTCCAGCTTGAGGAGTGAGGCTAGAGTTGGAATATCCATAGGCTCAAACACAGACAAGATTGCACCCAGAACTTTCTTAGAATGTGTATAGAATTTTGAGTCATAAGTGTCCTCATCATCTGGTTTGGGAATGGCCTGGTGAACAATGTTATAGTAAAGTTCATCCAGACTCTTGTGTCTAACACCTGTTAGAAGAGACTCCATTGCTGCTTGAGCTCCCCATCTTGGTGCTTTATCCTGAATGTAGCGCACACAAGTGGCAGCAAACACAAAAAGACCATCTGCCAGATCTGTGATCCTTCCAATTTCACCAGCACAAGCAGTCCACTGCTGCTGTGCTGCCCAGTGGCTTCCAAGCAGAGATGTCTTCACATACAGCTGGATGTCCTTTTGCACTACTTTCTTGTCAATGTCATCCAGAATAACAAGATGCATTGATAAGACCAAGGTGCCATGCTTCAGATATGATGGAACATTTGGCCGTCCAGTCAGAAAGAACCGGACATGATGAGGTAATTTATGTATGTTATCAGAAAGCCATTGGAGGAAGATCTGGCCCTGATCTTGTCCACATTCATCCAGTGCATCCAGACAAATAATCCAAGGAGTTTCACAGGCTGGGATCTGGTGAAGTAAATCAACAACCAGCTTCTCAAATTGGACCTCTGGAGCTGCATCAAGAATTCCAGAATGATCTTCATCCAAGAATTTCACCACCAGATTCTTGAAGTCAACACTAAAATCTGCAAGCTGATATGCCAGGGTTTTTGGAAGACCTCTAATTTCTTGGCGCTCTTTATATTCACGAGAAAAGAAGAATGAGGCTGCTAGAATTTGTTTCTCTGCAAGAATAGCTGCAACAGTTTTAGCAATTGTTGACTTTCCTGAACCTGCTGAACCACTAAGCATGATAATGTGCTGAGATGCATCAGAGCAGCGAGTGACGAGGTAGTTGATTATTTCTTCCCGTGTACCTGGTAGGCAAATATTTGGGGTATTTTCAGCATTGTAGCGAGCTGAAATATATTTGATATTTGCAAGAATTTCTATGCCAAGGCTCTATCAACCAATGAAACATGAGGCAGAAGATCAAGTGCACACCTTTTGATTTGGCATCGTCTATGGTTCTCTTGACCTCCTCCATGTTTCTCTGGACCTGCTTTACTGATAGAAAAGTAGTTGCTAAGCATTGGAGCCAGACTAAGAAATCAGCTCATACCTCTTTGGTTTGTTTCTTGAACTGAAAGAACATGAATATTTTTAGTGTATTCAGTATTGAACTTTTAGCTTACCTTGTGGCGCAATTTGCGTAACTAGCCAAGATTCATATATTTATGGTGCCAGGAACAGCCCAACTCACCTTGAGCCACCAAATTTCCAACCAATATCTCGACTGAAATTGAACCATAAAACTAGAAGGCAAGTTAGAAGATGTGGAAGTGCAATGAAATATCCACACAGTGAAATCCTGGATATGACCAGCCACTCTGTCTCTCAGGTCTTGAATATTCTCCTTGTATTCCTTGCTCTTCCAAACACGTGTGACCTTGCCTTTTGATTGCAATGATTTGCAATCTGTGATTATTGGTGTGACCTTCCTGAAAGGTGAAAAATAGTGAATTAGTTATCATGACAAGGGCTGTCCATAGGCATACATTTGAAATGCTTCTAGACGATCTTTCAAGTCGTTGCTGCAGTCAGATGTATCAATCTTGTTTAAATCCTCCAGATATGGTTGCAGCTCTGCCAAAGCTTTTTTGTTTGATTTCATACTCTGGTTGAATCCCCATAAGTCTTGTTACCTTTCATGGAATGGATTTACACACCTGAACCATTTCTGCCAGTGCTAAGACAGTGCGAATGGTGCCTTCAAGCCCAGGCACTGAACTGCCAGTAGCTGCCTCCTTGGCCAGCCTGAGGGTGTCAAGGATGCCGCTACCAAGTGTATGTGCTGCTCCGGCGAGTGTGCGAACTGGTCCCGGGTTTGTGGAGGTCTGAGGGGTTGACATAGTAGTGCGAAATGCGAGCGAGGTAGATGGTGGGAGTGCGCAAGAGGCGAGGCAGTTCCAAAATTGACTCTTCGACAGCGTGCTTGGAAGCTCACCGTGGAATGGAAGCTGTTTCAATGATCTTTATCAGAGCTCAATCAGCGACGGTCGCGGAGGTGTACTGTAAATGAGAAGAATGAACGCTGGATCTTGCGTCCACATCGGGCACATAACAGCTGCACAAAGGTTTGGTGCGGGACGGTTACTCATTTGTCGGACGTATTGGCTGTTGTAACTCCGGGATGTAGATATTACCGTCTTCTTGACAAAAATACACCGCCCAATCATCGCTTTGGCGTCGGCGGAGTGGGTCAGACCGTTACGTCGCTCAGTTCGGCGTGGATATCGGCGTCTGCTGGTAATATCAGCTGAACTTGTTAGCTGCGGCCGATAGAATCGGCGAGGGGAGTAGCCTAAGGGCAACTCCGCCATTTCAAGGCCGTATAATGATACCTACCTAGTACCCACTACGGGTGATCGGAAAACGGCAAACTTCTGGAGACAATCCTCGACAAATTTGGGCCGTTTTCAGCCATTTCGAACCCTCGGAATGACATATTTTTCTGAGGCCGAAAGTTGTCGGCGATCAACGGCCGATCATTGCGCGTACGTACTATGAGTACCTGTGTCTCCCTAGTGCAATGGCGCTCCCATCTCGTGTGGCTTTTGCCGGCTGCATCTCACATCGCCGTTCTACGCTGCTCGGGATACGTGCGTCCTAGCCGTTCACACCACCTTCGCCCGCCTGCTTTCCCATCGTGCTCACCAGCTCATCGATCCCACCGTCCCACGCGCACGCTGTCGAGGCCAAAAATGCACTCGTTAATTCAACATTCAATCGATACCGCCCCCCATACTCGAAGCACTTGATCATCGATACACTCCATGATGAATACACAGATGGCCGCTGGCTCACATACGGCGACACTGCAGATGCACAGAACGTGCGGGGCCGTCCGCGCCGAGCCGCCCGCGATGTCTGTATCCCTGCCGCTCTAAATCAAAATCCAGGTCCGCCGCATTGACGCGCAACGGCCAGATATCGAGCATCGAGACGAGTGTAGGCAGCGATATCATGGTAGCCGGAGCTGTACTCCGCTCATCCAGGTACCCGCTATTCCCCTGCCCTCTCATACGCTCGGTCAACGCCATCGTGTCCTTGCAGATCTAGATACATCTACCCTTTGCCCGTGTCCATCTCCTTCCGCTTTCCACATCGCAGCGCATGGCACCACCATAAATGCCATTATTGGGACATCACCGTTCTTCACTGCTGCCCGTACCGCCGCCCTCCCCGTCTAGGCCGGTTTCCCCATCGCGCAATCCCGACCCACGCCACCCGCGCTCTCAGCTCGGGGGAAGCTACTCAAAACATAAAGCAGAACCCAGTCCTTCTGCACACACATACAAGACGACGCGTCCTTCGGTCTGCGTCTGCTGCACCCCGATCCGGCGCGATCTCGCTGTCACGTAGCGGGACCTTGCACACGCCTCCCGCTGAGCCGCCACATGATGCGCCTCGGAGTCGAGCGTCACCGCCTAGCCCACACCCCCCGTGCGCAGCACCCCATCGCTCCCGCCGACCGCCCATTCGTATCCACGCCCACATTCATTGACCCCGCTGCCGCCCGTCCGCCGGTAATGGGCGCTTTTCGCGAAGCTTGCGCCGTCGCCTTCCAATCGCACGAGCCCTTCCCCACCTGGAATCTGGATGGGCATATGGATATCCAGAATCCCTTTTATGGGCAGGTGCAGGGACGGATTGGCAAGGATGGGCGGGCGGCGGTGGATGCTCTCCCGAACCCCATCGTATGCTCGGAGAGGAGAGCAGCGCCTCGGGGTCGGCGGGGTCAGAGAGCGGCGCCTTGGGTCGGTGCGGGGATGATGGGGGTGCGGGGGAACGCGAGGAGGAGGCGCGGGTGTGCTGTCCGTGTGCGCGTGCGGCATGGGGTGCTTGTCGTGCGGGCATGCATCTCTCGCGGCCCCGACTCCGATCCGATAGTGCCCGCGTGCGTGTATGTCCCTGTCGCGGCCGACGACGTGTTTATGCCCCTAGTCCAGTCCGAGAACACCGTCGAGAGATCATCGTGTCGAGCGGCACCAGCATCGACACCGACACCGACACCGGCACGCACTGCGACCGCACCTGCGGCCCACAGCGTTCCCCGCCCTGCGCCATAACACATGGTCGAGCAGGCGGCCACTCCTCCTTCTCTTTCTCTTTTATGCCGAATGGGAAGGCGCGCCACTCGGACGCGCGTCGGAGAAAGGACGGGGCTTCGCACCGACCATCAGTGGCCGCCAAACCTAACCTTCGGGAGATCGGGATTAGACTGGACTCCCGCGACCGCTTTGTGTCAGCTCTTCACACCACACCGGGCTTCTTCGACGTCCTCGAGCTCGGGCGTCGCCAACATGCACCGTGTCTCACCGGACGCTGTCGTCTCTACCCGGGTTCCTCCGGATCGTCACCGCACCCCACATTCCGCCTCAAGTACTACGAAGCTGGGGACCCTCCCGCTGCGCACAATTGGTCAACCTGCCCCGAGGGCCGAACCCTCTCGCCTGCTTGGATTATCGCGTTCTCTCCCCATCTCCCGTCGTCCCTGCTTCCCTCCCAACGAAGCGGCTTCACGGTCTCCTGCATCTGCGCCCGTCGTCGGTCGCACTACGTCGGACTGGTCTCCATGTACGCACGCGCACCGGTCGCTGCGATGGAATTATGGGTGCTGATTCTTCGAGAAGTACTTCACAGACTGTCTGGCCGCGTCTGTCGAGTAAATCTGCTACAGGCGCATGCATGCTCCTGTCCCCGCAGCCGCGCGACGGAGCCCTTCTACTCCTCGACTGCCATCCACACACCCCTGGGCACGATGACGCGTGGAAATTTCGTCGAGAGCGTCGTCGGCTCTACTTGCTACGTTGTCGGGGTGAGCATGAGCGACAACGACTTGGTGCTGTAGGGCGCGGATTTCTTAGAGGAACCGCAGTCGTTCTAGCCCCTTGGGCTCAGGGATACGGGAGGTAGACGGGAGGTACGATCTGTTTGTAGCGTCTGTCGACAAGAGACTAGGACATCGTCTTAGATTCGGATCCCACTTACGTACTATTTTTCTCCCTCTACTTGCTCTCTACTTGCTCTCTTCGCCTAATTTTTGTGGCTATAGACATACCCAAGACTCATCTTTACATGCAATTAATTCATGTGGACTTATCTCGTTTGCTGTTCGTGGCCAATTGGCGTCAACCTATGCCCCGCCCTGCTGTCGACGCCGCTGCCCCGCCCTCTTTCGCAGAATACATCCTACTCTTTGTACGCATCGCAACGACCTCATACCCCTGACCGCCCCCAGCGCGACCTAGAGCGCTCTCCCCACCACCCGCTCGTGCTGCTCCATGCCAGCGCGTCCCGTGCGGCGTGGACTACGGCCTGCGGATAGCAGCTCCGCTGTCCCGTCCTCATTTCGCTCGCGCATACACCCCTCTTCGCATTCTACCGCCCCACCGCCCGTGGATGCGCAGTACGTCCGCCTCCGCGTCTAGGTTCAGAGACACCAAGGGGGATGTACGCTCGTACGCGGGGCGGGAGGGTATCGGCATGCAGTTCCCGTCTTTGAAGGCCTCCTGCGTCGGGCATGGACACCCGCACAGATCCAGCCGCAGAAGCACGCGACTCCCGCACGCGGCATCCCTTGTTGTTCCGCTACGTATGGTGACCGTGCATGCGTACCCCAGCGACGATCGATGCTCGCGAGCTGCATGCACGGCTCCCTGTGCCTCCCCACCATCCCGCCCGCCGCCGCTCTCTTCCCCTTCTCTGGCAGTTCGACTTCCTCGTCCGCGCGCTGGTGCAGTATCCTTCATGCGCACGCGGACTCACCTCCATTTCCGGTGTGCGACACAACCCTCGAGTGCGCCCCCTTTACACGCACAGTTCCCCACCTGACGGGACGTCGATGGGCACGAGGGCGCTGAGGGGCGTATATGGATCTTGATGAGGTGAGTTTATGGCTCGTCTTTCACTTTCGTTTCTGCAGTGGACTTGAACTTGTTGCGCGGGGCTTTTCCATTCGCCCTGGACTCCCTTCTTTAATACAGGCTCTGACCATTCACTCTTCCTCGCCCTTTCCTCATTTCTTCGCACATCCCCGCACTTTTCTATACCCGTCTTCGTCAGTGATATCAGCTCGGCAGATTAATCTTGGCCCCAAATCTTCGTGAGGCCTGATTAAATCCTGGCCCAATTTTTGGGGCCGCTATTTTCTCGATTAATCTTGTGATTATTCTTGTAGCAGTACAAGCTGTATGTATGTAGGATTAATCCAGACACCCCAAACGGCCCCGCGATTAACTCTCGAACGTCCCGATTAAGCACCGCGATTAAGTTCGACACCAATTAATCCCGTGTAGCGACATAGATTGATCTGGTAGTGGTACATACAATTAATCCTAAATGACCCAACCAGCCCCGCGATTAAATCTCGAAGCACACAATAAAATTTGCACCATCAAATCGCCCGATTAAATCCCCCCAAGGCCCCGATTAAGTCTCCAAGGCCGCGATCTGCATTTAATCCTGCGAGGCAATTCTTCCGATTAATCTGGCAGGATTAATCAGGTTTGACCTCCCCGACATTAAATGGCCTACCGCTAAATAATCTTGGTTTTTATTTCATCGTCGATTAACCTGGACCTCGATTAATCTGCGACAGTTATCTTATCGACTCGTTATCTCATCAGATCTTATCGCGCACCTTTTCATACCACCTCAAGATAATCCTCCTGCCCAAAGTCCATTCAGCCGCACGTCTCCGGTTAGTTAAGGCAGACACTTACCTCATAGACTAGCCTATTCCTCCTCGTCTTTCTTGGCTTTCTTCGCATCGTTGATCTCATCCTCCACCTAAAAAACACGGGAAATCGGTTCAGTGCCACCCAGGCAACTGAGATGGCATGCGTTGTTAATAAAAATGAGTGGAGTTCTTGTGGCAGGCACTGGGGCGGTGACGAACCAATGAACCGTCCAAGCGCGGAGGCGAGGAGGATCAAAGGAATATAAATGTGCGAGGTGGCCAGCTCCTGCCAGGTACTCGGCTGAGGAGGAATGGTGTGGAAATAAGGAATATGGGGGATCGAAGTGTTTGTGAGTGAGACAGCGGGGACGGCGAGGGACACAAGAACGACGAGGGACGAGACCGACAAGGCGAGCATAGTAACGATGAGGAACTAATGGAGCGGCGGCATACGAGGCTGAGGCGAAATCGGGGGAATAAATTTTATATAACTGTAAGAAAGGTACAGAATAAATAGTAAAGAACTAAAATAGCAAAGGTACATTGGACAGGTTGAGATACATTAAATCGGGCATTCCGGCGATCGGACTAGATCCGAGCGCAGCCGTGTGCGGAGCTCGACAGCGGGGTGTTTGATAGGATGCAGAGGGGTTGTCATATGTGAGTGCCACGGAGGCAACCGACACAGGGGACAAGGTGGCAGAGCAAAAGAGAGATGTTAGAGGCAGGTCCGAAGAGCCGGTCACGCGTGATATTGTTCTTCTTCCTCTTAGACCTCTCCGGTGGCACCGGTGGAGTTCCCCTCTTCTCGATGCGAGTTGCTTGTGTAGCACTCGTGGAGTTGCTTTTGTAGCACTCTGCTCGTCGTTTGTGTATCTGCCTCGACTCAATCTACATACATGCCTCTCATCTCACCTCTCAATTCGACTCCCCTCTGGCAGTCGCCTTGCCTCATTTTCCATTTCCTTTTCTCCTCCTTTCTTTTCTGGTCGACGATGCTGACCCCTGTTTCAGACCCATGCACTGCGACTGCCAGCATCGCCAACACAGACACGAGAAATACACAACGGTCTCAGGCAGAAGTCCTTTCCAGGGTGGCATCATTTTGTTTTCTTTCATCTTTGTTTTGGCGGATCTCCTGTCTCGACGTGGCGCGGGGGCGCGGGGCTCGCGACGACGTGCGTGTATGTGTCGCCGTGTGTGTGCCATGTGGATCGTCGTCTCTCACATCGTGCCACCCCTGCATGGTGGTCGTTGTTGTTGGGGGCACAAACTGGGTGTTACGGGGATGCGGATGCATGCCGCCTTCCCCGCACCTTACTTTCCCTTGGAGCACGGAGTGCGAGACGGGGGACGCGGGTGTATACGCTGTCGCCACCTCACCTTTTGTCCAGTGCTGACTGAGAAGCACACGAGATGTGGGAGCAGATGTGCGGAGGCTGAATGGATCCATGCTGTCCCCACGCCACCTGTGTTTTGTCTGCGGAGCGGGGAGTGCCGCAGGTGCAGGAGATACGCGAAGCACGGGTGGATGTATCCGCCATCTCTACACGTGTGGCATAGAAGTGCGGGGCGGGGGATGAGCGACGGGGTGATGTATGCACCGTCCTGTTCTTCCTGCAGGCGGTGCGTGTCCCTGTACCTCCTGGCATCGCACCGGCCTCGTCTCCATGGATTTTTGCGAGGTGTGCATTCTTATACATAGCTCTGCTGCCTCCGTCGTCGTCTTACACTATTTCGGTCTTGCTGTTGCTCGTTTGCGTCTATCTGCACCAGGCGCAGATATCTTTTGCTTTTTACGGGTCGTTGGGGGTTACTCGCATGCGGGGGTGAATAATGGACCGTTATATTTCCTCCCCATCTTCTCCTTATTATGTACATCTCATTCTTGCATTGTTTCTCCATCACATTATTCCGATACTGATACCACTTTTGTTCCAGACCCCAACTTGTCCGGCATTCACATCCAGCACACATTTCATGCACATCTTGCACTACTCTCAGCGGTCTTCTTGCCACGGCCTTCCCACCCCTGGCACCGGCAGGAATACACTCCCTTCAAACTCACTCCGCTCCGGGTTCGCCTCGATACTGGTCCTCCATGAACAGTGATCAGCGCAACTACGACTACGAGCAGGAGTCATACTGAGCAGTGCCGCCGAGCGTGGGCCCGAGCAATTTCCCGTAATCTACGGGATTGGGCTCGGGCGGCCAAGCGGGCTTGATGCGGCGGCACCAGGAGGCGGCGTATCTTTTACCACATCCCTGCCCATAGGTCTGGGATTAATCGAGGTTGAATCGTCGGATTAATCCTGGCCTTAAAACATCGATAATGTAGGTTTAAACACCAATGTAGGCTATGTAGGCTATGTATATGTACCATGTAGTATGTTAATATTCTGTGATGAGATTAATCGCAGTGGGACTCGAGGGGTTATCTCAAGATTAATTGTGAATGCACACTGATAATCAGCAGCCAGATAATCGGACATGCCTGTGATTAATCCCATCTAGGATTAATCTACCATGTGGGGAAAATATATTGTATTGTGCATATGTGACAGGATTAAAGTAGGATTAATCGAGAAAATAGCGGCCCCAAGAATTGGTGCCCGGATTTAATCAGGCCCTCACGAAGAATTGGGGCCACGATTAATCGTAGCTGCTTCATATGTTGTCTTCGTTCCTCCATCGCATCCCTCAGCTCCTCTTCTTATCCGCCGTCTTTTCATTCGCTCCTTCCCTCTCTACCACCCGGTTCGCGTCTCCCTTCATAATCCTGGCCCTCGTCGCCCATCCTTCCTCTTCCCCCTGTTCCTCTGCGCACGCCCACTGTACTTTGCCAGCATCGCTGACTGCATATACTTGGCGCTTGCGCTCCTTCTCATTTGTGCGCCACATGCACCACTCTTCCGTCCACCTACCCCCCACTCCGCCTTGCTCTTTCCCTCCGTTCTCCTTCCCTCTCCTCTTTGGTCTCTATTTCCCAGCGTGCACGACACTAACACCCTCTCTTCGCAGACCCTAACCCGCCGCGGGCCGTGCTCCACCACCTCCAACGCCACCTCTTCCACCGTCACCACCACCCGGGACCGCGACGCGCATCAACCGCCCCCCCACAGCGCGATGCTGTACACGAAGGCACGCCTGAAGCCCAAGCGCAGCACTGAGAGGACTACGGCGCGCGGTCTGTCTTCAAGCACCACTGCACCATCGGTCCTTTCTCAGCGGCTTCGCTGCTCACGCTGGCCAGGGCCACACACCGGTGGAAGTGGGCAGTTGTCACCTTATAGGCTCAGATTAACTAGTTAAAGCCTGGCTGTAGACCACAGGCTTAATGCGTTATTTCTGGGGAAGCGTAACCGGTTATTTCTGGGGACCTCCGGCACTTCTGTCTGCCAGTAGGCATCATCTCGGCTTTGCATGGCTTGCCCCGGCATTGCTGGGGCATCATAGGCAAGGCTTATCCCAGGCAAAAATGATAATTTTCATTTAAAGAACACAAAAATGGTTATATTTCAATTAAAATACCTCAATTGATGGCCATCTGTATTGAGTGGGGATTGATGGTGCCGGCTTTTGCCTTGAAACTGATGGCCATCCATATTGGGGTGCCTTATGATGGATGGCGCCTATCTGTATTGGGTGGGAATTGATAGTGCCGGCTTTTGCCTTGAAATTGATGGATGTCTGGGTATTGATGGTCCCGGCTTTTGCCTTGAAAGTGATGGCTGTCTGTATTGGGTGCCTTGGGAGGGATGGCCACCTGTATTGGGGTCATAATTGATGCCTGGATGGTTTAAATACCAATATTGATTCAAAAAGCGCCGCGTCTCGGAAAGTATTTTGCATTTTGCGGGCCAACCAGCCCACCAATTAGAAAATGGTATATATAAATCTGGTAGCCCTCAATGAGCTCTACGACATGGGTACGGGGATCAATGGTTTCGGGTATAAATTTCCTTTTTGGGACACTAACGCTTTCTGCCCAAAAAGGAAATCATTCACATCAGCCCTTCCCTGGCTCACAATTCAACCGTTTTCAATGATCTAACCGCATAGGTACATTGTTCTATGTGCTTTGAAGTCAACTGAGGTACAGTGGAGTTCAATACAGTGCAATAATAGGGTGAAAAAATCGAATAAATGATAAATTGTATGCTGGCCATAATATCTTGGGGAAACACCAATATGCAGAGGTCCTGGATATACTACCTTCGTCCTTTAGACTACAGAACAACCTTCAATGTGATATCCCATTATCTGATGATGGAAAACATCGCATTTTGACTATACATGGAAATTATGTTTTCACTCCATAGTGCACTCCTCCATCGTGTGAGGCACTGTAAAACACACCATTTGGACTTAGACCATGTATATGTGTTAGAAAAAGGAGCCATGCACACTCAGAACAGGTGATATCCCATGAATTGGGGTGATCTTGTTTTATATTCTTGTTTACCCTATTAAGCATGTCACATGGCCATAGACGATGCTCTGAACGCTCCCACTAGCTCTAACAAGCTCTATGAACCGTTCTGAGCCAACGTTCCACCCAATATATGGCAATAAAAGTTCTAAATGTTGAATGACAGACTTTGCTCATTTCATGAATAGGGCACTATGTAGACCAGATACTGCGAAATAGATACTAGGACTGAGATCAGGCAGTGTGAATACCCCAGATTATGTCTTTTTTCAAGAGTTTTGAGGAAGTTGTAGCTGAGTCCTGTTTCCGAGGATCTGAGTTTGAGAGCAACTTTTGGTCTTTACTCTGCTTGTGATTCAAGACACCATCTGGTCAGATCTTGACCAAATCCCTCGAAAAAAGTATAATCTGGGGTATTCAGACTGCCTGATCTCAGTTCTGGTGTTGATTTCGCACTATCTGGTCTACATAGTGCCCTTTTCATGAAATAAGCAAAATCTGTCATTCAACATTTAGAACTTTTATTGCCATATATTGGGTGGAACGTTGGCTCAGAACGGTTCATAGAGCTTGTTAGAGCTAGTGGGAGCGTTCAGAGCATCGTCTATGGCCATGTGACATGCTTAATAGGGTAAACAAGAATATAAAACAAGATCACCCCAATTCATGGGATATCACCTGTTCTGAGTGTGCATGGCTCCTTTTTCTAACACATATACATGGTCTAAGTCCAAATGGTGTGTTTTACAGTGCCTCACACGATGGAGGAGTGCACTATGGAGTGAAAACATAATTTCCATGTATAGTCAAAATGCGATGTTTTCCATCATCAGATAATGGGATATCACATTGAAGGTTGTTCTGTAGTCTAAAGGACGAAGGTAGTATATCCAGGACCTCTGCATATTGGTGTTTCCCCAAGATATTATGGCCAGCATACAATTTATCATTTATTCGATTTTTTCACCCTATTATTGCACTGTATTGAACTCCACTGTACCTCAGTTGACTTCAAAGCACATAGAACAATGTACCTATGCGGTTAGATCATTGAAAACGGTTGAATTGTGAGCCAGGGAAGGGCTGATGTGAATGATTTCCTTTTTGGGCAGAAAGCGTTAGTGTCCCAAAAAGGAAATTTATACCCGAAACCATTGATCCCCGTACCCATGTCGTAGAGCTCATTGAGGGCTACCAGATTTATATATACCATTTTCTAATTGGTGGGCTGGTTGGCCCGCAAAATGCAAAATACTTTCCGAGACGCGGCGCTTTTTGAATCAATATTGGTATTTAAACCATCCAGGCATCAATTATGACCCCAATACAGGTGGCCATCCCTCCCAAGGCACCCAATACAGACAGCCATCACTTTCAAAGGAAAAGCTGGGACCATCAATCACATTTCTGATATCAGGACAGCCATCACTTTCAAGGCAAAAGCCGGGACCATCAATCCTCACCCAATATTGATGGCCATCGCTTTCAAGGCAAAAGCCGGGACCATCAATCCCCAGCCAATATAGATGGCCATCAATTTAGGTATTTTAATTGGTATTAAATCATTAGTTTTTTGCAGCTGTGGCAGCCTGCCGGAGTGGCATCAATGCCGTAGCAAGCCACCGGCACAGGTTGTGGCTGTGTAGCAAGACCCCAGAAATAACGCATTAAGCCCTTGGTCTACAGCCAGGCTTTAACTGGTTAATCTGACCATATGAGCTGCAGTTGTTTCGTAGGTGAGTGGGTTCTTTGCCTGTCTTTTCTTTCCTTGTTCTTTCGATTGTGGGGATCCGGGAATTTGGGGGTTCTCTTGCATGTTTCGGTGCGAGAGTTTCTGCGGAGCACGTATTTCCTTGCGTGCGAGGGATGCCGTTTTGCGGGGCGGACGCGGAGGTCGTGCGACGCGTCCCGCGCTTGCCTGTGGATGCGCGGACGTCGCCCCAGCCTTCTTTGACGCGCTCTACCCGCTGCGCGGGCGCCCCGTCTGGGCTTTGCGCTCTTGCCCTTCGAGTTTTGTTGAACATGCTGCGCGTACTACACATCTTCATGTGCACTGTATACCCGGCGCCTTCCTCCGCCGTTATCCGTCGCTCGCTGGATGGACGTCGGACGAATGAGTCGGTGGTTACACTGACCCACGACCGAGCTCGCATTTCACTTTTCATTGCTTTTTTTTTTTTTTTTTTTTGCCTCTATCGTTGCGTGGACCATAGCAGCACGAGCTTGATACCTCCACGCACCACCCGCGTGATTTTGTGGCGCTCTTAGCAGTTCCTCGTCGTCCTGGAGCTATTCGTCGTCGTCGACATGTGGCTGTGCCTTGTGACGATCATTATCTTCGACTTGTCTTATATCACCGTGATTTCTGCTGGGACATGTTGAGGAAGGAAGGAAGGAAGGTGTATACCGGCGCGGTCCCGTTCAGGAACAACCGGGGCCCGTACTACACACAATATTGAACTGTATGCTACGGATATCCTCACCCCCTCACCATTTCATTACCTGAGTACCCCGTCAAACATCTCCCCAGCTAGGTCGGTAATAAAATAAAATAAATACCGGTGGGTCAGTCGAAATGCATCCGGAGCCCCAGGGTGGCCTGGTGACGAGGATCGAATATGAATGTATGAATGAATGTTATTCCAATTTGGGAGTTTTGATTGATTTCGGCAGGTGCGGGTAGAATCGGGGACGGGAATATCGCCCTGAACGTCCCGAAGAGACAGGGGCAGAGGAATCCAAGTCCTATGTACCGAAATGTTATAACGGTGAAAGGCCGAGGAGATTGTGGAGGACTTTGGCAATGGACAATGGGTAACCCGGTGGGCAGGGAGGGAGTTTGAGAGCGAAGCACAGTCGAGAGCCCCTATTGAGCGCGACGGTCATACACCGGCTGGAATACGCTATCTGCGACCGTTCTGAGTACGCCATGTATCCCTTTTGTGCTCGGGCTATGCCTTATGCATCTGGGTAGTACTGGTTTCCTCTTTCTCTAGGTCATTTGCAGTTGATGGTGGTGGTTAGATCTAGATGTTGAGGATTTACCCCGTTGTGATCGCCACCTCTTCTTGCGTCACTGAGCTCTGTGGTTCCACGGTGTCTGTTCTTTTGCCGCGATCAAATGATATTGATATTGACCTCTTTTCATTTGCAGCAACCTCTTCGCCCAACGATCCTCACCCGAGCCAATTCTTCCACTACACGGAAACCCCATCGGCGTCCCCGCCAAATGCCGTCTTAATTTCCGCCTGCACACCATCCTCATCCGGTGGCGGTGCATTTCGGGGTCCTCCTGCGCGGGGAGGGAGATTTCCCTTCGCCGCGAAGCGGCCCAGGAACCGCTTGTGCATTTTACATATGCACCTACTTTGCCCGCTCGTACTTTTCGTGCCTGTACACAATGTGTAATTCTACATCCTAATATATTCACCCCCTTTTCTTGTGGCCTGTACCTCACTGCGATCTGCCAGCCGCCGTTTGTATGCTACCCAAAATATCTGGCCCGTCTGAGTGCTTCCTTGTTCGCAATCAAGGACTATCACATCTTGCATTACTGTCTTGAGAAGCCGGATCTCTCAGAACTGCTCGCGAATATATATATTGGCTGCTTCAGAGGGAAGCGGGCGCCGGTCGTATGGGCACGGCAATCTTGGAGGCAAGGCGTCCGCGCGCGGCTTGAAGCGTTAAAACTTGAATCATCAGCAGCGTTTCAAGAGTCGGGGCGGAAGGATAGATACGGGGTGGACATACCCGGAGCGCGCGACCAAATGCGCGACGCACCCAACGGGCGAGCACGCCACTGCACGCTTGCACCTCCTGACGGGTGGCCTGCTCCGCTTCCGAAGGCTCCCTTTGCATCGCCACGTCCCACCCGTCCTCTGCTTCTCGGCCTCGTCCTCAAACACGCGCTTTCTTCTGCGTCTCCTTTTCGCCAACTCCGATCCGTCCCCGCCGGCTTCCGCGCGCGGAACGGGAACGAGCAGGATGTACGATGTACGAACGGCAGCCCAATCTCGCGGAGCCCAGGTACACGCCGCCGAAGGCCTGAATCGCGAACGAGCTGCGCCTAATTTGGTTCGCCCGCTGGCTAATCGTAATGTGAGGACAGCACGGTCTGCCGGCCACAATAAGCATTCGAAGAAAGGGCAAAGGGCAAGTGAGACGCACAACGTATTTATGCCCCGCGGCATCCGGTGTCGCGTCACCGCACAGGCTAAGACTGAGACAAATACAGAGGCCCAGGAGGCTGGAGCGCCGTTCGTGCTTGTGTTTCCCCTGCGCAGCCGTCCACGGCCTACATACCATATCATATGTAGGCCACAGGATGAATACGACGAGGGCAGAGTATATCTCGCGGTAGGGGAGCCGAAAGACCCGCGTCGCGGTAGGAGTGCGCCGGGAACGAATTTCGTACGAGTGGCTCTGGTCGACGGCGTGTGGCTTCGCCGACTGAAGTCAGCCCTGGCAAGTTAAGTTTTACAGCGACTCGGAGGAACCTGGAGGCTGAAGTAGGCGGGGCGAGGCGAGGACAGTGCCGACAGAGGTTTTGTCTAGCTGGAGGAGGAGAAGAGAGAACTTCAAGAATCGACTCCTGCGGTGCGGAGTCAGCACTGGCGGGCCGTCTATCTGAGCGCAAGATGCGCGTACGTACGTCACGGTCAAGGCGAGCTCGAATCCAGCGCTGCTGCGCTTGGAACGTGCAGACATGGTGTAGACGACGTGATGCAGAAGCAGGCAGGCAGGCGTGCTCTCGACTTGTCGCTTGCCACGACGGCGAGTCAAATCGAGGATCTGTATGTGTGTAGTAGCGGGAAGAAGGACAGTATTCTCGGCGTCCGCTTTGAGGACTTGCGGGCCGACCGCGGGCATCGGCGACTGAGCACTGAGCTTGAGCCGAGATAAGATAGACGATAGACGTGGACGCAAAGCGTATGTAGGCCGAGGGCGGACAGAGGGTGCTCGATCGAGACGGAAGAAGAGCAGCCTCGACGCCACACGCGCACGAGCGGGGTATGATATCAAGTCAAGGTCAAGCCATCCAGCAAGACGCAGGCAGCGTCCACGCGATGGCGGGGACGTCCGCGCAGGAGTAAAAATTCGCGCGGATTACGGTGGAGCAACAGCAGGAAGGACCTTTCAAGTTCGCGTGGATGTGTCCGTCCACCTGGGGCACGATGAGTATGTATGCACGATATGTATGCAGAGCGACAGAAAACCACACACCGCTCGAGATGAGTTGAGTAAGTGCATTCAGGTGAAAGGCTCCTCAAGCGCTCTCAGTCGGCCACACTCTTCATCCTTCGGGACACACGAGACGATACAACCCAGACCATAAGATAAGATAGACGGTGCAGTACACACTAATACAGCCAGTACAAAATGAGGGCATTGTACACATAATATAAGGGGGCTGGTGTCGTGTGCGTGTTTTACCTGAACAAAAAGTGTGGTTAGATTATGATACTTGATAACGAAGGGGAAGGGACTAACACTTCTTGGGAGACCGCGCCTTTGCCCTCTGCGAATAGAAGCGTCTGAGTCAGCAAAATATGACAGACAAGCTGGAGGGCCAACGCACTCTTCGTGGCAGTAGGTAGGAGCGAGGGGTCGATGTGCGGGACGACACCGCCCTGGGAGATGACGACCGAGCCGAGGAGCTGTGGGCGGCATGAGCATCTGAGTTGAACAGATGAATGAAGAGACACACCTTGCCCAGCTCTTCATCATTGCGGATGGCGAGCTGCAAGTGGCGCGGCACGATACGGTGCTTCTTGTTATCCCGCGCGGCGTTGCCTGCGAGCTCGAGGATCTCCGCCGCGAGGTACTCCAGGACCGCCGCCAGGTACACTGTGCGTGCGCCACAATCGAATTAGCTCTTATAGCACATAGGAGCCTGCAAGTCGACTGACCAGGTGCACCCGCGCCCACGCGCTGCGCGTAGTTGCCCTTCTTCAGCAGACGGTGGATACGACCGACGGGGAACTGCAGGCCGGCCTTGGAGGAGCGCGACTGGAACTTACCGGCGTCGCCGCCGCTGCCTGCTGCCTTGCCCGACTTTGATTTGCCGCTAACTTTGCCAGACATTGTTTAATGGGTGTGGGTAGCTTGAGGGTGTGTGAGGGCACTGAGGGCGAGGGGCAGAGATGGTGGGGGTCAGAGAAAGACGCTGGGTCCGCCATCGTCGTCCTTTTAAAGCGCGAGGCAGACAGCACAACGAAACAAACGAAAATAACGCGTCCCGACAATCATTCATCTGCTCACCGGCGTCCCTTCCACGACCTCCGAAGGAATAGAAAAATACTATGACCCGCTTGCTATCTTTCCAAGATGTTAACCGGAACTGATTCTGCGGGACTTGTCTTTGGGGTTGGGCATTGGTCGATCGACGGCCGTGCAGTAAGTATGTACATGTTTGTTCTCAATTAAATCCAGAAACTGACGGTTTTTCGATCTTTTTGCGTGAACATACCCAACGGCGGCATTCTGGGCAAACTTCGAGAGAGAGAAATGTTCTCAACATGCGGCACTATGTCCTCCCAAAAGCTAGGGCTGTCACAATGACTTGGCACATTTTTGCGAGGCCTTTGACTCTGCCATTTGGAAGCAACATTCAACCAATGACTGTGCAGTCCAGGATGCTCCTAAAATCGCGATAAATTCCACAGCTATGCCTCACACTATATATATCTCGCATACAAAATTCTTGAACACAGACAGTTCTCCTTGTCTCCCAATTGCGCTCGAAAGATCAGTGATCAATCGTGATGGGGACTGTGTTCACAAGTACAACTCAATCGGAACTCCAGTCAGGAGAGTGGAATTAACTACATCATGTTTACAGGGCATACTAGCATTGGTCTGAAGTGGGATCACGTCTAATTGGGTATCATGCAGGCTGGACATCTGTCATTCATCTGGGAGACAGCAACACCTAGATGAAGATCATGTATCAGTTAGTGTGTCAGTCTCCGAGGTACGGCAAGCAAACTGTTCATCCAAGGCCAAAATCTCTTTCAACATCTCAGGTTTGTTCTTCATATCCCCCAGTTTCATCTTTGCAATCACAGATTCCTTCAGCAATTCACATCGGATGTCGAGTTGTTTACGAAGCACCACCTTGGTCAACTTTGCGAGCTTCGGTGGATCCAACACGATGGGGATAGTCTTCAGCTCGGAAATCCTCGCCACCACATTGTCAGCCTTGGCTTTCTGCTTGGCACGGGATTCTTCGGCCGCCTTTTGCTTGAACTGCAACAGTTCATCACGAAACTTGCGCATGGTGCCGCTGGCATCCTCCACGCAAGCCAAGCACATGATGTACAGTGCATCCTCCTCCGTATCCAGCTTCGCACCGGCAAATGCTTCCGTGTTTGTAAGGGCAAGCTTAAGCTCGGTGCGGGGTGCGGAAAATAGCGGGGGAATCCAAAGTATAAATATGGGTACTAGAATACAGGAGCGGAAATACCACACACCTAGCGGGGGAATCTGAAGAGAAGAAAGGATGGGGATTCCCACACTAGGCGAAACCTTATATACTAATTGGTAACTACCCAGTAGCACGTGTCCGGAGGTATCTACAGTGATCATGGGCCTGATCACACAGCATGTGCCAGCAAGAGCGGATGGTTGGACAGACAGATGGATGGGCGCAGGAGTATCCGGAGCACCAGATGGAAAAGTGTTCGGGGCAGATCCGGAAGCATCCGGAGTGGGGGTTCCCCTGACAGTGTTATTGCGGTAGTAAGCCTCTGAAGCGCTGAAGTGAGCAATAGTAGAGGCAGATCGTGCGCGAGCATGGACCTGCCAGCCTCCCAGAAGACTCTTGTTGGCGTCGTTTTTTGTAGGTATGAACATGAGTAGTTTTTCAGATGGCGTGAGGGAGTGGATAAGACCATCGTGATTGAACTTGGCAGAGTGTTTCCAAGTGGGGATGGTTCCCTTGAGAAAGGTGATGAGGATGTGTTCGAGATGAGGGAGTCAAGAGGACATGAAGTGGACAGGGTCAACAGCGAATTGATCCCTAAAAGGTTGGCCATCAAGTGTCACGTCTTCATAGGAGGCTGTTGGGTTGAGTAGGAGATCCGGCTCAGCAATGAGCTTCTCTATATGTGCAATGACCTGCTTATAGAGTGGCCCAAGGTCGAGGTGGTTGACACCTAGTGCCCAAATTGCCGCAATGTAAGGGTCAGAAACAGCGAACTTGTAAAGGGTCATGACACAACATTTGGTCATTGTTGCTGGATCATTCAAGCCGTTGTACGCATTCTGCTCCGAGTGATTGAAGCCAGGTGTCTGTTTAGAGTCGTGGATAATGTGAAAGAAATCAAGGTACGCAGAGTGGGAGGCCACCAACTCTGCTGCAGCGGTGAGATGCATGCTGAAGCAATTATTCAAAGTATCGGGGTACTTGACGGTGGTCTGTTCGCCAGTGATGTCGAATTTTACTTTGGTGAAGAAGTGCCGATGTAGGTCCTGGTGGCCTCTTTGTTGTCTTTATGGCAGAAGAGATTACCGCAGATGGATACCAGCTTGTGTCCACTGCTTGTTCCACAGCCTCAGAGTCCACACCATCGCCAAGGGAGATCGTGGCAGCATTATCTTTGTTAGCAAGCAGGACAAGGGGTGTTAATCCCAAAGGAACCCACACTCCTTCCATGCCGTTGACACCATACACAGAACAGTTGTGATCCTTGTGTCTGCAGCATCCAGCGATGATGCGGTGCATAAGGAGATGCTGCTGTGGCTTGGGGAGGTCTTTGAAGCATGCTGATCCTAGTTCCTTGGCGAGGGATTGAAGGGCCTCGGCACGAACATCTTCGGGGAGTGAACTGCGCACAAACAATAATGTCAACTGGGTTAAAATCATTGCAGAGTCGAAAATACTTGGGATCAAGACCTGCAGGGTCGTCACACATCTCCTCAACTACCTTCCAGAGCACAATTTCCTCCCTGCTCAGATCCATCTCTGCCACCAACTGCTTTTTATTGACACACTTCCCTGCAGAGGTTCGAACATCTTTCGCATGGTCAGCATTGTGAGCCACCATCTTGCACCACATATCATCAGCATCGTATAAAAGGCTGTTGAGAGCATTGTGGTGGGAGAGCGGACTGTTCTGGTATGTCTCAGCGATCTTCTGACTCACAATTTCCTAGCCTTCGTGTTGACTCTGTGCAGTGTGATCTAGGGCATGCTCAATGGTGACCACACACTTTCGAAAGGCAGTTTGTGGCTTGTTCGGGTCTGCCGTATATGTCGGAGTGGCATAGGTAAGATGTCAAGCCTCATACTTGATGTTTTGATGACTGGTTCTGTTGCTGCTCAGACAATAGCTTGGAGACCAACAAAATAAAAAGATGTTGAGGAAAACATTAAATAAGAGCCTCACCCTTGGTACGCACTAACTTGTGCCCCAGTTGGAGCCTGACCTTAATTCCGGCCTCTGTGGCGATGTGACCAACGGTTTGATGGCTTATGGAGTGCTTGATGTTAACATTGAAGACCTTTGCAACCTGAGACAGAAGGGGACTGAGCTGGGCTTGTGTGCAGCCGGCACAGGTAAACACAAGCGCAAGAGTGCAATATTGGGAGCTATACATCTGTCCTTTCATGCCTGACCACTTGGATTGGCCGTGGCTTGTCTCCCGGGCTGTCTCGAGGGATGTCTTCCCTCATGTCTCCTGCATCTGAGTCGCACGCAAAGCTTTCACCAGTTTGTTGTGCTTCCAGCGATCAGAAAGAACAGTGTCTTCCAGATGAGCTATATTCAAAGAAGTTGGCTGATATGAAGGGATTTAGAAGCTGACATCTTTTCCTCAGCATCCGCACGAGAAACAGCCTGTAAAACCTCCTGCTTGGGAGATGAGATTCTAGCAAGAAGGACTGATTTACCGTGCATGAGGTGGTTGATCTGTTGCTGGAACTGCCTAATGGTCATTTCCTGTTCGTTGATTGTATTGTATATGTCGCAAAGGTCACTTTGGACATCAGAGAGTTTTTTGAGGGTCGTGGTATGCTCAGTTTCGAGTGTGAGGATTTGTCTGCCAGAGACATCAAGCTGGGCATGCAAAGTGGAGTTTTCGGACTGCAGCTGAGTGTTAGAGGCTATGAGTGACTGTATTTTCTTTGACTGCTGCTCGATGTGATCCTTGAGGGTAGAGAAATAAGCTTGTGTGTGCGCAGAGGTGAGGTAGCTGCCAGTACAGTGTTCTCTTTTCCATGGGGATGGCGGGCTGAATGAGTGGCTGAGAGAACTTCCAGTTGCTTGGTTGAGCACTTTCTGCCCATCAATGGTGAGAGGGGAGACAGAACAGATAAATAATTTATTAGCTCAACTTAAGTTCAGACTGAATATATCCCCCTTTATACTCATGAGTTCTGTGGAGCTTAAGTTGATTTACTGGTGCAGGGGCTTTTGCTCGGATGCAGGTGGCCATGTACCAGCACCTGCATCACCAAATACTTTATTAGCTCATCTCAAGTTCGGGGTGATTTTATTGCCACAGGGATTTAAGATCTACTACAACTCAAGTTCTGTAATGCAATATCTTAAGTTTCTTAATGTAGCCTACTACATACTATTTTTTCAAGGGGCCAACACAAACTTAAGTAAGTGCAGGGGCCATTTTGAACTTGAGTTCATACCGTGATCTTAAGTTGTCCCTGACTTACAGCTATTGGCGGTACCGAAGGCGCGGATTGAAAATTTCTGTTTTGGGCAGTTTTTGATCCTCTGCAAAGAGTTGTCTCTAGCTCACTCAGTTCGGCGCCGTTTGACTTGAAACCAAGCTAGAACTCCGGGAATAATTCAGGCGCAATTAGTGATAGAGCTAGATCCGGAATAATACTACATTTAGGAACACCTCCAAAATGCGCGAGATTTTCATCTACAAGCCTCAAATCATGTCCGATGGGTCTGGAATTTTTTTAGGAGCAGTTATCATACATTAGGAATGTTGTCATACAGCCATAACTAATTAGATTTGTTGTAAAGGGTGTCTATTGTGCTTTAAAGACAATTTGAACAGCAAATACATATTTGGCTCCAATTCTTTGAGTTCTCACCTAAATGTGCTGTAGAAGGGCTCCAACGGGACATCCATTATCTCCTTGGACACTTGACTTACTTGTTTGCAGCATACGTCGGCTGAACGATGGTAACTCGGACGCATTGGTGTGTCGCGTCGCGGTGACCATCAGGTTGCCGTGATGATTCATCATTGCCCACATGTGTCAGCGCTTCCTTTTTGTCGTCTACACACCTCTCATTCCGCCATGGCAAGAAGACAACGTCAAGTCCCTCTCAGAAACAACTATTCACGTGATTTGAAGCGTCGGGTCATCCATCTCTCACAGAAGCACCACAAGGGCTCCACAGAGATTGCCCATCTGCTTGATATGCCTCTATGTGTTGTACAGCGTGTGCGGCAGGTTTGGAACAAGATTGGGGAGGTCTCCCGACAGAGAGCACATTCTGGGAGGGAGCCTTTGATGTCCCGAGAGGCTGTGGATGTATGTCTTGTTCACCAATCCCGGTTACTGCCCTCCAAATATTTCAGATGATGTTGGGAATGCTTGAGCATTCCCCGGACCTATACCTGGACGAGATTCAAGAGCAACTCTCAGCAGTCCATGGGGTTGAGATGTGTCTGAGGACTATCAGCCGCACCCTGAAACATCTGGGAATGACCTCAAAAAAGGTGAGAATTCTACATTCGATAAGACGGTGATTCCCAAACGTGTCCAGCTTTCCAAACCCGCTGCTGAAAGATGCGAAGAAGCACGCTGTGACTTCGCATTTGAGGTTGGGAAATACCCTGCAAACTATCTTGTGACAGCAGATGAATCTGCCGTGAATTTGCTAACTATGTACCGTCTCAATGGCTGGGCGTACAAGGGCACACGGGCACACAAAGCCTGTGGCTTTGTGCGTGGTCCAAGGTACAAACATCAGCAGCACTCCTTGATAATGTCCAACTAGGTCTCCAGATATTCCCTCCTTCCTGCAATTACAGTGGATGGTCTGATCTACACCCACGTCAAAGCTGGCAGATATAACAGCGAGCAGTTCATGGAATGGCTTGAAGGACTGCTTGAAGTTATGAATCCCTATCCGGCTCTGCAAAGCATTTTGATCCTCGACAATTGCCGTATCCATCATGTTGAAGGTGTCAAAGAAATGTGCAATGCAAGGTGTGTGCATTTATTTTTCTCATTTCTGTACCTGACACATTTTTCAGACGAATCAAGCTCCTCTATCTACCCCCATACTCGCCGGACTTGAACCTGATCGAGGAGTGCTTCTCTTGGATCAAACATTACATCCGTCGCAACGGACAAGAATTTCGTCGAATCTGTGAGGGCGATGACAAGGGTGCTCCATATGTGTTCTTGTACAATGTGATGGATCATATAACAGCTGAGGCTTCACGAGGGTGGTTTTCTCACTCGGGATATTTGTAGTCAGACATTGAATTGAATTAGCTATGCGTTCAGGACGACTTGACGACGGAAAATATACAGTACTTTACCAGAATATACAGTAAAACACCAAGAAAAGGGTGTAACCAAACCACCCGAGCATTATGCACCATGGATTACGATCGACGAGCATGCCTGGCCATTTTATCCAACTGCTTCACCTCTCTTCGCACCTTGTCAAGCAGATATGTCGCATCACCAGGAACAACAAACCCAAATCGCTCCGTCCCAAGTTCGTCAACTGTGAGAGCCACAATTTCGTCGATTTGATAGAAGTGGAGAGAGTCCAGTGTCTCTCCCACTGAGCAAAGGCCTTCACGTTGGGGAACTGCAAGGATGAGCCTTGCGACAAAGTCAGTAATCGATGGGTATGAAACATCCTCCTCGGGCAGATCACTCGACAGCTGTGGATGGATAGCCGAGCTAGAGGGGAGCTGTGGAGCAGCCGGTGGATGGGGATGATACCCTGGCAGCGAACCACCAAAAAGAGGCGGCATGGTATAAGGAAAATATGGATTATACTGGGCAGGAGGTCCCACAACTCCCAGTACCGGCCCATCCTTGGCTTTGCGATGGAACATAGTGAATAAATCACCTTGCAGTGGTGTTGTTTTTGTGACATTATTCGTTCTGCAAGCCTGGGTCCAATTATAAGTCACAACTGCATGGACAATAAATAATGTACCAAGCTAACAGCCCATGCGCGATGTTGGTTGAATGACAGATGAATATGTGTGCCACTCCTGTCAATCTTGCATACATATGTGGGGCCACAGCGCATACACTTGCAATATTCTGCATTGAGTTCTGCCATCGCCTTCTTCTCAGCATCCGCAACACCTTCATCATTGTCATCTTCCCCCGCCGAGTCATCGTTATTGAGGTCCATGATGGTCATCTTACCTTTCTTCTTGGTCGGTGCAGCTGGCTTCTTCTTTGTCATTGCGCACAGAGATAACATGTACTAATTTTGCGGTGAGAATGTGGCTGAGGAGAAGATTGGCGGACTTACATTGTCAGGAAAAACAGAGATAACAATGCTCACATCCTTCTTAGTTTTCGCTTTAGCTGTCACGTCGGTGACCAATCCACCCAGTCTTTCTCTGTGCGAAGGTTGATTGTCGCGGATTTGTGAATAGCAGTCGAAAGCTTGTACGTAAGTGTCGGCTTCTGCACCACACTAACACAGCCAATTGTCTCGTGAATCAGCTTGAGAGCGTCCTCAAACAAGATTGTAGTTTTGATGGAGAGGCACTGGCTGCCCTCGGATGTAGCCTCGGGTACCATCAAGACAACAGCTAATAGTAATTACGGTCATCTCAGAAAGAAGACAGATTCAAGACATAGGCGTACATGGGGCCGGCTTCTCCTTTTCAACCATTTCTACGCTCTCCGTGTCTGAGAGGAGTGCTTTCCTTTCTAAAGAAGTCAATTGGTGTGAGCTTCGGAACGAAAGGGGTAAAAAAATTCACTTTTTGCCGGTTTCGCCTTTGCCGCAACCTTGGACTTAGGCTTGGGTCCAGGCTTCTTCGGAGGCTTTTGAACCACTTCTTCGACTTCTGAATCGCTCTGACCCATCAGCCAATGCCCACACTTCTTCCTGGCAGGCTCGGGGGCGAAATCACTCTCATCATCAGAAAGAACACCAGATCCCGATTTGCGTTTCGACCCAGTAGGAGGCAGGGGGATTGAAGAAGGTAGGTCGTCGTCCGAAGGAGTCGCCATCGTCGTTGGAGAATCGGGGAAATGAAGAGGCTGCTCCGAGTCAGACAAAGACAACACTGTTGAGAGTGGGCTGGAACTTTTGGTGGACACAGTAATGCCCTTAGCTTTGTCTTCAGCGAGACGTTGGCTCTTGCATTGTCTGGCTGCTGCAAGAGTCCCCGCGTTTGCCATACACGAGAAACAAAGAGGAAGCGCTGACGCGTGTGAGCAATGATTGATCATCACGGCAACCTGATGGTCACTGCGATGCGATGCGCCGATGCGTCCGAATTACCATCGTTCAGCCGACATATGCCGCAAATGAGGAATTCAAGTGTCTAAGGAGATAATGGACGTCCCATTGGAGGCCTTCCACAGCACATTTAGGTGAGAACTCGAAGAATTGGAGCCAAATATGTATTTGCTGTTCAAATTGTCTCTAAAGCAACAATAGACGCCCTTTACAACAAATCTAATTAGTTATGGGTGTATGACAACATTCCTAATGTATGATAACTGCTCCTAAAAATTCCAGACCCATCGGACATGATTTGAGGTGCGTAGATGAAAATCTCGGGCGGGAAGTTGGATTTTGGAGGTATTCCTAAATGGAATATTATTACAGATCTAGCTCTATCACTAATTGCGCCTGAATTATTCCGGGAGTTGTAGCTTGGTTTCAAGTCAAACGGCGCCGAACTGAGTGAGCTAGAGACAACTCTTTGCAGAGGATCAAAAACTGCCCAAAACAGAAATTTTCGATCCACGCCTTCGGTACTGCCAATAGCTGTAAGGTCGCACTTGATTCAAGTTCTGGCTTGGGGTTCTGGCTTGAAATAAGTCCAACTGCAGGGGTTACTTTGAACTGAAGTTCAGACTGTCATCTTACAGCAATTGGTAGTACCGAAGGCGCGAATCAGAAAACTGCCGTTTTGGGCCATTTTCGATTCACGCGATCGATTTGCCCATAATTCGATGGGATCTTCACCAAATGAGCTAAAACTTAGCTAAATAATTTGGCCTAATTCATACGCTATTAGTGATAGAAAAATATTAGCGAAATAAATAATTTTTTTTACCGTGTATCATATCAGCTTCTTCTGACTGTCGAATCCGGTTACCGAGCTCAAATCTTGTTCAAAAAAGATAGATTCTTGGGAGAGGCTACATATGAGTGCATACTGTATTGTCATAGAGCTAAAAGTGTCAATATATTTTTTACTGAACTTTCTTCCTCTTCCGAGGGCACTTTTATGCAGTTCAAAGAGAATGCACTTTATCTCCATGAACTTTGGATCAAATGAGGAAAGAAAGTGACTCAGAGGGTCGCAACACACCTATCTAGAGGTATGCAGGAAAATTCCCACAAAAAACGCGTATGGTACATGCTAATTAGAACGCATTGCGTCCATTTTCCGCTACCATCATTGGCTGCTGTGATTTCATCAGTCGTGTCATCACTGTCGTGACGTGCGTCGCTTTCCCTCAGCCGCAGGTGGATGGCCAATAAGAAGACTCTTGCAGACGCTCGAGAGCGCAGACAGCAACTGGATACTAGTTCTCAGCCTGAAACTCGACCTGAGCCTGTACAACCACCAAGTATGCCTTCTCAGCCCGACATCAGAAATTTCTGACAGATTGCCAGAAATTGTCCTCATGATACCGGCAGCTGCGACCGACTGCGACTGACTGCAACCAGCATCTCCCAATGAGACCCACATTCTCCTTCGAGGATGCTCTCGAGCTAATCCACGAAACCATTGGTTGTGTTGGTGTCGAGCGCAAACCCACCCTGCATACAAGTTCTTGACTGCTAAACAGCATGCCATGACGATCAGTGTTTGTAATGATATGGACTGGGAGGGCCTGGTCACTGATGCCCTTGCAAAGATGAAAATGAAGAAGGATATTAGCGTGGACATCTTTGTGCTTCCCGAAAATGTGAGATTTTCTGTTTTCTGTTTCTTTTTCGGGTCACAAACTAACTCTTACCAGTATATGCTGTCTCTGCACGCCAAGAACAAGAAAAAGATGCCCACAACTACAAAACGTAAAGGTGGTAAGGCTAAGCTTACTGTTATGGACCTTGACAACAACGACTCGGAGGAGGGGGAGGACGATGATGATGAGGAAGTGGGAGCTGCTGAGAAGAAAGCCTTGTCCGAGCTCAAATTGAACTAAAAAAACTGGGATAGAAGGGAATAGAGTGGTGGAAGAGAAAGAAAGACGCGCGTCGCAACAGTGACAACACGACTGATGAAATCACAGCAGCCGATGATGGTAGCGGAAAATGGATGCGACACGACGCATTCTAATTAGCATGTACCACACGCGTTTTTTGTGGGAATTTTTTTGCATACCTCTAGATAGGTTAGGGCATCAAACTGTCAGTATTACGCGTACGGCGTAATTTTTACGCCGTATATCTGGTACGCTACGCCCTTCCCGTGCGTAACGACCAGAAACGAAAGGGCAAACGGGACTGTTACGTATGTAACGTCCGTTTACGTGTAATTTACCGGATTTTACAAGATTTTTCACACATCTGATCGCAATACCTCTAAGGGCCCTACAGGATCGATCGAAGCATACAGGAGATCAGTAGGATATAACTGAACATGATTCTCTGAGCACTACCACCCAGAATCAAGATTGAGTACCTTGATGAAAGCTCAATGTCGGTCTTAGAGGCGCAGTTGAATTGTTTGCATGAACAGAAACATGTCGAGATGGCTAAGCCGATTGAATTTGGGTGAAGCGGCGTGTTGGCGGATCCCAAAAGAGCTCGGCAATGTGATACGTGACGGCCATCAGATGCAAAGGTATCAGCATCGCCGGCATGGGTCGAAGCCGTTTACGTGTAAACAGACGGTTACGGGGCAGCGTTTACGCGCCAAGCCGTAGCGTAACCGTATTGTATGAATGAAGCAACAAGTCCGTTACGATACGGCCCGTAACCGTCTTTACGGTCTGTAACTCTGTAAAATTTACGGACGGTTTGATGCCCTAAGATAGGTGTGCTGCGACCCTCTGAGTTACTTTCTTTCCTCATTTGATCCAAAGTTCATGGAGATAAAGTGCATTCTCTTTGAACTGCATAAAAGTGCCCTCAGAAGAGGAAGAAAGGTCAGTAAAAAATATATTGACACTTTTGGCTCTATGACAATACAGTATGCACTCACATGTAGCCTCTCCCAAGAATCTATCTTTTTTGAACAAGATTTGAGCTCGGTAACTGGATTCGACGGTCAGAAGAAGCTGATATGATACACGGTGAAGAAATTAATTTATTTCGCTAATATTTTTCTATCACTAATACCGTATGAATTAGGCCAAATTATTTAGCTAAGTTTCAGCTCATTTGGTGAAGATCCCATCGAGTTATGGGCAAATTGGTCGCACGAATCGAAAATGGCCCAAAACAGCAATTTTCTGATTCGTGCCTTCGGTACTGCCAATTGCTGTAATACTTTGGATTTCCCCACTAGTTCCTGTGCCTTGCACCGAGCTTAAGGTTGCCCTTACAGCAGAAGAAAGGATCTAAGGGATCAACTGGTCAAGATTGGGAAGTTTGGTGCAGGTACGGATTCGGACCACTACTCCAGTGCTCCATCCTCCCCCACTTCAAATCTTGACCCCTCCTCCGTTCTGATGGACCAGCAACCTGCTCCCCACTCTGTGCAACCCGAGATCCCGAGAGTTCAAACTCTGGATCCGGTTTCCGGAGTCATGGACCGGCTGGCCGCTGTCGAAGGCTCTCTTGATGTGTCAGCAACGGCCTCTGGGTCGGCTAAACAGCGAGTAACCCGACGAGAACCCCAACCAGGATAAACCCGATAGACGCTAGTAGCTCGTGTGTTCCTTGAGCAGTAGGACCAATCGTACGGCGTCCTCCCTAGGAGGCCGTATGTCATAGGTCGGGATGCGAGGTGGAACCCGGAATGAGTCAAAGAGGGTGTGCTATCCACTCAGGTATACAACCCGAGGTGTGGATACAACCCGTAATACGGTGCGAGGGAATCAGGGCAGGGTGGAGACAATGCCTATGTCAAGCCAAGGTAGAAGCCTGAGATTAGACGAGGTAGAATCTACTGTACATGGAGATTCTACCGTGCTTATATAGGCTTCTAATAAATTAAAGCAATCGCGGTCAATCGCGATCAGTTCCTGTATCGCAGCATTAAGGAGCGTTAATGCTGATACTCCTAGACTCCTTTGTGTTGGTTTCCGTGGTGTCGGAGGACTTAGGGGACCCGATGTTTGGGTCCCTAATCCTGAACGTCATCGTATCCAGTGGTTCAAACCCCGATCAGTTTGCAACCACTCCTGTACTCCGTGTACGCTTCTGTGTCAGCCTGTTGGTGCGTCCGGGGTCTAGAATCCGTCTGTACGGGTTCCTAGTCCCTAACGTCTTCTGTATCCCGTGGCACAGACTCCCCGAGTCTGCGGCTTTAGAATCCGAGGCCGGGTTTCAACCGTGAGAAGGTCACGTGGTGGCATCATGAGAGTCCCGTGCCGCTAAGAGCATCTGTATCCATACAGACGCGTCGTGTGAAAAAGTAGAACCCGGGTGATTCATGACATGATGCCATCCAAAGTGCGCTGAAACGGTGCACTTCTTATATGACTAGGAATAGCTAATTGATAGGTATTGCGAACAAACACCCAAAACAACCAACCACAACCAATCTAACTCCAAAGATCTAAGTGCTTCTCTTTGTGAGTTCGGGTCCGGGCCGTAGTATGCGACCAGCAGGTTTGAACAAACAGAAGTTGGATTTATAGGCTTCCAACAACACACTCTACAACATAGTAGCAATATGCAACCGCCAACAACAACACTGCTAGGAACCTAGGGATGGTCCGGGGGTGTGTTTATATGGGGTGGATACAAGATGGCTGGACCGCTAGGTCGAGAACACCAGGGCAGAGTATGTAGGTTTGTGAAAATCCTCACTAAGGGCAGCCCCAAAGACTACTGAGGCTAACACCAAATGGACTTCAATCCTCAGACAGCAAGACTCTCCTTGACCGCCGACCTATTCCTTAACCAAGAACAGGAACCTTTCCGCTTTTATCGGCACTAGTTCACTACAAGCGTCCAGATAGCAACCTAACACACTACAACAGAGCTTCCGTCTATATCGGGGTGAAAGCGAAGTAACTGACAAGTTATAGCCAAACTAGAGGTGGGGGCACCTAGTCCGTCTTCTTCTTAGTGGGCTCAAGTCAACACACAATCCACCTAGCAAGTGATCCAACACACTACGACAGAGCTTCCGTTGTGTTGGGGTGAAGGCAAAGTCACTGGCGCAAACTACAGTTGGGTCTCGAAGAGAACACCCTTGTTTTATATGTGGAGGTCTAGGACCAACAACATGAAATCCTCAACTTAGTCACTCGATGTTTCCAGAGTCCACAGTTTACTGATTCCAATATAAAGACTACTACAAGTGAAGTTCGGTATCAACCTCCACTAGCAGCCTGAGTCCACTAGCACCAGCTTCGTCCAAAGTCTGGGGTGTAATGTTCTTAGACCCTAGTCTATCCTGTGCTCCCTTTTATACTACTAGGTGTGAGTTACATGTGAAAGCAAGCTGAATAATACAATAAGCAATATTAGATGATGAGAAATACGGTCAGCCAATGAGACGACTGCCGTTTGGTTTTGGGACTGGTTTGGTATATGCCAGGTCAGCCTTGCTGACCAGCTAGTGTTCAACTGTGGGTATATCAATGGATCCTCAGCCCTCCTTCTAAGCCGAGTACCCCTTCCAGACCAACTGGCAATGTAGCCGGTGATCTAGGTCATCTCTACTCTGTCAGAGCGTCAATCTATTACATCTAGGTGATGCAGTGTTGTGACCGACATCAAATGGTCATATCTCATTGGCTAGAACTTTGATCTGCCCTCCAGTCATCGGTACAGGCTGTACGATCATCCCTAGCTCCGTTCCAATAGCCTGCTTGCTATTCCCCTTCGCCCTAGCTGCCCAGATTGGGCACTAGCCTCGTGCTGCCTCATCTCGTATGTCGTGGTATGTCTTTGTCAAAGCCCTAGCTGGTCGCTAGTCGGGTTGTTCCGCCTAGTGCCGTCTAGTCGCTTATCTAGAGATTAGATAGTACCACCGGTTACCACGCCGAGCTTCCCAGCTCAAGGCATAGTCCCCTAACTGTACTTCCATTATAGATATCTGTCTGCTAGACCCTCACTAGCTCCGTCGCAAGTCATCTCTGGACTACTAGAGTCTCCTAGGTCATGTCTCATGAATGTATAGGAAGTGGTTTAATCCCTGGTTGTTTGTACACTCAGCTAGCAGCTAGTGCGTCACACTAGTGCCGCCTCGTGCTACAGTCAGCAGTTAGGGCTCGCTCTGACTCTCCTTTATATCACCTAACAAGTGGTCTGCGTACTAGCTGGTATACTAGTAACAACAGAAGTGCTAGTTGCTTCCCGTTGTATAAAATACTGGTCATAGGAAATCGCAAAATTAGCCCTGGATGCCGCGCATTTATGTTATGCCGTTTCACCACATCTGATGAAAACCGGCAACTCTGGCAACCTAAACACTCGTGACCCAGCGTGTTTCCTCAGTGTCTCAACACAACACAACACATTGCCCAACTCCTGTTCCCTTGACCCGTTTCTGTTGCTTAGGTGGATGTTGGAAACAAGTCAAAGGAAGTTCCTTGACTTATTAATTGGCTACACGTTTCCCTTACGGTTTTCAGGGTGAGACTAGCCAATGGACGTTCTAATTCCTTAGAACGTCCACCCGTTTCTCTGTGGTTCGCCCAACAGCTACCAGGAACCAGTACTGTTGCATAGAAACAACAGTTTCAGCAATAGAGAGCTTGAGCCCAAGCGGCATGCCACTTTTAGGTTGTGCAAAAAGCGGCATACCACTTTTTTTACAACTTTTGTGTGCACCTCAAATTCACACACCGCAATGCTATTGCACCTCGTTAATGCCCTTGAGAGGAAAAAAAGAAAAAAGTGGCATGCTGCTTGGGCTCAAGCTCTCTAATGAGCACAATTAGAAACATGCAAAATTACGTGTATCTAACCATGGCCCAATTACTGGCTTATTATCATTGTACCCAGTCATCACCGTGTAAGTGTGAAACTCCAGCTGGTCACCCAGCTTCATGGAGAGGGTCTCCAGATGAATCTGTGCATCCCTGAAGAGGTTGTGTGGGCCGAAGTTGGTCGCAAGCTCCTGGACAAAGAGCTCCCAGTTGCCATCCCAGTCCAGAATGGGAACCTGTCTACTGGCGAAGATGTTTGGCTGAAACCACTGCTGAGCTGTGCCCTAGAGGTACAACCCAACGTAGAAAATTTTCTTGTCATTGGTCGGAAAGCCTTGGGGGTGCTTGGCAATGTGCAGATAGATCTGCAACATGAAAGTAGCGAACTTGGATGGATCTGAACCGTCAAAAGTGTCTGGAGCCTTGGAAGCTGTGTGAGTGGAGTGAGGAGGAGTGACCAATTTTGGGTGAGGAGAGCCATAGCTTGTGCCATTTATTGGATGGCAAAATCAAGCTGCAGGTTGTTCAGTGCAGGGATGTGAACTGTCAGGCCTGGAGGGCCTTGGGGACCTGGAGGTGGAGCTGGACCTGGAGGTCTGCCACCACCACTGCCACCAGGTCCTGGATTGGGTGCCAGAGCACCGGCTGGGAGTATGAGCTGGAGGAAAACCATCTAAAGGCAAGCCTCCACTTCCTCCACTACTACTAGAACCACGGCCAGGAGGGCCGGAGGGACCAGGAGGTCCAGGGAGACGGAGAAGAACCAGTGGGAAGAATGTTGGGTGGTTGGGTTAGAATAGGTCCACCTGCTCTACCTTGGTCTTTTTCCCTTGACATCAGGAACTGTAGCTGCTGGAGGGGCAGTTGCCGACCACGTTGGGATCAGAGCGAAAATCACCTGAGGAGCCAGAAGTTCAGTGGCTGAGGAACCTCCTCCAATGAATTGGGTTCCTTGGGCACTTCCTCAATGGTCATGGTTGGAAATAGTTGAAGTGATGAGCGTCGAGGAGGAGTAGGTGAGGGGACACTACCAGTACCTGAGCATAATTCATACTCATGGAAATCCATCACCGGAAAGAAAGCCGGACTGGGGTAGTGTGAGCTGGTTGGGGAAAAACTGAACTGCTGAGGTTGAAGCGCAGCTCCTTGCTCATCAGAGCTGAGTAGGGGTCTTGACCACATGGTCGGAGGATTTGGCTGGGGCCGAATCTCCAGCTCAAAGTGGGGTTGGCCAGTTGTAAATATCTTGGGGTGAGACAATGATGCTGGGAGGTGGGTTAAAAGCAGGGACTTGAATCGAAACAATCACGCTGAACTGGTGCAAACAACAATGATTCTGGACCTCGGGGGTTGGAACAAGATAGGCATAAGACATAGAATAAAGCCAAATTAGGTTGAGTTGATAATACTGTTATATCTGTGTCGGAGATATGTCGGAAAGACAGAGTGATGGAACTGAAGGTTGGAAGACGGAAAGGTCAGAGGACAGAAGATGGAAGTTGGACAAACAGATGCCAGAATGGACGGAACCAAATGGAAGTGATGCCACAAAGGTGAGCAGGTACACCAAACTAAGTTGGCTTCAAGTGGAATCCAGAAAGTCAAATGATGGAGCAATGCTGAAGCAAAGCACATTAATTATCAACTAAGGTTACACTTGAAGTAAATATGTATTCATACTAAGTACGGAGATACTGCAAATGCAGAGAGAAGTAAGTGAAAGATAATGAGTATTACCAAAGACAATAAAGACAATAAGAGAGAACCATAGTTGCATAGGTCATAGGATTAGTATTGGGGAAACATTCAGTAAATCTTCATTGCATAAAAACCCCAAAGGTGTGCATTAATGGCAAGTTGGACAGATATGAGCCGGAAGTGTGGGTCACGTTCAGAAGGACATAGGGATTTGGATCTGAGGATCCAAAGACGGAAAGTTGACAGGGGACAGAGCCGTGATGGAAAGACAGAATTGGGTGTCGGAATCCGATCTGAACATGCGCGGTCATAACAAGCCCTTGTTGCTTGATTTTTATTTTATTTTATATTGGTTCTACCCCACAATCAGAGCCAGATGCAGATGTGTCAGGGATTGGGCAGTTGGACACACATGTAACAGCCATTATCACTGATGTTGCACTCAAACTCCACAACATGAGAATTGAGGACGAACTGTGTCTTGTTGGAACAGGGCAAACATGAACAATCTGATACAAGGGATCTCTTTAATAATAACAAGTATATTGGTTGGGCTGTGGTTACAAGAATGAGATGATGTTGTAGAAGACCAAACATCATTTCTTAGACCAAGAATTATTAGGTGGGGAATAGCACTTTGCCCATTCTGTACCATGCTTAAAATTTTGGTATGAGAGAAGTGTTTGTTCTCGACCAATGACTAGAGTGTTCAGAGGCATCCAGAAGCCATTTCTGTGATGAACAGGGAGCCAAAAGAGCAGGTTTGAGTTGCATAATACCCAGCCAGCTTCATGGAGGGTCCAAAACAGTGATGTACTGTGGAAATTACTCTGAAATTGCATCAGAGAAGGTAACAAACGGTGGGATTGAGATACATACCTGGTCAGAGTTGTTATTGAAGGCTGTGATACTTTGTGCATTGCAGATGTGCAATGTTTTGTCTTCAGAGCCAGAGACAATGTGCTTGCCATCACAGGAGAAGGCCACTGACCGAACCCAGTCAGTGTGCCCCTCAAGGGGTTTTTCAACAGCAGCATCACTCTCTGCATCCCAGATGTGCAGTGTATTGTCATGAGAGCCAGAGACAATGTGCTTGCCATCAGGGGAGAAGGCCACTGACCAAACCGAGTCAGTGGGCCCCTCAAGAGGCTTGCCAACAGCAGCACCACTCTCTGCATCCCAGATGCGCAGTGTTTTGTCAGAAGAGCCAGAGACAATGTGCTTGCCATCAGGGGAGAAGGTCACTGACCGAACCGAGCCAGTGTGGCCCTCAAGAGGCTTGCCAACAGCAGTACCACTCTCTGCATCCCAGATGTGCAGTGTTTTGTCAAAAGAGCCAGAGACAATGTGCTTGCCATCAGGGGAGAAGGCCACTGACATAACCCTGTCAGTGTGCCCCTCAAGAGGCTTGCCAACAGCAGCACCACTCTCTGTATCCCAGATGCACAGTGTTTTGTCAGAAGAGCCAGAGACAATGTGCTTGCCATCAGGGGAGAAGGCCACTGACAAAACCAAATCAGTGTGCCCCTCAAGAGGCTTGCCAACAGCAGCACCACTCTCTGCATCCCAGATGTGCAGTGTTTTGTCAGAAGAGCCAGAGACAATGTGCTTACCATCAGGGGAGAAGGCCACTGACAAAACCGAATCAGTGTGCCCCTCAAGAGGCTTGCCAACAGCAGCACCACTCTCTGCATCCCAGATGCGCAGTGTTTTGTCATAAGAGCCAGAGACAATGTGCTTGCCATCAGGGGAGAGAGCCACTGACCAAACTGGGTCAGTGTGCCCCTCAAGAGGCTTGCCAACAGCAGCACCACTCTCTGCATCCCAGATGCGCAGTGTTTTGTCATAAGAGCCAGAGACAATGTGCTTGCCATCAGGGGAGAAGGCCACTGACATAACCCTGTTAGTGTGCCCCTCAAGAGGCTTGCCAACAGCAGCACCACTCTCTGCATCCCAGATGCACAGTGTTTTGTCAGAAGAGCCAGAGACAATGTGCTTGCCATCAGGGGAGAAGGCCACTGAAACAACCTTGTTAGTGTGCCCCTCGAGAGGCTTGCCAACAGCAGCACCACTCTCTGCATCCCAGATGCGCAGTGTTTTATCGTCAGAGCCAGAGACAATGTGCTTGCCATCAGGGGAGAAGGCCACTGACCAAACCCTGTCAGTGTGCCCCTCAAGAGGCTTGCCAACAGCAGTACCACTCTCTGCATCCCAAATGCGCAGTATTTTGTCATCAGAGCCAGAGACAATGTGCTTGCCATCAGGGGAGAAGGCCACTGACAAAACCCAGTCAGTGTGCCCCTCAAGAGGCTTGCCAACAGCAGCACCACTCTCTGCATCCCATATGCGCAGTGTTTTGTCATCAGAGCCAGAGACAATGTGCTTGCCATCAGGGGAGAAGGCCACTGACCAAACCAAGTCAGTGTGCCCTTCAAGAGGCTTGCCAACAGCAGCACCACTCAACAGCAGCACCACTCTCTGCATCCCAGATGCGCAGTGTTTTGTCATCAGAGCCAGAGACAATGTGCTTGCCATCAGGGGAGAAGGCCACTGACCAAACCGAGCCATTGTGCCCCTCGAGAGGGTTGCCAACAGCAGCACCACTCTCTGCATCCCAGATATGCAGTGTTTTGTCAGAAGAGCCAGAGACAATGTGCTTGCCATCAGGGGAGAAGGCCACTGACCAAACCGAGCCATTGTGCCCCTTGAGAGGGTTGCCAACAGCAGCACCACTCTCTGCATCCCAGATGCACAGTGTTTTGTCATCAGAGCCAGAGACAATGTGCTTGCCATCAGGGGAGAAGACCACTGACATAACCTGGCCAGTGTGCCCTACAAGGCTTGACAATATTGCTGGCCAATTTACTCTTTGTCCTTTTTGCGCAGAGAGCAGACTAGGAAATTGTCTAGTAAACCTTAGTTTAATTTTTGACTGCGCTGGTGCCAGTGCCAGTGCAGTCAGATAGATATGAGGAGCACTGCATGAGATTGCAGGATAAAAAATGGTGGTGAATTTTCTGGCATCTTCAACAAATTCCACTATCCTTTGCCCCTGAAACATTCATCAGTCTCTGCAGCTTTGAATAACAATATACTAAACCTTTGCCCATGCTTTAAACTTTGCCAAACCTGAAATGGCCCCTGTTGTTACCCCTAAGATGCTCATCACCTCAAGCCAGAACAAAATCTTCTCATGCAGTAGCTCCTCCACCATTTGCTCAATCCCAGAATTGAATTGGATTGCCGTAACATGCTCTGCCCAAAATCGGCATCCATAACTAAGCAGCCCTGAAATGTGTTTCACCAGCACATTAAAATCTGGTATGTTCACATTTGCCAAGTGGGATGTTGGTAAGTTACAGATGTTGAACTGAAGTCCTTTTTGCATGTTCTGTAATATCAAGACTGCAATTTCCTGGTGCTGTATCTGTGATTCATAACACAGATCTGATCGATTTTTCTGAATTCTTGATGTCATATAGTCCCGAAATGAGAGGTGAATGATCTTGATCTTTCCAGTAGCACCATCAGGAATCTTGATGACAGAATTCAGAGGTTCTAGAACTCTCCTCACTGTCTGATCCTCCAGCTTGAGGAGTGAGGCTAGAGTTGGAATATCCATAGGCTCAAACACAGACAAGATTGCACCCAGAACTGTCTTAGAATCTGTATAGAATTTTGATTCATAAGTGTCTTCATCATCTGGTTTGGGAATGGCCTGGTGAACAATGTTATAGTAAAGTTCATCCAGACTCTTGTGCCTAACACCTGTTAGAAGAGACTCCATTGCTGGTTGAGCTCCCCATCTTGGTGCTTTATCCTGAATGTAACGCACACAAGTGGCAGCAAACACAAAAAGACCATCTGCTAGTTCTGTTATCCTTTCAATTTCACCAGCACAAGTAGCCCACTGCTGCTGTGCTGCCCAGTGGCTTCCAAGCAGAGATGTCTTCACATACAACTGGATGTCCTTTTGCACTACTTTCTTGTCAATGTCATCCAGAACAACAAGATGCATTGATGAGACCAAGGTGCCATGCTTCAGATATGAGGGAACATTTGGCCGTCCAGTCAGAAAGAACCGGACATGACGAGGTAATTTATGTATGCTATCAGAAAGCCATTGGAGGAACATCTGGCCCTGATCTTGTCCACATTCATCCAGTGCATCAAGACAAATAATCCAAGGAGTTTCACAGGCTGGGATCTGGTGAAGTAAATCAACAACTAGCTTCTCAAATTGCACCTCTGGAGCTGCATCAAGAATTCCAGAATGATCTTCATCCAAGAATTTCACCATCAGATTCTTGAAGTCAACACTAAACTCCGCAAGCTGATATGCCAGGGTTTTTGGAAGACCTCTAATTTCTCGACGCTCTTTATATTCATGAGAAAAAAAGAATGAGGCTGCTAGAATTTTTTTCTCTGCAAGAATAGCTGCAACAGTTTTAGCAATTGTTGACTTTCCTGAACCTGCTGAGCCACTAAGCATGATAATGGGCTGAGATGCATCAGAGCAGCGAGTGACGAGGTAGTTGATTATTTCTTCCCGTGTACCTGATAGGCAACTATTTGGGGTATTTTCAGCATTGTAGCGAGCTGAAACATATTTGATCTTTGCAAGAATTTCTATGCCAAGGCTCTATCAACCAATGAAACATGAGGCAGAAGATCAAGTGCACACCTTTTGATTTGGCATCATCCATGGTTCTCTGGACCTGCTTTACTGATAGAAAAGTAGTTGCTAAGCATTGGATGCCAGACTAAGAAATCAGCTCATACCATTTTGGTTTGTTTCTTGAACTGAAAGAACATGAATATTTTTAGTGTATTCAGTATTGAACTTTGAGCTTACCTTGTGGCGCAATTTGTGTAACTAGCCAAGGTTCATATATTTATGGTGTGAGGAACAGCCCAACTCACCTTGAGCCACCAAGTTTCCAACCAATATCTCGACTGAAATTGAACCATAAAACTAGACGACAATTAGAAGATGTGGAAGTGCAATGAAATATCCACACAGTGAAGTCCTGGATATGACCGGTCACCCTGTCTCTCAGGTCTTGAATCTTCGCCTTGTATTCCTTGCTCTTCCAAAAATGTGTGACCTTGCCTTTCAATTGCAATGATTTGCAATCTGCGATTATTGGTGTGACCTTCCTGAAAGGTGAAAAATAGTGAATTAGTTATCATGACAAGGGCTGTCCATAGGCATACATTTGAAATGTTTCTAGACGATCTTTCAAGTCATTGCTACAGTCGGATGTATCAATCTTGTTTAAATCCTCCAGATATGGTTGCAGCTCTGCCAAAGCTTTTTTGTTTGATTTCATACTCTGGTTGAATTCCCGTAAGTCTTGTTACCTTTCATGGAATGAACTTACACACCTGAACCATTTCTGCCAGGACTAAGACAGTACGAATGGTGCCCTCAAGCCCAGGCACTGAACTGCCAGCAGCTGCCTCCTTGGCCAGCCCGAGGGTGTCAAGGATGCCGCTACCAAGTGTATGTGCTGCTCTGGTGAGTGTGCTAACTGGTCCCAGGTTTGTGGAGGTCTGAGGGGTTGACATAGTAGTGTGAAATGCAAGCGAGGTAGATGGTGGGAGTGGGCAAGAGGCGAGGCAGTTCCAAAATTGACTCTGCGACAGCGTGCTTGAAAGCTCACCACGGGAATGGAAACTGTTCAATGATCGTTATCAGAGCTCAATCAACGAAGGTGGCGAAGGTGTACTGTAAATGAGAAGAATGAACACTTGATCTTGCGTCCCCATCGGGCACATAACAGCTGCACAAAAGTTTGGTGCGGAACGGTTACTCATTCGTCCGAAGTATTGGCCCTTGTAACTCCGGGATGTAGTTGTCACCGTCTTCTTGACAGATACAAAAATGCACCGTCCAAACATCGGCGGAGTGGGTCAGCCAACTCTTACGTCGCTCAGTTCGGCGTGGATATCGGCGTTTGCTGGTAATATCAGCTGGACTTGTTAGCTGCGGCCGATAGAATCGGCGAGGGGGGCAGCCTAGGGGCAACTCCGCCATTTCAAGGCCGTATAATGATACCTACCTAGTACCCACTAAGGGTGATCGGAAAACGGCAAACTTCTGGAGACAATCCTCGACAAAATTGGGCCGTTTTCAGCACCCTCGGAATGTCATATTCTTCTGAGGCCGAAAGTTGTCGGCGATCAACGGCCGATCATTGCGCGCACGCTGGCCAAAAATGCACTCGTTCATTCAATCGATACTGCCCCCCATACTCGAAGCACTCGATCATCGATACACTCCACGATGAATACACAGATGGCCGCTGGCTCACATATGGCGACACTGCAGATACACAGAATGCGCGGGGCCGTCCGCGCCGAGCCGCCCGCGGTGTCTGTATCCCTGCCGCTCCAAATCAAAATCCAGGTCTGCCGCATTGACGCGCAACGGCCAGATATCGAGCATCGAGACGAGTGTAGGCAGGACCGCGCGAATCGCGATATCATGGTAGCCGGAGCTGTACTCCGCTCACCCAGGTACACGCTATTCCCCTGCCCTCTCATACGCTCGGTCAACGCCATCGTGTCCTTACAGATCTAGATACACCTACCCTTTGCCCGTATCCATCTCCTTCCGCTTTCCACATCGCAGCGCATGACACCACCATAAATGCCATTACTTATTGGGACATCACCGTTCTTCACTGCTGCCCGTACCGCCGCCCTTCCCGGCCAGGCCTGTTTCCCCATCGCGCAATCCCCACCCACGCCACCCGCTGGTTCCATGATCGTCGACCGCGCCCAGTCACCCATCCGCGGACTGGCGCCCCACCGCCCGCCGTGATATGACAACGCACTCGACCGACACCGCGGACTTAATTATACGGCGCACGACGTGGCAGAGCTCGGCCCGCGTATGCGCCCCATATGGCAAGAATGCAGGGGGCTCGTGCGGCGCGCTAGTGTGCCTCGCCCTCGTTGACCACCGCTTCGGCCGGTCTGTGCCGCTCGTTTGCGGCGCCTATCGCCGCTGTTGATGTGGGGTGGGGCTGATGTAGTTTGGAGAGGCTACCGCATACCGCAGACAGAGCAAGGAGCGCTCGAGTGTTCTTCCCTCTCTCTGCGTATCCAGAATACTATCGACGCGCCATGCTCAGTGATGAAGCTGGATATACGAAAGAACACTGACCTTCGACAGGAACGTATCATCGCAACAGTATGGTCCGAGACTCCGTCTCCCTTCGCGCCAAGTCCGATCGCCATGATAGAGAAGAATTCTGTGCACGAGCAGTGGGGTGGAAGGAAAGGTAGAGTAATGGGAGGCATACGTATGTCCTTGTAAGTTTCATACTGTGGCCGGGATCTGGAGAAGAACGCGCCGCTGCCGTCGATCAAAGCATTTGGCCGCGAGCCTGAGGGCGTGTATGCCCCGCGCAAATAACGTTTTGACGATCCTGTCCCGTAGTGTCAGTGAGGACCGCCATGCGAGAAATGAACATTACAGACCCAAGTACACGTTTCCCTGGAACCATTGCGGCACGTCCGCGGCGTTCGCGGCTGCAACCGTGCCGGCGCTGTTTGGATGTTCGCGGTGGATATCCCGGTGAATTTGACATTGTCGAGGATCACCGAGCCCGCGAGACTTGACGGTTGGCTGCTCGACATCTGTGTATCGAATTTGAGTGATCCCTGACCACATGGAAAGGAGAGGGAAATAATACTCTGATTCCGATTCCAGTGCCTGAGATCGAAGAGTCGACGATGAGGACCCCACCGGCGCTCTGAGCAATGCGACAAGGGGCGTCGTCGGCCCCGCTATGATGAATATATAGATGAATATGTGAACTATGAGGGCGGCCTACGGCCGCTATAATGAGAGAGGGAGGAGGTGATAGAGGATGAGGGTTTGCGGGGGAGGGGGGCCGCTCCGCGGCCGGCTCGCTGAAGCGTCTGCTCACCGTGAGAGGTGGGGGACGAGCGAGGCGGGATGAAAGCGGCGGATGGCCCCGACTCCGGTACGCAAGGATGAGACGGGCCCCGATGAATGAGGCGACCCGAAACAACCAAGCGTGAGCAACAGGATGCGGGTGGGTGGGACTCGAAAATTGGAGGTGTGAGGGAGAGGATGGAGCGAGCACGCGTTGGAAGAGAAAAGACGCGAGTGGGACGCGTCAAGAAAATGCGGTCACGCGTATGTATTCACAATTATCTAAGCTCGCTCCTTGCTACCCTTGTCTTCCACTCAGGGAGACTCGTGCCTCGCCTCTCCTGAGCTCGCACTAAATATCGCCGGAATGTGATAGTAAAGCGTGAGTCGGCTGAGTCAGCCCTCCAGTGTTGAGGTCGAACCCAACCTGGCAGTTTCTGTCCTTGTCGTCAGTCGGACATCCATTGAATACCAAAGTCCGTACTTGGTCCGTACATAGTATCAGTCAGCTTCTAGTCAGGGAAGGTGTATAAGTTGTCTCAACGGTGATAGTATAAAAGGCCCGGGGTCGAGTTGGGGTCGAGACATCTTCCAATCACTGACGCCTATTCACTATGTCCCTCTACGAAGAATGGCACAGCTACCCCCTCACCGAGGTCCAGCGCGCCGACCTCGCCCAGCGTATCACTGCCATTCACACCATGGTGTTCACGGTCCCCGCGGCGTTCGTGCACGTCCGCTTCGCTAACTACGCGGCGACGGAGCACTACATGGGGGGCAAGAAACGCACAGGCACCATAAACCTGGTGCTCAGCAATGTGCGCCCAGGGCCTTTGCGCACGCACGACCGTTGTGCCGCCAGATCGAGGCCGCCTGGACAGCCACCGTCGGTAACCCTGCGACCCAGGGCGGGGCGCACGCCCACTTGGCAGGCGCTTTTGTGCTCGGGACGGTGGATGCACGTACGTACGTCGAAGCGAGTCCAGCCCTCGCGCTTGAACGCAGACTTGGGCTGCTGGACGTGCTGCATAGGCGGTGCTTGGACCACCTTCGACCTTGTTACGCCGGCGAATCAGGGATCCGCAGAGTAGTTCTCCCGGGTCGACCGTGAGCGCTGGCGACGACCGGAAGTCATCAGCTTGAGCCGAGACCAAGAATCAAGCAGCAGATTGACGGTGCCGGCTGAGAACAACGAGCTCCCAAACTGCTTGTGTAAGTACCCTCGGAGGTGGACACAAAGCATATGTTATGTGGGGCGAGGGCGGAGCGGCGCACATCCGGAAACCCCCAATCCTCATGTGGGTGCTCGAGATGGAAGAACGACGCGAAGGAGGGATAGGCGAGTTCTTTGGACGCCCGCGTGCCACAGCGCATGAGGTGCCGCGCGCACGTCACTGCGCCGCCATATCCTCCCCCGCTCTACCATGTGCACTCCTCAACGGACGCAAGGGCGTGCAGCGTGCGATGCGCAGCTCGCCCGCCATCTCCCCCATCCACAACGGCGCGCCGTTCTTAGACAGCGGCTGTATAGATGATGTGCTCTCAACGAGCGCGCCAGGCAGTCGTGCCGAAGCGGTGCGTACACGGTCCGGGTCCGGGAGGCGGCCGCGAGCGGGTGGGAGACGAGAGCGCATCTAGCCAGGTTGTCCGTGAGGGAAGCGGGCGCGGTCGTACGGGCAAAGGCGTCCGCGCGCGGCTTGAAGAAGCGCCAAAATTTGAACCATCAGCCAGCGCCTCAAGAGTCGGGGCGGAAGGATAGATACGGGGTGGACATACCCGGAGCACGCGACCAAATGCGCGACGTACTCAACGGGCGAGCACGTCGCTGTATGTATGTTTGCACCTTCTGGCGCAGGCGGCCTGCTCCGATTCCGACTTAAGGCTCCCTTTGCCTCGCCACGTCCCACCCGTCCTCTGCTCCTTGGCCGCGTCCTCAAACACCCAATTTCCTCTGCTCCTCCTTCTCGCCAGCTCCGATCCGTCCCCGCCGGCTTCCGCGCGCGGGACGCGCAGGATATACGATGTACGAACGGAGCCCAATCTCGCAGAGCCCAGGTACACGGCGCCGAAGGCCTGAATCGCGAACGCGCCGCGCTTTACTTGGTCCACCCGCTGGCTAATTATAAGGTGAAGACAGTGCGGTCTGCCAGGCACAATACACAATAAGCATTCGAGGAAAGGGCAAAAGGCAAGCGAGACTCACAACGTATTTGTGTCCTGCGGCATCCGTCACAAGCAAAGGCCGCAAGGGGAAGACGAATACACAAGCCCAGGAGGCTGGAGCGCCGTTCGTGCTTGTGTTTCCCTGCGCAGCTTTCCACGGCCTACATATCAAACCATATGTAGGCCACAAAATGAAGACGAAGGGCAGAGTATATATCGCGGTGGGGGAGCCGAAGGACCTGCGTCGCGGTAGGGGTGCGCCGGGAACGAATTTCGTACGAGTGGCTCTGCTCTCCGGCGTGTGGCGTCGCCGACTGAAGCCAGCCCTGGTAAGTAAGTTAGGTTACAGCGACGCGGAGGAACCTGAAGGCTGACGTAGGCGGGGCGAGGCGAGGACAGTACCGACAGAGGTTTTGTCTGGCTGGAGGAGAGGAGAAGAGAATCGACTCCTGCGCAGAGTCAGCACTGGCGGGCCGTCCATCTGAGCGAAAGATGCACGTACGTGCGTCAGTCAAGGCGCGCTTGGAACTTGCAGACATGGGGTAGACGGCGTGATGCAGAAGCAGGCGGAGGCAGGCGTGCCTTCGACTTGTCGCTTGCCACGACGGCGCATCAAATCGGGGATCTGTGCATAGTAGCGGGAAGAAGGACAGTATTCTCGGCGTCCGCTTCGAGGACTTGCGGGCCGACCGCGACCATCGGCGACTGAGCACTGAGCTTGAGCCGAGATAAGATAGACGTGGACGCAAAGCGTATGTAGGCCGAGGGCGGACAGAGGGTGCTCGAGACGGAAGAGCAGCCGGATTTCTTCGAAGCCACACGCGCACGAGCGGGGTATGATGTCAAGTCAAGGTCAAGCCATCCAGCAAGATGCAGGCGGCGTCCGCGCGGGAGCATGGATCGCAAGGCCAGGTCGACTCAGAGCCATCCGCTACAGCTAGCTTCGTGCTTAGTGCCGCAAGCGTAGCTGGATTACGGTGGAGCAACAGCAGGAAGGACCTTTCAAATTCGCGCAGATGTCCGTCCACCTGGGACACGATAAGTATGTATGCACGATACAATGTATGCAGAGCGAGACAAAACCACACACCGCTCGAGATGAGTTGCAGGTGAAAGGCTCCTCAAGCGCCCTCAGTCGGCCACACTTTTCATCCTTCGTGACACACACGAGACGAGATATAACCCAGACCACAAGATAAGATAGACGGTGCGGTACATACTAATACAGCCAGTACAAAACGAGGGCATACACATAAAATAAGGGGCCGGTGTCGTGTGCGTGTTTTATCTGAACAAAAAGTGTGGTTAGATTATGATACTTGATAACGAAGGGGAAGGGAGAAGGACTAACACTTCTTGGGAGACCGCGCCTTTGCCCTCTGCGAATAGAAACGTTGGAGTCAGCAAAGTAACAGACAAGCTGGAGGGCCAACGCACTCTTCGTGGCAGTAGGTAGGAGCGAGGGGTCGATGTGCGGGACAACGCCGCCCTGGGAGATGACGACCGAGCCGAGCAGCTGTGGGCGGGATCAGTATCTGAGTTGAACAGATGAATGCAGAGACACACCTTGCCCAACTCCTCGTCATTGCGGATGGCGAGCTGCAAGTGGCGCGGCACTATACGGTGCTTCTTGTTATCCCGCGCGGCGTTGCCCGCGAGCTCGAGGATTTCCGCCGCGAGGTACTCCAGGACCGCCGCGAGATACACTGTGCGTGCGCCGCAATCGAATTAGCTCTTATAGCACATAGTAGGAGCCTGCAAGTCGACTGACCAGGTGCACCCGCGCCCACACGCTGCGCGTAGTTGCCCTTCTTCAGCAGACGGTGGATACGCCCGACGGGGAACTGCAGGCCGGCCTTGGAGGAGCGCGACTGGGACTTGCCGGCCTCGCCGCCGCTGCCTGCAGCCTTGCCCGACTTGGATTTGCCGCTGACTTTGCCAGACATTGTTTAATGGGTGTGGGTAGCTTGAGGGTGTGCGAGGGCACTGAGGGCGAGGGGCAGAGATGGTGGGGGTAAGAGAGACGTTGGGTCCGCCAAGAAAACGCTATCCCCCCAACGCCGTTGCGCGGTTTGATGCCCGTGATGGCACTCTCACGTCTCGCTTAGCATCGCTTAGCGCGGTCCGCCGCCCTCTACAAGTCCCTCCCGCCCTATTCTTCATCGGTGCCGTGCCCGTTGGCGTTGGCGTCGTCGGTGTCGTCGCCAACAATGATGAGAGACCCTTCGCGATCACATAGGCCTGATAAATAAATAAAATCTATAACTTTGTACCATCTTCAAGTCCCTGCTGCCCTATTCTTTGTCGGCGTTGGCGTCGTCGCTGGTGGCTGAGGAGGGAATTAAGCAGTGATTTGAATACGCATTGAATAGAAAAATTAAACAGCTATTGCAGGCATTACGCTGTCACGTTGTCATGTCAGCTGCTTGTGTGACACATCGCGCATTTCTCCCAGCATCAGTCTTCTACGTCGCGCAACCTGGCGATGGAAGACACCCGGAAATGTGGCAAATGCCATCAAGAGAAGGAGCTTACACCGGAGAATTGGAAGGCTAAATTCCGCGGAGGAGGGCTTCAAGTCGCGTCAAATTGTCGAGCCTGCGCCGACCGCGACAAAATTGCGGCACGCGAGAGGCGAGCTGCGAAGAACCCGGACAAGGAAAATACTTCCGCGGAGGCCGATGCGTCGGCAAGGCCGGACCCAGAGGACGCGTCCGAGTTCTTAGGGGTTACTCCCATAACTCTCGATGAGTTTTGCGACGCGTTGGATGCCGCCGGCAATATAAGTTTGTTCTCTGCCCGCGTCGACACCTCGGCTCTAGATCTGGACATGGAGGACATCAAAGCAGCTGCCGATTCTCTAGCGGATATTGTCTGGGAGAAGACTGGCTACCGATTCCAGTGTGTATTTCTCACCAATATCTACATTGTCTACTCACGGTTTTATATAAGCTATCATTCAACCCACGAGTTCAAAAATTCATCAGATTGCCGCTACGAATATCACTGTGCGCAGCTAGACAACCGCCGCCACAAATCTAAGAAGAATTCAGATGTAGAAAAGCAACGGGACAAGGGTCAGATGGCCATGTTTCCGTGCGGAGGCTGGGTCACTATCTGGGCTTCCCCTGACGAGTCGGACTGCTTTGTGCGCATCCGCCATCTCGACTGCCATCAAAAATATGTCTGCATCGACTTGCCAGGAGATGTCAAAAAATTCATCGCCGAAAATCCGAAGTTGCGCGCACCTCAGGTAAATTTTAATTTGTCCCTGCATCTAGTTGCTAATCTGGTCACAAGCTTTGGAAGGAAATACTGAAGGCCCACCCGCGTCCCAACTTTTTGCAGAAAAGTGTTTATAATCACTGGTTGAAGCAACAGCAAGCCAGCTGGCGGCGCTGCGACGACGAGTTAGAGTCTGCAAAAATCCTACTCAAGGAATTTGCCATTGACCCTGCACACAAGCTCGAGTTGATCCCTATGCCTGAAAGTGAGCGCTTCCGCGCGATTGGCTTTGTATTCCCATCCCTGCTCCACAAGTGGGGGAATGTTATACGTGAAGCTGCACTTGATTCCACATGTAAGCCTCAGTTGCATTTTCTACTTATTTTGCACATTTAATGTTCATTTAGTTAAGACAAACAAGGCCGGCTTCGAGTGCTTTGCCCTTCTTGGTGAAGTTGGTGGCTCAGGAGTCCCTCCCGGCTTTCTTCTCCTCAAATCCAACAATCCTCAGTCTAACGAAAGAGAGGAGTATATTCGAGCTGTCATTCGCCATATAACCGCCATCTGGGAAGTCAATCCCATGCAGGTACTGAGCGACAAAGAAATCACGGAGATCAATGCCCTACTTGCAGAGCTGCCTGACGACATCAAGTACCAGCTGTGCTTCTGGCACTGTATTCGTGCCGTGAAGACACGTCTCGCTGTTCTGGGTCGCCATCCGGCCCATTACAACTCCTCCGACGCCTTCAAAGAATTCGATTGGATTGATAGGGATTTTGTTCCGATTAATCAATTGGACGAGGAACTCCGGACGGAGGTGCATCTCGACGTTTCGTTGAAAATATGATATTGACAACATTCTCTTGCAGAAAAATCTTAAAGTCGCCCAGACAGCTATCCCAACACTCAAAATACGCTTCAATGGGCAGACCTCCGAGGTTGCTGCGCCAGCGCGCCCAAAGCTGATTATTCACATCAATGGTCGGACTGAGAACGCACCACACGTCTCAGCTGACAGCGATGAGGCATTGGAGCGGTTCGTGGACTCGCTGGATGATGATGAAGAAGATCTCAATGAAGATCCCGACGCAGTTGACATGTGGGATGGCCCTGCATCGATATTCGAGCCGGGTGAGACTGTTTTTGCAACCACGGCAACCTACGTCTTTTGTCCAGCACCCCATCGTAAACAGCTCCTCCGCATCTTTGTTCGCCATTTTTGCGAGCATCCCCTGCTTCCCGATCGCTCAGGAAACACACGCAGCGCCGAGAAGCATCGATACGATGCGGTCTTTGAGATGTATCAGTTCTGCTTCCAACGAGGACTCCGCGAGGTCTGGGGCTATATGTGGACTGCATGGTACTGTCCGGCAAAGTACAGGCTCTGGGCACGCTCGGTCGAGCCGAAATTCATTGGGCGCTGGCGGACAACGATGTCCGTTGAGAATTTCTGGCGCAATCTCAAGCACGAGACCCTCCACCACTTTGTGCATCCCCGCCTCGACCAGCTTGTCTATCTCATCGCGACCGAGGTGCTACCCTACACCGAAGCCAAGTTACAGATTTTTGAACCTGACTATCGTCCTGGTCGCGCTAAAGTCCTCACGCCGTGGCGCAAGGCATTCAAGAAGTCTTGGAACACTTTGTCAAAGCGCCCCCTCGGAAATGGTGCATATAAAACAGATCTTTCAACCTGGACTTGCAGCTGTGGGCAGCAAAAATACAACGCTTTCATGCTCTGCAAGCATCTTGTGCAGGCTGTCCATTCACCCGACCCCGACTTCTTTCGCGAGGTCATTCGCCGCAGAGTTACTCCATTCTACAGCCATCACCTTCTTCAACCGAAGAATGGATCCGAGCTCAATGTCGTTGACTCCGGGTCTGTGTCAGATGGGGATGGTGTCGAGCTGGAACTCTTACGGGCAACAGCAACGACTGCATCTTCTGGCACTCGCGGGACCAAGCGCAAAAGAGCGCCGGCAGCAGTGCCCAATCTACTTCCATCCTCTCCCTGCACGCCGGGTCGGGTCCATGGATCTGGGGGTCAGAACGATCCTTTCATGCTTTCATCTTCGCCGGTAGTCGCCGATGAAGAGGAAGATGTACGTACAATTCACTTTTCATTGCCGCTTGAGTAATTGCTGAAATAATCTCACCAGGACTTGGCCATTGAATTCATGAAGAAAAGAATAATTGAGGTTCAAGAGGGTCTCGAGATTATGCAGTCTCAGCTAGACCACCCTCAAGATTCTAAGCTTTGGCTGAGGTCGATGAAAGCGAATAACATTGGAGGGGATCTCGCGAATATGGCAACTGATGTGCGACGCTTCACGACGACAGGAACAGTTCGCACGACCACCTATGCGAAGAAGGGGGATAAACCCTCGGCTCGATACACACGGAACACAATGGGTCTCTATATTCCTTGATTCGCCACTACTTATCTAACCTCTGGTCGTATATTCTTGATTTTTCAACTCGCTTAATAGATGGTACACAGTAATACAAATTTTATTTATTTATCAGGACTGTGTCATCGTAAAGGGTCTCTCATCATCGTTGGCGATGACACCGACGACGCCGACGCCAACGGGCACGACACCGATGAAGAATAGGGCGGGAGGGACTTGTAGAGGGCGGCGGACCGCGCTAAGCGATGCTAAGCGATGCTAAGCGAGACGTGAGAGTGCCATCACGGGCATCAAACCGCGCAACGGCGTTGGGGGGATAGCGTTTTCTGGTCCGCCATCGTCCTTTTAAAGCGCGAAGCAACGAAACAAACGAAAATAACGCGTCTCGGCAATCATTCATTTGGCATTGTTGCTCACGTGCACCGGCGTCCCTTCCACGACCGCTCTACGCCGACTGTCGGATTGTGCTCCTCAGGGAGCTCCAGCCATCAAACGAGAGAGTAAGATAGACGCGGTTATGGAGAAAGCTCTGTAGCTCGGTGGTGAAAACACTGAGCTGCTCTGTGATGTGGCGGATAAAAAAAGCGGTGCGTTCCGGAGTAACGTAGTTGGGAATAGCAATAAGCAGGAAGTTGATGAGCCAGGGATTGTCGACAAAAGTGAACGGGAGGGCGGCGCAGATGACAAGCTGGAATAAAGCCAAATCAAGCATGGCCTGACGGGCGGGAGTCATCTTGACGGGGGTGTAGTACTCTTTAATTGAAGGTTTGGCACTAGTGCCGGAGTCGTTGACCGAGGTGTCTACCTCCATCTCCACACCCTGGTCAGATTTGGCATCGGCGGCGGGAGCGGGCGCGGCTGCGCTTAGCTTGGTCTTTGTTCGGAGCTTCAGAGTTTTGCCGTCACCTCTGCCGCGTTCCGCGCACTCGACCACGACCTTTTGGTAAAGCTTGGGAAATATTTCGGCCAACTTCTGCCAAATATTCAAAATCAGCCACACGGTACCGGGTATAGAATGGATGACTTACCGCACATGTTACAGCATGTTCCTTGATGCGCTGAGGGTTGCGAAACTGGGCGCGCGTGTCGCAGGCAATGCAATACACAGCTTCAGATAGCTCCCCCTTTTTATTCTCTTCTCCCTCCACAATAACAAGATCATCTGCGAGGGTGTCCCGTCGCCGCCCGGCAGTCTTGCCCCGGGAAGGACCTACATCGCCAGCAGGCGCTGCGCCCTCCAGGTCCAGAATCCGCTGGGCCCGAATTTTCTCATGCTGGAGCTGTTTTTCCGTTGGAACCCTTGTAAGTGTGACCTGTTTTGCCTTCCCACGTTTACGTTTGGGGTCTACCGTCGCCGGAGCAACACCAGGCGGCTGGTGAGTGGTTCAATATATTAATTGCACTCGGCGCATCAGCGCGTACCTCGGGAATGGTCTTCTTTCCCTCAATGACATCGGTCACCGCCGTGATATGTGCAGACCACGCTGCGCGTTCTTCCGTCCCTTCCGCGGTCTGAAGATCCACAACATTGACCCAGTCTGGGATGCTGTAATCGGCTTGCTCGATAAATGCCGTACGGGCAGTGAGGAGCGTTCCGAGGGCTTCTTTTGACAACGGCATGTCCAGAGCTCTCCGAAGAAGACGTAAAAAAGATCGATTACGCAAGCGTGCTTGATGGCTGCGGCACTTTCCGACAATCCTCACATCCTTCTTACCAGATGTCTGGTTGGTTCTTCAATGATAGAAGAGGCTTCAGAATGGTTTTGGGGACAATTTTGGAATTTATAGCAATATATAGCACGGGTTTTCTGGGGGGTCCTTGCTATGAATGTTATTAACATGTTATTAACGTGCTATTTATTAAATGTTATAAACATTTGAGTTTACAACACAGCACTATGCTCCTGGCTGGTCGTGAAAGAATAGAAAAATACTATGACCCGCTTGCTATCTTTCCAAGATGTTAACCGCAACTGATGGTCCATTCACTCCAGTCTGTTCATGTTCCGATTCATAGTCCCCGCTCTTTGTAATCCACGGACCACGGGACGCCGTAGTCTGTTGTTTACCGCGGGGCTTGGATCGTAGTAAAACCTTATTACCTAATTGATGGCTGCACTTTTCATCATTTTTGTACTTCCTCCGTATACGCCGTATAAATATGGACTATTCTGCATCCAGGAACATTTTCTGAAGTACTAGATATTCTCTTATTTTTCTCCAATTTTTTCAGGCAAGTCTTAGCTGATTTTGCGTCTTGGCCGAAGTTCGATCCATCAATCATGTGGCACTCGCAAGCCAAAACGGCATGTTCTAGTGAGTGCATTAGGCCTCATATTTAAAATTTCTGAAGTGGTAGGATGTTTGAACCACGGCAGAAGAGATCATCCCCAAAAAATCTCGTTGACATCGGTGTTTCCCATGCAGCAGGAAGAAAATCAGAATCTGATTACCTAAAATTACATAATAAGCTTTTACTGTGATCCAACCCCCGCGGTAAACAGCAGACTTCAACAAGCAAGGTATGAGCTCACATTTTGTTGAAGTGTCTGCCTAGGGGAGACTAGGGACACCGAACCTATGGTTGTCTGTTAGCCATAAATTTTTCGGTAGTGTTGCGCTTGCAGTAACGAAAACCAAAATGAAAATCACACCATAGGAAGTTCCTCGGAAACCAGGACTTAGTTAGTGGGCTTTGCTGCGGAGCGTGCTATCGATGCTATTACCAATTCACGTGCCTTTTCGTGACCATCTGGTCAATTCAACAGACCCCTCCGTGACGCGTGACCCTGACCAAATTCCAACCTCGACGCCGTCAGTTTAAATGAAAAAGTCCAGTAAACCGACATTGGGGGTCAAACTTTCATTTCACAAAAGTTAAACCAATCTGAGACAAGGTACAGCTGAATCAATCCGGTAGAGGCCACTACTACTACGGGAGAAACTTATCCGAACCCATGGATGGGAGTGAACAGCGATCGAGCCATCAGCAATCTCTTTGTACATGTTGATTGATCAAATTCCCTACCAAACGCCAGGCCGCCAGGCCGACCCAGCTTTTTGACACATATGGCCGGCATGCTGAGAAATCTAGGAGGCCAAAATATGTTAACCGTGTTGGCTGATGATTTGACCGAAGGGTTTTCGGCAGCGATCACAGGTGCCACAATTTTTAACTGCTGTGGGAGGAGTAAAGTAGGGTTAAAAATTTCCTTTGGTCAAATCACAGTTCCATATGAGTAAATAATTGTCCGACACTCACTTGAATATTTTCCGCCCCATGGAGGCTGCAAAACTTAAGCCAGGATCAACAAGATCAAATGGACAACATTGGGTGACATAATGTGTCGGCTCACGCTTTGCGCACATTGGGAGCCACGGAATCTGACACAGAGGTCCCAGCTCAGGTCCGTAGCAGCTTCAACACATTTTATTGAGCCTATATACATGCTAACCCATCTGATAACTGATTTTCCAGGCTCTCGTCACATCATTTCCTAAGGTCGACTCAGCTCGGCGCAACCTCAGATTCCATGGCAGGAATGAAGCAGAGGACTGCTCAGAAGCCCAAGAAATGTTCTGCTGGTCGCATCATACAATTCAACGCCTTTGTACGAAAGAAGACCCACGATGACAAGGAAAACGATGCCCCAGATCCGGCTCCCTTACCTGTCAAAAACCCCGCTAAGGCGCCCAGGGACTACAAGCATGAATACCGGAATCTTAGCCAAAGGCTTCATCATTCACAGAACCAGCAGAAGAAGCTTGAAGCCGATATTTCCACGCTTAAATTAGTGGATGCCGCCACTAAATGTGCCGCCAAACTTTCTGCCACGAGTGTCACGGAATTGGGTTGAACGTTCGAAGAATTGATCGTCAAGGGTTGAAGAAAATCCGAAGCATCCAAGACGACAATGGACACTCAGCGAAAGCAAATCAAGGCCTTGAGACAGCGTGTGCAGCGATCAATCTGGGGTCTGTCGTGCAGTGTTGAGTGGGCCAAGAAAAAATGGAGTGTGTGCTGAATGTCGGAAAAGGGGATCTACACGGTCCAGGTGCGGCAGCTCACACGTATTATGGCCAATGGGGGGTGCACTCAGTCCAAAGTTGGGCCTCTCATGGTTCACATTGGGGAAATTTTTGGTATTCGGGTTACCCGTGCAATGGACCGCCGAACTGTTGGAAGAGCGATTGAAGAGGGCAGAGTAGCAGCCAGAATGCAGGCCATATTCGAGCTGTTGAAAAGCCAAGGTGTGCCGACATAATTATGCATGAAGGCCAAGGAATTAACGGCTTGAAGGCGTAACAATTAGTGCGGACAGTACATCAAACTGCGGGATAAACATTGAGTCTTCGCACATGAATCTTCGCGTCCCCGATTACGCCTCGGGGAACGTTTCCACGGACCCCAATTCGGCCCCCAGAGTTCAGTTCCTTGGTGTCGAGAAGACCGTTGACCACTCCAGTGCTGAGTCGGTCCGTGGGTAGAACCGGTGAATGCAGGAAATCATGGACCTGTTCAATCACAGCCCGCTTGCTGAGCGTTTGAAACTTCAAGTTTCCATTTGAGATTGGCTCCGAATTTTGAAGGGGATGCATGGTGACCACGCCTCACCAGAAAAGAGCACAGCTGTAGGGCTGCAGGAGCAGAAGCGTGACGCAGCCATTCAAGATCTTGGCGAGGATATCTTGTCTGGGAAATCCTACATAGAACTTGTGGAGTACCTTGGGGTGTGGAATGCGAAGAAGCTTGTGGAGGCAGGTGGCGCAGAGGCTTGGGATGTGCTGTTGCCAGCAGAGCAGACGGAGAGGGACATCAAGATGATGAACAACATCGTGACAGCCCTGGGAAGAGAAGCTGTCGCTGGCAGAGCAGACGGAGAGGGACATCAAGATGATGAACAACATCGTGACAGCCCTGGGAAGAGAAGCGTACAACACATTGAATGCTGCGGACCGTCGAGTGCTGGACCTCTTCATTTGGGGCGGGTGCTGCATGCATAAAGACCTCAACAGCTTCAAAGGGGGGAACACTGAGATGATGCTGGAGTGGAAGAAACTGGGTGTTGTGTGCCCAATTCTTCTTGCCAACAAGGACAACACCGCGCTCCTGCAAAATCTTCTTGATCCCGCCCAGCCACAGAATGCTGAACTTACAGAAGATCAATTCCGCGCTCTCGAGGCTTCTACTCGGGGCGGCGTCAAAACGGCAGTGTTGGCGGGTGCCATTTTCAATAACAAGGACAACGAAAAAGGTCAAGCTGACCAGCACGTTGACTTCAAGACACGGTCGCTCGGGGAGCAGCACTGTAGATTTCCAGACACCAACAATACTCGGTTCGGAAGCCATGGGGATGCCGCCACAGAGCTCATCACTTACCTGCCCCAGTATCGGGAGATGGTGGAGGTGATCGAGTGGTCAAAACACAATCCACCTCTCACCAACATTGAGAAGAATCTCTGCGACGCTTTGAATGACATTCTGACACTCACGGAACTCGCCGCAATGACAATCTATAAAATGGTTATAACTCACCCATATCTTCGTTGAGTGCACGGGCCTGGGACAGAGAGTAAAAACCATTTGGAACTCAGTCCACTTCATCATTCCATTCGCGACCATATCCTTGCAATCCTCGACAATCCCGACCTCATTTTTGACTCTGATGTCCAGTACCAGACTGTGACCCTCAACGGCCTCCAGTGGGCTGACCCCAAGGCAATGAATGCCGTCTTCAACCTGAGCACATCCCTTCCCCCCATTAAACCCATCACCCTTGCATTTTTCCGCGGTGCGTTGACAATGTGGATACAATTCTCCGCTGAATTTGTTCTGGGAGGCCTGATTGACACATGTATGGCAACTGAGAAGCAGCTGGCGTGGGTTATGATCCGGGGGAAACCGTCACTCACACTGCACCAGTACAATGCCCAAGCAATGTTTCGCCGAAATCAGACCCAGGATTTTATGGACGCCGTTTTCATGCCTGAAGACCACGCATTCATAATGCAGGAAGCACGAAGAACCGACGCCAGCGGAGAAGAAGCGCGGAGACGTAACGAGATCATCGACTTCAGATTGAAAACCGCCGAGACCCAAAAGGCGAAAGCGTTGGCCAAAGTCCAGAAGATGCCGAGGTTTTGCACGAGAACCTCACCCGGCTGCTTGTGCCACTGTCGAAGATGGACGCACTCACCGTCCCCTTGATTCACGAGCAACTCAGTGCTTACCGTGCCCCCGGTGTCCCAGATATCTTGGCCGATAGCAAATATCTGTGGAAAGCCGAGAAGTTGGCGGCCTTGAAGACATTTGCAGCTTGGTACGAGGCAAACGGCATGCCTCCAGTGCTGCTGTCGGTTCCCCAGAGTGTTTCTGAGCTTGCTCCAATTATTGCCGAAGGGTACCGCAACGAGGAGGATGTGGAGATGGAGGAGGGATCATAGAATATCATAATTAAATATATTTGTCCACCTTACATAGTTTCATAGTGTATATTGAACCTTTTTATATTTTTCTTGGACTTGAATGGGGTCCTGGGACATGTTTTGAGCATGTCGTAGGTAAAGGTGAAGGTCTGCGCCGTTTGATGTGGCTGTGGTAGGTCCCATCAGCCCATCTGATGTCCATCGCTGCTCACTCCCACCATGGATACAGTGGGACCTGATCATGTTCGTTCTTTATCGTGCGGGCTTCCTCGAAAGTGTGGTAAATTTCAATGCCTTGAGGGCCAAAATCCTACTCCGTCACAGATGTCAAGATAACATTCCAAACAATGCTCATGCACTCACCATCAACCACCTTTTGAGCGGTGCATGGTGTATCTCTTCCCGCAGAATAATGAGGGTATTTTTGATTAATGCTCGCAGCATGGCCAATAGTTCTGCAGTAGCCGGGGCTCAGACAAGGTACGTACACCACTCCCTTGCAAAGGCCCAGTGTGTAATGTCTCTCTGGTAGGAGTAGATCTGGCCGTTAATGCAAGATCTTAATTCCGCGGTTCTTGTGAATCGATCGGGGAATTAATAAATGAAGATAGTATATGTTCTTTGCAAACCCATGACTCACCTGCACATGAGAATGCACAGCGAGATTTCGGCGGCTCTGAATTGGATATCAGTCCGGGGGTTATTTACCAGAAATGTCATGATTCTCTGGTGGGAATATGGAAATGGAAGATGACTTTTAAGCAGCCTATTGCCATTCCCAATCCACAGCTTTTGGAAGACTATTCCCACCGAAGAGAATATATGCAGAGTGGAGGACTCGCAGTGTTGTACACCCTGAGCCTTATAGAATACCAAAACTTTTGCCATTGGCTCAAATAATGTTGTCATCAAAGTATCCCAGGTGAGTTCACAACTTGATGTGTCATTTGTATATCCTGGGAGAGTTCGGTGTTAGGCCGGCAAATGCCTAACTACGCTCACCGCGACATTTCTCAAGCTATTTAAGAAGTCAATGATCCGCATAAACCTGGCAGTCATGGCCCCGGCATCATGACACAGGACATTCAACTCTGTGGGGCAAAGGATTTTGCAGAAACACTGAAGGCAATCCTGAATCATGCCATGTTGTTCCAAGACTGGAACATAATGATGATGCCAATGAATGTGTGCATGTGCTAGCCTAGGATACCGTCACTTTATAAGAGAAACATGGAAATTGAGAGACTGACATCGTAAGGGTATTGTCATGAATCACCCTGACTCAGCATCGCAGATATCCTTTTTCGGGTTCTACCACATTCCTTTTTGGGAATAACCCGTCCTTGATCGGGTTATTCCCTGGCCCACAACACTCACTCGACCCTCAGGGACATGAACATCCCTTGGACCTTTATTTGGAATCCATGCAGACATGGATTCCTCACCACTTTATCACTCGGGTTCTTATTGCAGTAACCTGGGACTCTATACGATGATGGCATGACACCATACACATGCAACCCGGGTTCTGTGCGCTAGCAACCCGGACTCCTTTGTGCCGATGACCATATCCAATGGGTCATGACTACACTCCTTTATGTTGGTGGATATTCACTCCTGATATCCCTGCCAAGACGACTACACTCCTGAATGGCGACAGGTGTCCCCTGGGTGCCACCTGTTGACTCCTTTATGCTCATGAGTCCTTGGTGACCCCTAGATGCTGTGGTGATAACATATAGGGACTAGGAGCATCAGCATTAATGTTCCTTAATGCTGGATACAGTAACCGATCGCGATCATATTTAATTTATGTAGAAAGGTATATAAACTCGGTAGAATCTCCCCTGTACAGTAGATTCTACCTCGTCTATTCACAGGCCTTACTTTGGCTGGAGTGCTTGGTTCTTGGAATTGAGCCTGGAGTGCTCTTGTCCTCATCCCGTTGTTCTGGTCTTGTCTTCGCTCCCCTTTCGCTCGACAACACCAGAACTCCTACTCTCTGTCTCTTGCCTTGGGATCTCGACCTAGCAGTTGTTGGATCTGGCCCGTTAGGTAGCAGCAAGGAGAGACACTACCTAACAAGGGGAAGAGATCACCACACTAGTTCCCTGGCAGGGTTGTACAGAGACTGGTTCGCCTGAGTTCCCCTCAGGCACCCCTCAGTCTTGGATCCAGTTGGAACCCCTGTTCGGAGTACCCCTGAGTCGGGTTCCTCCTCTCGGGTTCTTGGGACGCAACCCAAACCCCCTATCCAGAACCCGAAGCCCCTATTCGAGACACCCGGAGCGGGTTCCTCTCACTAGGGTCTGGTGCATAGTTGCAGTACTCTCACTGCGATATCTTCGGGTTCTTCAGCACGGGTTGCTCACCACCTACGGATGTTGGCCTGGTTGGCCACATCCTCCCCTTGGATCCTCGATGTACGGTCATATGCTATTCGAGCAGTGATGGATTCTCTCTCAACACCTAGGGATGGCTGTTGTTGTGTCTGGCGTGGACGTGGTCCAGCTGACCTAAGGGCCGTTGCTGACAGGTATATCGCTCCGGATGGTATAGACTATCCATCACAATTGACAAACAGCATCTCGCCAAGTCCATATGGTGCACTTTGATGGATAGGTAAAACCTTCCTGCTCGTCCCCGATCTGAGAGGAAATCATGCAGTGAGGCGTGATGAAGACAGATTCAATTGTTGTCTGCATCAGGGATGAAGAGAATCGAGTGCAGTCCTCTGAGGGCAAATCTAACACTCCCATGCTGGAGGCCAAAGATTTCATCCAGAAATCCTACAGAACGCGTCCTTATCTCCCCGGGATTCGGGATTATGAAATACGCCCCTAATATGTGCACCAAGAGGGATGTGTTTGGATTAGTGGAAAGAATGTGCATGTAGAGCATGTCGAGGCCTGCAAACGGAGAAGTGCCTGTATCAGTGGCGGAGATATTGAGAACAGTGGAAAGTTGCTCGACAGGATGGCAATATTTGTCATCGACGAATTTTACCACTATGGCTGCATAAATAAATTGTCCCGATGCACTGTGGACTAGTCTATTGAGATCGCATTCCGAGGGCCATGAAGCATCATGGTAGGGTAAATGCTTCCTGCGTATCTCGGAGAAATGATCGCGCAGGAAGCATAGAATATTGCAGCCCGGGTTGAACATCTTGTCCAGTACAAGGCATCAGAAATGGACATTCCCGGGCAAGGAGTCGAAGGTTTCACAGATATGTGGCTCGGGATGACTGCAGATGAGGAACCGGATAGGCAGCCTATTTTCGACCAGTGCATGAAATATTATTTTGATGGCTCTGCATTGGCTTGCTTTCGCATTCATCGAGCCTGTCGATGATAACGAGATAGGGTTTAGACGGTTCAAGCTCCATACAACTAATGGGGTTGACGATCCTCCTCCACTGCAAGCCCAATGGATTCCCAGAGACTTGGAATGTGCAGTGCGAGTTGGTAGGTGATGGTTGGAAATAGACATTTCCCGGATCCACCCCTGGCTCGCCACCTTCCAAAGAAGAAGGCGGTGGTGAGGTTGTAATTGGCCGCCCAATTCTCTGCCATGCTTTGGGCAATGGCAGATTTTCCGGTGCCTGCTGGTCCATACAGCCACATAACACTGGCCCCTTGATCATCTACCACCCAAGACTGGATTGTTTTTTGCACAGTGGTTCGGGTGGCTGGGTGGCATTGTGGAGGTGGAAAATGTTGCTCTGAGTTGTAGAATGCATCGCCGGAAATGTTTCGTTGCAATAAATTGATTCCTGCAGCATGAAAAGTCAGGCAAAGACAACCAGCTCAAGATCAAGCTTGCCGTCCTCACCATGAGGTTGAATGAGATCCCCAGCCACGCGGTACTCGTTCAGATCCCCTGCGACTTAGTTGAATGTGGCCCCAGAAATGTGAAGCCTGTAGGTGTCGACCAGGGACATGGTGGTTGTGTAGAAGAGTAATTGCTGTAGCACAGCGTCGGGCGCATGTCTTGTGTGCGGCATGGGCGGCTAAAAAGACGCCACCATTTCAAAGCGCGAAATGGCTTTGTTGCTTGGCAGCGGCTTCCCTTAAGCTTTATCATGCCCTCAGCACAACGAAAATAACGCGTCTTGGCAATCGTTCATTTGGCTTTCACAGGGGGCAAATATAATGGCACCTGTCATAGAGCATCCCAAATGTCCTCGCAAAACCCTCGCATTGTCCTCGGACGGCCCACGCAAAGGCCTCGTGATATTTCACAAATAGCTTGATCCCCGGATTCGTGTGAATTTTTTTGCTGATAACCGGGATTTGGCTGGGGTCTCTCTCTTCTCGCCTCAGTCCCCCACCACCTGCCATGGCCCTTGCATCAACTTACACTTCTCAAAACACCAACTGCAATCAAGGCTGGAGCCATGATGAACTTGGGAGTCGTTCAAGCAATCTGTTGTCGCTGATCGAACTGGGCACTCTAGATACCTGCTCTTGTGTGCCTCTGGGAGTCTAGGTTTGCGGATGTTGGGTACATTGTTGGCCTCACATAGCCGTATCCCTTATATTCAGCCTGCTTCGATGGTGCTGGAGACTTACTTCAGTGTTGTGTGTGGGTACCACTCTGGTCGCATTCACGGTTCCATACCACTTGGTACTGGTGCGGTGTTTGCGACTTGATATATGTCACACCTGACACTGGCAGTTCAGTCAGCAATTCTCTGCCTCCTCAACCCATGTGTCCGGTAATCCGGACCTTGCTGATAACGACTTGCGATTAAATTTGGCACAACCTCTTTGTCCTCTAGCTTGCTTTTGACCACCATCGACCTCTCGTCTGCCTGTACATCTTCTTCGTGTTTCCCTTCCCTCTGGCACTAGTATTACCAATTCGAATCATGGCTGGAACATCTCCTAAACGCAAAGCCACTGGGCCGGGTCACGGGACCTCGAGCACAAAGAAACAGCGCAGAACAATCTGTTTATGGCATATCCTGTCAAGTGTGGGACCAAGATGCCACCTGGGTGGGGCGAGGACAGAGTGAGGCTGGAGCGAGTGCCACCAGGCTGCCGTTATGACAGATGCCATCCCTTTTGCCCCCTGTGTTTGTTGCTGTCCCTTCCACCCTCTCTGCGCCGACTGTGCTCCTGGCTGGTCATGAAAGAATAGAAGGGTACTATGACCCGCTTGCTATCTTTCTAAGACGTTAACCAGTTCTGGTTCTTGCTGGTCCCAGACGCTAAGCCCTTGACACGACTGGTTCTGTCGAGTCTTGCACTTGTCTTCAATCCTCAAGTTGGGCATCTAGATTTTATGGTTCTGGTTCTTGCTTCCAGTGGTTCTGGACGAACTACAGGCTGTATTCTTGGCCAAACATGCCAATTTCACTCCAAATAAATGCACGAGAATTAAACCATGCCACAGCCACCACGGCCAATTTTTTTAAGTACTGTACTATTTCGACCGAGTGTTCATGTAACATGTAACACAGCCCTCTGAAGTGAACACTTTAGCTACCTGTAACAGTAACACCAGGAAAATGAACACTCGAATTTTTGAAGCCCCAAACGGGCCCAAAAGACCTCTAGTACATGCAAATTTTTTCAAAAGATGCTACTGAAAATGCTTACTAGTGCTCCTCCCAAAGGGGCCCTGGTAACACGAGGTCCTGATTTTCTTCCACTGGCCATGACCAAGAGGTGCGGGCAGTGGGGCTTCGCCTTTGGCATCATCGGATTTCTCGGCATCCCCTGCGCAAACCAGGCCGCCATTGTCGCCTACAGCAAAATTGGTACAAATAACACTGAGTGGAAAAACGGCCACTGCAGGTAGAACCCTGCAGAACCTTGCCTCGCTGGTGGAAACATTGATTGGCAGCGACTCTACCCGAGATTCTACAGGGAATCTACACCCCAGCGGATTGAACCTTCTGGGAATAAACGACTAGAGAACAAGCGAAATCTTTTTTAAAATAGCTGTACTGCTCCGGGGTCAAAGCGAATTTTTTTGGTCATCCCCATCACCTTCTTGCACTCCTTGGAGGTTGTTTTTCGGCGGTTGAAAGAAATGAACACTTTAGTCAACCGTAACAGCCCGAGACGCGATCTGAACACTTGGGAAAGTGAACACTTGAGGTAACATGTGACATGGGCCGAACACTTGGTCGAAATAATACAGTAGTTGACACATGCACCAAATACAATCAGCCCTGGAGCACGGCTGCATTACTTTCTTCAACATCAGGGCTGAGATTTGGGCTCAGCTAGCGTTCCCTCCCGCGAGTCTTGCACGGTGGATGGCAGAGCCAGTCGAGGACAGCAAGGGGGGTGGACATGGAACAGCTCCCAGCGACGCTGAACAAGTGACTACAACTCGTTCAGCGTGTGGACGTCCCTCGCACCTTCCCCAGACACTTCAAAACATACACCATCCTCGAGTTGCCGAAAAATAAAGGTCAGTCTGCGAGGTCCCAGCTTGCCACACCCGGCCGGACCTATGGTACCCACTCCCGCCTCAAGTTGAGCGCCTCCGACTAGGGAAGCTGATGCATGGTTCTCGCAGCTGTGGATCCTATACTAAGGGGACCACCCGCCGAAGACAATATTGCTTGCGATTCGAGGGCCCATTCCACAGCAGCTGTGCCCTGATCCGGCGTGATCTCGCTGTCACATAGCGGGACCTTGCATACACCTCCCACTGAGCCACCCCATGATGATGTGTCCTGGAGTCAAGTGTCACTGCCTAGCCCACCCCCCCCGTGCACAGCACCCCATCGCTCCCACCGACCGCCCATCCGTATGTACCCACCCACACTCACTCACATTCAGCGACGCCCACCGCTGCCGCCTGTCTGCCACCAATGGGCGCTTTTCGCGAAGCCTGTGCCGCAGCCATATATGGGAATTTGATATATCATGGGACCTCTGATCTTCGGAGAGTCATGATATATCAATGCCTCTGATTAGAGGTGAGTCTGATATATCAGCTCACCTTTATTCCCACCCGTGCGCATGCTCTGCCCAGCTCATATGGTCAGGATAACTGGTTAACTGCTTGGTCCTGTCAACGGGCTTAATACATTATCTTGTGGCAAGGATAACCAGTTAACTGTTTGGCCCTGTCAACGGGCCTAATGTGTTATCTTGTGGGCCTTGCCGTACACAAAAAAAGGATGTCCCACAGAGTGGATTGAACTTGATACCATTAGCTATCAGAAGGAGCAGGGGGCATTACCTTTACACCATGAGAGCTATAACAAGAGAGTGGTCTGTCTCAGCTAGGGTAAGCCTAGGCTTAGCCAACTTGGAGCTGCTTATAACCACCTCTAGGGCAGGGAAGCTGCCCTAGGTCTTTGAAAACAGTTTGTCACTATTTATTATGTGTTTTGGAGTGTTTCAAAACCCTAACCAACCCTAACCCCCAACAAAAATAAATAAATATACCCAGGACCAAGGCACTAACCTCTACCCTACCCTCTAACCTGAACATAAATAGTGACAAACCGTTTTCAAAGACTTAGGGCAGCTTCCCTGCCCTAGAGGTGGTTATAAGCAGCTCCAGGTAGACTAAGCCTAGGCTTACCCTAGCTGAGACCGACCACTGCCCTGTTATAGCTCTCATGGTGTAAAGGCAATGCCCCCTGCTGCTTCTGATGGCTAATGGTGTCAAGTTCAATCCGCTCTGTGGGCATCCTTTTTTGTGTACGGCAAGGCCCACAAGATAACACATTAGGCCCATCAACAGGGCCGAACAGTTAACCGGTTATCCTTGCTACAAGATAATGTATTAAGCCCATCAACAGGACCAAGCAGTTAACTAGTTATCCTGACCATATGAGCTGCTCCACCTGATTTGGGCGCCCACCGTTGGCCCCGCCACCCCGCCTCAATTGATGGCGCTCTACAGCCACTCCAAACGGGGTGATCATTTCGTTCCCATCACCATCATGATTCGCACCTTCCTCCCACCTCCACCGCACGGGCTCCCCTTCGCCTCTGGCCCTCCTGCTTGCTCTTGACCTTTGCTAGCATGTTCTTCTTACTTGTTTCCACCATTATCTCGAGTTTCCGACGTCTATGGGCTGTCGATACCGCAGCATTGGCCCTGCGCTGGCACCCTTTTCCTGGACCACATTGCGAATTAACTCAGCTCCTGGGCTCCAGCTACCTCGAAACTTCACCTCAAGTTTCCTCCATATCTCACCTTGACCCTCCCCCCCTTGGTAGTTCTCTAATCTACCTGAGGGCCACGCAATTGGCCATTGCGGCTTCCACGCCCCTTCATTGTGTACTGGCCTCCACCGGCCTCTTTTCTGTCTGAATTCATCGCATTGAGTGGTCAGGCTACCCTCAATTGGCTTCCCATGCGTCTCACGTCGCTTCCGCGCCAGCTGCGCACTTACTTGTTCCCTGGCACCCCAGCATTCTGGATGCCTATTGGGCACCCCTGCACCCGCAAATTTCATTGCATGCCGCTTATTGCGTGACTGCCTTCTGCTTCGATGCACACATTTTCCCATGCTCTTTGTGCACTTGCGTCCCTCCTGCTGCGGACACCGTGCTCGCACGCTCACAACACTGCTGCCCAGTGCTTGATAATCAGCCTACCCCCAACACCGGCTGGCTTTGTCTCTCCCCAGTCAGCTCCTCCCCTCCCTAGCACATTCGTGTTCACCGCCCACGCTCTTGATCCTCTCTGCCTGCCCGTTCATTTCGCATCCTACGCGTACTCAATACCCGCCCCCCCCCCCCCCCCCCCGCGCTGCCTGCCGCCCGCTGCCTGATCCAACACCCCACGCACTCACTCTGCATCATCCACGTGCTCAACCTCCACCATCCACGCCCTCAATTCCCACCATCCACACGCTCCATCCCTGCTGCCCCTACACTTGTTCCCCACACACATTTTACGCCCTTCCCCGTGCTTGCCCCCCTATTCTGCACCCTTCTTGGGCCCGGCTGTCTTTGTATTTCCCCCGCTTACTGCGCCCTTTCCTCAGCCGTGTTCAATGTTGTCTTTTTCTACTTTTCCTCCTACTGCACGCACCTTTCATCTATTCCGTGCGGTTGAAAAGACAACCGGAAGAATATGTACACATGTAAATGCTTCGAGCCGTAATGAAAACACATTGTACTATCACCATATACGTTGAAGAATGATCATATATTACCTTTGACATCCTCCGTGCCTCAACAAGTGTTTGTAATGCAGAGGAAGTGGCGAAATGAGTGAGATTGGAGGCATTTCGGGTGTTTCGGCTCTTTGGAGGCAGGGTTCCGACGGGCGCTTAACAGGCGTCTAACACATGTTGAACACAAAAATTCCTCGGTGAGTGCTTACCTGGCTATATATTTGGGGTCTAATATCATAAATGATGTGTAGGATGTTGGATTATCGAGAAAATAAAGTTGGTTTGAAGAAATTGAGGCAATTCAAGAAGTTGCATAAAAGTGACGGTGAAGCAGCCAACATCTTAGTGCAACCTTTACCCTGTCCCATTTGCGACTTTATTTTTATTTCTATTTTTCAACATGAAATTTGACATTTTCTGAATCGGAGGGGCTCGTTGACCTCGTATGTGCTCTCAGATGTCAAGTATCCCACGAAGTTATTCGTTTTCAACGTTTTCTTCGTGTGTGCATGCCAATTTGGCCCTATGTCCAATGTTTCTGTGGTTATTGTCATGTAAATCGATTAAAAATCCAGTCGACTCGCCTCCTCAGATATGGTTAATATTTATGAAGAATTCTGTCTCCTTAGAATTGCTCGCAAGTGCAGGGTGCAAATTACCGAAGCCGAACTTTCTGTGAGCGCGCACCTCAAGCGCCCATCAAGCGCCCGTCCGGACGCTTCGGCAGTGTTACCCGGTGTGACCAGTGTTACATCTCTTGGCTTCCACCACGACTTCCTCCTGTCCAGAGCTGTTTCTTGGTCTCCTCGTTGTATGGCTTGCCCCTCATTCTCTTCTAAACCACTGCGGGCATCTAGGGCTCTCATCTCAAGCATCTTCACCCCACCGATGTCTCGCTACATGCCATTTCACCCACCATGCGATCTCTTGCGGTTGTCTCCTGGTACTTCCTCTGGCATGACCAAATCTCGTCAGGATCTCTTGGAAGCCCTCAAAGCAACTCACCTACAAACTCTGTGCACTCGATAGGGACCGTAGCCCCTGAAATACGGCCATTTGCACACCAAATCATCTTTGGTGTTAAATCTTGCAAAGACTCCGAAGAGGGTGCAAAGTCCGGGAGCTTGGGACCCTAGGTGCGTGGCGTTGGAACAATAAGATTTGTATTGAATTGTGACAACTCTTGTCATTGCTAGGAGGTGGGGTGGGCGGAGGGCTGTGCAGCATGCCGTTGGGAGGTGGGGTGGGTGGAGGGCCGTCCGGCGTGCCGTTGGGAGGTGGGGCGGGTGGAGGGCCGTGCAGTGTGCCGTTGGGAGGCAGGGCGGGTGGGGACCCATGTGGCTCGTTGTTGGGAGGCGGGGCGGGCGGGAAATCACGCAGTGGATCATTCAAAGTAGTTTTGTCATTGGGGGGCAGGGGCGACAAGGTGCGTGCACCATCGGGAGGTGGGTGCGGTGCAGACATTTTCTATCCTGAAGTGCTCGGCGGTGGATGAAGTGTGTTTGTTTACAAACTAGGTGGGTTTTCACATGTAGTTTCATGTACTGTAAGTACTTGTACTGAGGCAACCGTCATGGTAACAGAGGGGTCCATTGCGTTGCCCAAAACGCGCCTTGTAACGGTCACGATGCCTCCAGTTGCCTTCGTCAAGACCATGACATGGCCTGGAAATTTCCGAAATATTTTTTTCCTGCCAAAAAATGGTCAAAATGGGGCGAAAAAATCGCAAATCGGTCCCAGTGCTCCTCTTGTTAGCCCCAAAGTCTCAATTTGGATTGAAATCAAGGCCATCAGTGTACACCAATTCTCCACTGTCACAGCGAAATCCGGACTGGTAGCGTTGCCCAATTTTTTTGATGGTGTCACGGTGGGTCGGCCGGTTGCCTCAGTACAAGTACTTACAGTGCCATCCCTCTTTTTTTCTTGTGGCTGATCATGTCCTCTTGTTTGTAGTACATACAATCATTAATCACACCAATGTATCAACTCGCTGAAGGCCTGCACCTCATCATAGTCAGCAGACAACAAAATAGATGGCTTGGCCCCCGCTGCCTCCCTCTCCAAAAATGTATTTCCCACCTGAGCCCTGGGCTCAAATTTTGAGATCCCGACACATGATAGCGGCAACAACCAACCTACTGATCCGTATAAACAATGTGTCCACCCCACAACGCAAAATAACACATGCTCACTGGCACACCTGTCCATGAGTCTGCAGCAACACTCAACACAGTGGACACAGAAGTAATTTTGGGGATCTCGTCGAGGGATAAGTCCGTTAGGTCAAGCTCACTAGGTGATAAGTTAGATCAGTCTCAGTTTCATCAAATTGAAGCAACGCGTACAGATTGCCCCCATCTTCTCTGTGTCGTCCCACCCTATCAGACCCAAAATTTGCTGCAGGAGGATGCAGGTGGACACCCAGAAAGCAATGTGTCTGCCACTCCGCAAGACAATCTCCCATTGTCCAATGTCCCCACTGGGCACCGGTGATAAGCAGGCTATCTGGCCTTGCCTGGAATCTTGCTAATGTTGGGATTCCTGTGCATTACCAAGTTAGATGTACATCTCCAGGATTAACATGAGTCCCGAATGGTTAATCAGGCACATCCTGCATGAGGGCTTAATCAGCCTGCCTGAGAGAACATTAATCAGAACCTCCCATACTGATTAAGGCTCGATTCAATGGGTTTAATAATAGAGTCCTTATAATCACTTGATTAAGGCTCTGTGGGGCCAACAGATATCAGGGAACTTAAACATCCACTCTGAAGAACAAGTGTCTATCAGCAGAGATAGATCTGTGGGATTTAATCACCTTGTTGTGGTTGATTGGGACTGTTCTGGGGACGTGTCTGGACACATGATAATCACCGATCAATGTTGCTATCCCAATATGGGTTCTTGACCTGGGCGAGGCTTCATTGCTATATATCTCAACAACTACTGGGCGGTTCGGGGAGATTAGGGTATCTACAGAAAGCTGATACCCAACGCTCCTTGAATCTGAAGGTGTTAATCAAGGGACTTTGACCATTAATTTGGTTCAGCCCCGTTACCGTCCCAGTTTGGGTTCTTGGCTTGATCAGGAATTGACAAGGTTATATCTTGGGAACCACTTGGCAGATTAGGGAGTTCTGGGTGTCTACAGAAATGGGAGACTCAGCGCTTTCTGAATCCAATGGTCCGAAGGGCAGGACAGCACTATTTGGCTTGGAAGTTCAATCGAGTCAGACAACCGATCGGAAACAAGGAGTTCAATGGCAGATCTCTAGCTTACTCAGGTAGTGTAATTAGAGTAGTGTAAGCATAAATGTACAGTATATAAGGAGGGCAGTTCTAGCATGGACGCACTACTGCAGTGGTGGTGGCACAGGTGCTAGATCCCAGTCTCATAAAGAGACTTGGATCTAGTGCTTGTGGCACTAACATTGGGTTGGCACAGGAGCTAGGTCCTGGTCTCAATTAAGAGACTTGGATCTAGGGCTTGTATTACAACACTTAGTCCATGCTTGTGATCCTGGACTGGTTCTATTAAGAGCTTTGCTTCGTTTGCACAATGTGATTAATATGTCTTGCCTTCGGTGGAAGTAAAACACATAATTTGGGATTGTGATTAAGATGTGTGAAGGGATTTGGGATTTGGATTGAGAACACGGCACCACTACAGCAGCCTTGGAAGGCTTATTACTTGGGATTATGGGATACGGTCGAAAGGGACCTTAAACATCAGCAGCCTTGGAAGGCTTATATTTGGGATTATGGATCGGTCAGAATGGACCTTAAACGATTAGATAGCTGTGAAACTTGGTATCTAAAATGTTGTTGGAATGACGCACTCGGTTGGCTATGCAAAGAGAGGGTCTTAATCCCACCACAACAGTCTTGCATGTCATTAGTCAAGGGTGCTTGTTCTGAGCGCTTGATTAAGGGCTTCAACCAGTCGAACTGAAGTATCTGTGTCCCTTTTCTACTCCTTCACATTCTTGTGAAGAAGTCTAAAATGCATGAATACTCGTCGGCCTGTCTAAGCTTGTGCAACCAGGGGGAACAAGGATGTGGATTCGGTTAGTGGTTGCGGCTAGTGCTGCTGCATTCCGCTTGTTGGTCCATGTTATCAGTAGTACTCCAGCTGTAGATGGACCGAGGCAAAGCCTTTCACCGGAAGGATGGCTGCTCACCATCGCTTTCACAACAGTCCTGCCCCCAGTCACTAGGCAAACTCCTTTTGCAAAACCATACACATACCAGTTATGCCAAATCCCAACAGATTTTCCCTGAGTCACCAGATACATGGGAAATCGGCCTCCCCCAGTCTGTGCATCACGAATGGGAGGAAGACACCAGAAATCAGGATCGTGTTCCGGGTTCTCGCGATCTGGAATCATTTCCGCCTTGGTCATGTTGGTGTGTTGCAGCGCGGGTCTTGGAGTGGGAGGCAAGGTCATAATGCTAATTGTAATGGCCTTTGGGAAGATGGAGAGATCATGCCTGTGTGTTGTTACTGTCACGCAATATGTGTACTTTCTCCCCCCATATTCGTGCACTTTAGGGCGATACTGACAACAATTCCGAGGCCCTCCGCATTGACCAGTTGCAGTGAGAGGGAAAGTCTCCACCCTACCAAGAATGTTGCGAGAATGGGTCGCCGCACAGTGGTGGCGGCCATCCACTATTTGCCAGCTCTACTGCGAAACTGAGGCGGAGCAACACGGGATCAATCTCGCCTTCCAGAAGCTCCACCCTCTCCACTCACGCCAGCCACTCAATTCCCAATTTCTCCTTGACCAAAGTCGGCTGCACCAGCGCCTGGATAGGTGCCCTCACCTTGAATTTTTACTCTTGACTCACTCGCCTCGACAGCATGTTCCGAAGGTGTTTTTTACATCTGCACTCTGGTTCAAGAATCACCACAGGTGCCGCCTCACGGGCGGGCTCCCTTGCTGCATTCAGCGCCGCTGATGCTGCATTCAGGGCTGCTGCCGAGGCTTGAGCTGCTGCTGCTCGCACTCAGGAAGCCAGTACGTGCCATTTTATCTGTAGGGGCAGCGCTAATCTGACTTCTGACTGATGCAGTTGAGTGTCTGCTGAAGACGGAGTATCTCGCTGGGTGGTTGGCTCACATGGAGGATAGTATTCACTCATGGGGTACAGTCGATGATCCCCGCAATCCTTTGCCGCTGCCGGGCTGGGGAACCGGAGGATGGGGAACCGGAGGGTGGGGAACGGCAGCAACTGGGGGATGGGGAATGGTAGGAACTGGAGGCACGGGAGGGTGGGGGGTGGGTACAGGGTGAAGAACAGTGGCACAGTGGCCTCCAAACCTGGTGCCCATGAACCCGGTGCGACGCAGGCGTATGTTCAAGCTCTATGGCTACTGCCATATGGGTGCCATCTTCCGTCACCCTAGAGTTGTCGGCTGGCGTCAGCGACAAGATGAACATAGATTTGGGTGGCTTTGACAGTTGGAGCGCCAATATTTGTCTACGGTTAGCAATTACTAGAGATTAATCCTACCCCTCCTATGTACTTTGGTGTCATTCTGGAGTTGTTTTTGGTGTCTTCATTTCGCGCTATGTGACTGCATGATTTTTGTGTCACACCTGCCTCATTTGGACTAATCACCCTCGCAAACACACTTTCAATTGCACATTGTGCACCCAGTGGAACCTTGCCGGAACCTATGGTAAATCAATAAAAAGGTATTTAAATCAGTTTGAATGTTATCTCGCACCAGTGGGACATACAGACCGAGGTTTAAAGAAAAGTACGGTTCATAAAGTCAAGATGCCACACAACTCGTATTTTACCCGGGCACATTGGTCTATGGCTCAGCAGGGATCGTGTATGTGTAATACACGTCCACGCTTCTTCCCCAAGACCCTGGTGCATGTCTTCAAGTATAACTAAAATCACAATAATATTCAATCCAAGCTCAGCAACCCTCTGGCCTGCCACTATCTGAATGACACCCAAATCTGACCCGGTACAAAAATTTCTACCTGTCTTCGGTATAACATATTGTAGATTCACCTGATTTGGTAAACATTTTCTGTAACTCAATGTTTTGTCGAGGTGCAACAATTCCCGACATTGAGACAAGACCACTGTGTCTCGTATTTCTGTGCACTCTCCAATTTTTTTTGCCAGGATCATTGTATTGATGACTTGCACCCTATGGCTAGCCATCTGGTGCTGTCCAAGCCAGCTGGGGCTCACTATTCAACAATTTGTCCCCGAACATGCCCCACACAGTGAGTTTCTGGACAATTACAGGGTTTTCCCTCAATAGAGACCATAGACCATTCATTTTTTTTTTCACATTCGGGTGCTCAAAGTCATACTGCAGGCTAATAAAAATACCTCGGGCCCTCGCACGTCCAGGAGTATGGAGGAAGAACTGTTTTTTGAGAGCTGGGGGAATGGCAGACCCGGCGGGCCGGCTTAGCTGACCACTTTGCTTGGCCGACTACTTGGCCGCTCCTTCCAAAGCACCACCATCCGCACCTTTCAAACCGCGTTTCGATCGGTCGCAAACACCGCAACAAAATTATTTACCTACCTGGCACGCTGTGACCATTTGACAAGTCTCATGCAGACTTTTTGGCTCAGCACTTGGACGAGTTCTGCGCCGCTGTCGAAGTTGGGCATCAATGGGAGTTCCTCACTCAAATGCCCCATTTACACCTGGCACAGTTCGGTTGGGAAGAAGCGATCAGCGAGCAGGAACATCAGAAATATTTTGACAGTATGCAAGCCGTAGGTGGACTCTGCTGCACTGTATACTTCCCTCAGTGACGGAAAACACAGGCTATTTCCCACTGGTATTGTAAGATGGCAGCTGAGGCACTCCTGGCACGGATGAATCAATGAATGTGCATATATTTGTGCGGACGGCTGCGCGAACTTGACAGAGATACGACACTGTAAGTAAGGACATGGGGCTGGGCTGGATTATCTGAGCCATGGCAGGGAAGGACTTGCCCACGCAAACATACTTAAGAAGTGGTGCTTTGGGATCATTTTCGAGGGACATCTTCATTCAACATCCTCGTCCGAGCGATCACATCTGATGTGCATGTTAATTCCAGCGCATCTTTCACAGCTCAGCTCAGCTCAGCTCACCTGGCCCACAAGTTCTTTTGAGCGGAAGTGGGTCAGCACCGGCCGCAGACACAGTTGTTGTCAGCGAGGCGCATCCCCAGCGAGTATGCAGGAAAAGCTTTCAGCGGAGCAATGTCCTCCACACCCTTGTGGAAATGCTCGGCAAAAATGTCGAAGATCTGGGTCTGTTCCCATTGCGCAATATCAAGGAGATCCCCTTTTGTGGCGATCCCCAACTTGATGAACACCTCCTCCAAGTCGACCAAAGACGGCGGGAAACTTCCAAGAAAATCCTTGATCTCAGGGTGAGTAGACATTGCGTGTGCTATCTGTGGTATCAGAAAATGGGGAGTCCATTGAGTGAGTATGGCCAGTGCAAGTGGACCCCACAACCCAAACCTGATTTACTTACCATTAGCTACCAATCGGGATCTGCAGACCGTGATCTGCAGACCAAAGATGTGGTTGATCTGAAATGTAGTTAATCAGCAATCCTGTTTTGGTGTTCACTCCAAGAATATTTCGCAAACAACGCATTTCGATTCACAGCGCAAACAAGTAAATGTAGTCAAGGAGAATCAAGGATAATCACAGGAACTGGGGAACGGGGGAAGATGAGTCCCTCGTACGAGTACAACACACAGCTGTCGTCCATCCAAAAGGGATAGTCCCACGTGATGCTGTTCTCCTCCCCATAGTGACGGAAGGGGGCCATGTACATCTCCTGCGCACAATCAGGGCACGACCATTGTCGCTCCAGCCAAACACGAATGCAGATGAAGCAATGACTGTGCCCACAGAGATATCTGATGAAGGTGAGAGGTGAGCCCAAGAGTGCAGGACAAAGAATAATCATGCACAAGACTGGATGAGACTTGATTCCAAAGCAGATACCGCAAACGTGGTGGGGCTTGGGGGTAGCAATCACCAGCGGGCGGGCATTGTTGATGTACAGAGCTTCTGCTGTAAGCAGTTCACTGCACGGCACTCGATAGCCATGGCTGGCAGACACCTCAACCTCGCGAAAAGCGCCTCAGGTCCTGGATCTGGATGGGGGCACAATGGGTTCCGCTCTCTGTGTGGGTGGGTCTGGTGTGATGGTCGAGGGTGGAGCCTGGGACCAGGGTCGTGAAAATACCCCTACGTCTGCCCTGATAGTCAAGGGTGGACCACGGTAGCAGGTGTCAGTAGCTCTGGGCATAAGAAGGTTGACGGAGAGACCAAGAGAGACTGACACAGAAATCACAAAATGTTCGGAGTACTTAAGCTGAATACATGATCACAATTTCACGAAGAGAACATGGTTGGGGATTCCGTTGTCGTCTTGGTTCAGCGTACGAGTTGGAGAAAGTCCTAGGGCACGGCATCAACAAATGTGGGCCTGACTCAAAGATGCATGACACTGGAGAGGTGAGGGGGAGGGGCACAAGCGAGCAGGAGGCTGGAGGCATGATGGTGGGTGGATCGGATGCAATATGTTGATCAGTCAGGACAGTTGATCTTGGTTGGAAATCAAGCACCAAATAAAGCCGCTCTTTAGCAACCACGACCACATTGCAATGTGGTCACTGAACAGTCCGTGCATGGTAGTCAGTCCCAATGCGTGACTTTTCCCCTCTCAGCCAGTCTCTCCACCTGCTTCGCCGTTGATCTGGGATGAGTCAAAGCAACAGAGGCGGGAGGGGGCGTCATGGAGGGAGTCAGGGTCAAGTCCCGACAATGCACATTCACAAGCCCCACTTTGGAGAAGTCATGTCTGTCTCTTCGACCGGACGCAGTGTATCAACCTCGTCTCACACCATCCACTTGCATCCCACGGTGCCATCCTACATTGAAGAAGATATCCAGACCAACGCGGCTGTGGAGAGCTGGGAGTTCAGCTACAACCTGAGCGACACCACACTCATCGGGGAAGTCCAAGACCCACTGGTGGATGGTATTGTCTTCACGACAAAGAGGAAAGTGTATGAAAATTTGGTACGTGGTCCTAACTACTGTCTTGGGCCGTTAACTTATTGGTGGTCTGCAGGATTATCCTATGCTGACATGGGCAGCATACCAGGATGAATATCTCGATGAATAGCTGTGGCCTGAGGGTCGAGGGTACCTGGCAATCCATTCGACATGTGGTGGCTATCATGCGGCAAATCTTACATTCAGATGCACCCAGCAGACTTGCTACGGCCCATCCTTATTCTGTCACAACTGCATCGTCGACCGCCACTCTGTCCTCCTGACACACTGGATCCGAGTGAGACCATTCTTGATTTACTGCACGACACGGCACTCATGCAGTGCAGGAGTGGAATGGCAATTTTTTCCAGCGACGTTCCCTGAAGGACCTCGGCCTCATCATTCAGCTCAGTCATCCCACCGGTTACAGCTGCCCAAATCCACTCAGGGCAAACAAGAACTTTGTTGTCATTGACCTGACTGGTGTGCACAACATTGAAGTAAACTTTTGCCAGTGTGACAGTCAAATCAAGAAGCACCAGCAATTAATGTGTGCCTGCTGGTGGCCAGCGACTGGCTGCGACTCACAGACTTGCGTGACTTTCGGCACTGTGTGGCTCTTTCAAATCTTGAATTGCCAAGGCAAGGTCTCAGCCCACAATTTTTTGCGATCGTTGGAGTTGTTGACTAACAATGATGGATTGGATCCTCCCCCTGTGAGTTCTTTACTTCATTCTGTATTCAATCGTTCAGTGACGGGGGGGGGATTCCTCAGGATCATCAGTGTGTGTTTTGTCACATCGTCCGCCAGTACCGGACCATTTTGATGCTGAAGCATGGCATAAGAGGACATGATCTGTCGGGGGTGAATGGGACAGCTCAAGGAGAGCTTGCCCTGTGGTGTCGTGCATATCCACAGGACGAGCACAATCTGCCTGTGGGATGGAACAATATCAATTGGGACGCAATGCCTGAGGATTTAAGGTATAAATTTCGAGCCCTCATGCAGTGTAATTGACAGAGACGCAGATACAAATACTTCCAATTCCTGGCGACAGATTGCAACTTCCGGCTTATCAACAGAAACATCTTGTTGGCAGCTAAGGACCCTATCCTTGGGGACAGGTTCGCATATTTTGTCAATTACATGAAGTACACCGAGCACCTCTGTGACCACATGTCCGAGGAGGAAATATCGATGTGCACAGGATTCCAAGTGATGTTCCTCGCTAACAAGAGGCGGGTCAAAGGGCTGCAGACAACGGGTGTGGGAGGCATCACATGCGCCCGACACAATATGTGGAGACCGAATGGCATAGGGGATCCGCAGATAGGGGAACAGTAGGTTCTGCACTTGACTCGCTATTGTACAGATGCTGAATGAGTGTTAGGTTTGCAAATATGGACTTCATTGTATTCTCGGCGACCCTAAATGCCATAATCCTCTACCTCATCCTATCATACAACATCGCCTGCCAATACGCCGTCAACTTTTGAACCCGATTGCAGGCGCTCCCAGCTTGGCTGCATCCTGTCATCAAGCACGCCAATGTTCCGTTCAAAGTCCCAAATTTCCACTTGCCACCCCACTTCCCCTTCTGTCACTCACCCTTTTCATTCCATTTCATGTGGGGCACAGGGAGGACGCATGGCGAGACAGTGGAACAAAACTGGGAGTTCTCAAATGGCCCAGCAGCTTCAAAGAAGATGATGGGCTTGGGGGCGTGGCAGGCGACCCTCGAGGACTTGTTCGGCTTCCATAATTGGCACCATCAGGTGGCTGGGTGTTGGCTATTGGCCAAGCAGATGGCCGAGAATGTGAAGGAAGGGCAGGTGCATTGGGACACCTTTGAAGTGTTTGACGCGGTGTTGATGGAGGCAGCCCCAATGTTGGTGACAGAATGGAGAGAGCTCGTTCATGATTGGGAGTCGGTGCAGCACAAGGCGGGCACAAAGTCGCCATTCAAGTTGAAGGAGGAAGGTAAGTCCAGTGTCATGAGGAGATATGCGGCATCTGATTGTCAATTGACAGCGGCAAGCATGCAAGATATTTGGGCGAAGCTGGCAAAAGCGGAGATATTGGAGAGCGGGGAGGGGATGGAGATCAAGCGGGAGGATACACCCAGCACCTTCATTGTAATGGGGCTGAAAATTGAAGAATCACAGTAGGTGGCATATTCAGAATGGGTAGTGATACTGATAACCTTTGATTCAGACCTCTTCTCACGACTGATGCCAAGTCCGTCGCCAACCCGACAGAAGTCCAGAGCCTGGGATTCCTGAAGCGGCACCTCGCCTTAATGAAACAGATTCGGACTTTCCGCAAGCTCCAGTGGACATACATGCCCCAACTTCGCCGCCACCTGATGGCGGCCCAGCGTGTGTTGCTAGATTCAGAGGTGGAGCGGCTGGCAGAGGGTGTGCGGTTGTTCATGCCTTCAGATATCTTGGACAAGACATGGCGCAAGAAGGCTTGTGTGGTGGGGCTGCCAGAGGTGGAGGCAGATTTGCAGGTGGACGAGGCTTGTGGCACATTACAAGCCTTGTGCCAAGGGCTACGCACCCGCACGATGATGAATCACTTTCATCTTCGGAATTGCATGGGGCAGCGCATGCTGACGAGGGGGCAGAGCATGCCACAGTGCATTAACATGAAAATCTACAGGGCAAAGCTATATTATTGGTATGCGCACAATGCGCTGAAGAGGTCAAGGGGTGCAGGGACGTGGGAGATGGAACTGCGGGTGCTGGACAACAATGACATTCGAGCACGCATTGACGGAGGAGGAGAAAGAGCAGCGTAAGGCAGTGCACAATTACGAAGATGTTGCGGAGGAGGGCGGCGTGGCGGCTTTCGGCATGGTCGCCGCTGTCAAGACTCACCGGACCCTGTCATGGATCTGGTACACAGCTAACACATTGGAAAACCCAGAAGACCCAAAGGTGCTGAACGAAGGTAAGTGGGGTGTGGTCAAGTGCGAAGCCCGACTGACCAATATTCCAGCTTTAAGGGTGGAATGGTGCAAAGCTTACACTCGGATGCGTCGCTGGAGGGAAGATGTGGTCCTCGTCGAGGAAGCAATGTAGCAGACAATTGAGTATGGGTATTGGCAAGCGCAGTGGAGCTTGCGGGTGGGGACACACGCCGGTGTCGTGAACGATGAGCTGTTGGAGGGCTTGATGGCATATATGAGGGAGCAGGAGCACCGTGATTTGAGCATCTGCAAGGAGCTGAACGGGAAGAAGTGGCTGCGGCTGCAAGAGCTTGGTCAGGCCTATCTGGCACATGAAACAGTTGGTGGCCCGGAGGTCATAGTCCCTATCAATGTGGACTCTGACATGGAGGATGAGGAGGAGGGTGCTCTGGACTATGAGGATGAGGGGGATGAGGACCTTTTAGACTGACCTTTGCATCACGCTCACATTGCTTTATTTGTGAACTGCACTCTTTTTGACAGGAATATATTCAATGCTCATTTTAATTTGATGCACAGGCTCTTTGTTTGTATAGGAATGACATTCTGCAGTTCAAGGCCATTGATATGGATGGGGAGCGGAAGGGGCAGATGCAGCCCTGACGAGGTGTCCAAATGGAGTGGGACGGGTGATGTTGTTCTGCCAAGATGGTCACGGGGGTGGAAAGACTCGAAACGAACAGGCGAAAAGGACAAGAATTGATTGATGGCATTTTGAGGCCAGATGCGGCTACTTGAGGTGTGATATGGAACAGAAATACGTAAAAAGGGGAAACATCACACAGACCTCGGATTTATGCCCGTTTGGGATGGACTTGCATCAAAGGCAAGTGCTGCTGAGGATGCCGTGGTGCAGATGGTATCAACCATTGCTGGATGTGAAAAGGCCATGTGCCAATGGCCGCAATGCAACACAGCTGCCACTGGTCGGATGGCCAACGGCCACAGTAATGCATTACAGTTGTTGATGTCAGCCTGCCATATTGCATTACTGCTACTTTCCTTGGTGCAAGTTCTCAGTGCTGGAAGACTCGAATACCGTATTCCTCACCGCTACACCGTTGGCTGAGACCTTCACGCTGCCTATAAGCGCTTCCGGGAATATGTTGTGAATCTGCTGAGGGTAAGCCCGTATTTATCATTGATACACTCAATACTCATTAAGCAACAGGACTATCCAGGAATACTAAGCTTTGGAACCGATGCATGGACCTCGCCAAACCACTGGGCATTTGTTGAGTGGATCATACATCTTCAACATGAGGGGGAGCTACTGTCATTCCCACTTGATGTGTATGAGGTACCAGAGGTACACAAATCCTTCCAAACACTTTATGGTTCTCTAACATTGGTTTAGTCGCACACCGGGGGGGTTCTTGCATAGGAATTTGACAAAATGCTGGCTCAATTTGATATTCAACACAAGGTTTGTTTATTATGATATATCTCACCTGCGAGTGCACCTTGGCAATGTGCAGATAGATCTGCAACATGAAAGTAGTGAACTTGGACAGATCCGAAACGTCAAAAGTGTCCGAAGCCTTGGAAGCTGTTCGAGTGGAGCAAGGAGGAGCAACCAAATTTTGGGTGAGGAGAGCCATAGCTTGTGCCATTTACTGGATGGAAAAATCAAGCTGCGGGTTGTTCAGTGCGGGGATGTGAACTGTTAGGCCTGGAGGGCCTTGGGGACCTGGAGGTGGAGCTGGACCTGGACCTGGAGGTCCACCACCACCACTGCTACCAGGTCCTGGATTGGGTGCCAGAGCACCGGCTGGGAGTATGAGCTGGAGGAAAACTGCCCAAAGGCAGGCCTCCACTACCTCCACTGCTGCTGGAACCACCACTGCCGGGAGGGCCAGAGGGACCAGGAGGTCCAGGGAGATGGAGAAGAACAAGTGGGAGGAATGTTGGGTGGTTGGGTTGGAATAGGTCCACCTGCTCAACCTTGGTCCTTTTCCCTTGACGTCAGGAACTGTAGCTGCCGGAGGAGCAGTTGCCGACCATGTTGGGGTCGGAGCGAAAATCACCTGAGGAGCCAAGAAGTTCAGTGGCTGAGAAACCTCCTCCAATGAATTGGGTTCCTTAGGCACTTCCTCAATGGTGATGGTTGGAAATAGTGAAACAGTGTAACATAAATGCGTGGCATCTAGGGCTAATTTTGCGATTTCCTATGACCAGTATTTATACAATGGGAAGCAACTAGCACTTCTGTTGTTACTAGCATCCTAGCTAGTACACAGACCACTTGTTAGGTGATATAAAAGAGAGTCAGAGTGAGCCCTAACTGCTGGCTGTAAGCACGAGGCTACACTAGTGTGACGTGCTAGCTGCTAGCGGAGTGTACAAACAACCAGGGATTAAACCACTGCCTATATATTCATGAGACATGACCTAGGAGACTCTAGTAGTCCAGAGATGACTTGCAACGGAGCTAGTGAGGGTCTAGCAGACAGATATCTACTATGGAAGTGCAGCTAGGGGACAATGCCTTGAGCTAGAAAGCTCAGCGTGGTAACCGGTGGTACTGTCTAATCTCTAGATAAGCGACTAGGTGGTGATAGGCGGAAAAACCCGACTAGCGACCGACTAGGGCTTTGACAAAGATATACCACGACATAAGGGATGAAGCAACACAAGGCTAGCACCTGATCTGGGCAGCTAGGGCGAAGGGAATAGCAAGCAGGCTATTGGAACAGAGCTAGGGACGATCGAACAGCCTGTACCGATGACCAGAGGGCGGATCGATGTTCTGACCAACAAGCTATGACCAATTGATGCCGGTCGCAACACTGCATTGCCTAGATGTAATAGATCGATGTTCTGACAGAGTAGAGATGACCTAGACCACTGGCTACATCGCCGGTTGATCTGGAAGTGGTGCTTGGCATAGACAGAGGGCTGAGGATTAGTGGATATACCCACGGTTGAACACTAGCCGGTCAGCGAGGCTGACCTGGTATATACCAAACCAGTCCCAAAACCAAATGGCAGTCGTCTCATTGGCTGACTGTATTTCTTATCATCTAATATTGCTTATTGTATTATTCAGCTCTCTTTTCACATGTAACTTGAACCTAGTAGTATAAAAAGGGAACACAGAACAGACTAGGGTCGAAGAACATTACACCCCAGACTTTGGACGAAGCTGGTGCTAGTGGACTCAGGCTGCTAGTGGAGGTTAATACCAAACTTCACTTGTAGTAGTCTTTATATTGGAATCAGTAAACTGTGGACTCTTGTCATGAATCACCCGGGTTCTACTTTTTCGCACGACGCTGAAACGGTGCACTAGGGTGCGGCCGTGAAATCTAATGGATTGACTAGTGAGAAAAGCGAACTAGTCACTCTACTCAAACCAACCAAAACCAAAACAAATCACTAATCCTAATCCTAATACTCGTGTGTGTGTGCTCGGGGAGGTAGGGTACGTATCACCCGTCAAAAGGGGTGTGCAAGGTTGAAATAAGACTTTGTTTCAATAGCAACTATGCGGTTTAAGCACAGTTATGCTAGAATAGCAGGGACTTCACGCCAACAGGATATCAAGACTCAAGTTAAACTTTAGACTGTTCAAGTCTTCAGTTTCTTTGTGAGCGGCAGAACCTAACACTACTGGCAGCTAGCCAAGAAGCAGAAGGTAGGGCAGATTATTAACAGACAGACGCTACTTCAATATCAACCAACACTGCACGAACGGCGGCGGTATCAACGAAACGGGGCTGTTACACAGAAGGTGGACGCTGGGCTAAGGCGCGGACAGTTACACTGAAGGCGGCGATTTCACTTCTACTAGCACAAACTAGCCTTTAGTCCTGGAGGCCTAAAGCGCTGCTACAGGAGACAGGTTGGTGCAGGTTGAACGGGGCTCTTATATCAATGCGGTTGGTAGTCTTTTCGATGTCCCGTATCTCTTAATCTTTTCTGTGCGTCTGCAAAATATATCTGATTTCTATCACAAATCTAGAGTCTACTATATTGCCCGTATATCTGGGGGATAGTTTACTGGCTAATACAGAGTACACAGCTGGCTTTTATACATTTCAGAGAGAAGTAAAGGAGATAGACAGAATGAATAGGAACAATAAAGAGTGGGAGCCCGAGTAGTGAATGGCCAATGGCGTAGAAGACATTCTCAACCATGGGTATTATGACCTGCTACCGGGGCTAGTCCACATGTATTTCTCTAGCACGCCATAAGACGTGCTTAGTTGTCTTGGTTTCCATCTTCCTGACTGAGCAAGTCTGTCATCACTGACTAGTCAAGTCAGTCCTAGTCAAGTTCTATTCAATTTCCCTATCAGCCCACACTTCACAAGCTCAGTGGAACTCATAGTAAATATTCAAACAGATTGACAGGATAGCGCGGCGCTATACTAGCACAACAGTATAGTGACCAGTAAAGTATAGCGCGGCGCTACACTATAGTGTCGATCCTCATCAATCATATCAGTAAATCCTTGATGCGAGTCCCGCATCTTTCCTAGCGGTCAGATCTGCCCGAGTAACCCCAGTGACGATTAACTCGGTAACAAGTCTTCATCTTAATCTAATCAGTTGGTCTTGTGCACAGCATGGCGCGGCGCTATATCCCTGCCGGCCCTAATGTGGTTGTACCAATCCTGACTTCGTATATCTTGTTTTAATAGTCATCAGACTATTCAGAGGCCGTTGAGATAGCAAGTCGATAATTCTGAGTAGTTCCCTGATGTTTCACCTCCAGCGCATAAGATAATGGCTTACCGCCACCATCTATAGCTCAGTGTAGAATATCATAGTCAGGACGTAACAGCCTTTTGGGCTGCCTTGTCAAGTCTACTCAATCCTTCATAATTGGTTTGTTACACTGACTTTCGGCCATCAATAGTGTAGCCTACCACCCCAGGGCGGGTGTACGCTCATAATCTAATGCCTCACTTCTGCCCGCTAATAGGTTCAAAATGAAATAAAAACTGGTGTTTTCATGCATGTTTTGGTACACGCCCTATCAACGCGTCCGTATGGATACAGACACGTCTTAGCGGCACGGGACTCTCATGATGCCACCACGTGACCTTCTCACGGTTGAAACCCAGCCTCGGATTCTAAAGCCGCAGACTCGGGGAGTCTGCGCCACGGGATACAGAAGACATCAGGGACTAGGAACCCGTACAGACGGATCCTAGTCCCCAGACGCACCAACAGGCTGACACAGAAGAGGACACGAAGTACAGGAGTGGTTGCAAACCCGATCGGGGTTTGAACCACTGGATACGACGACACTTAGGGCTAGGAAACCCGAACATCGGGTCTCCTAGGTCCACCGACACCATGGAAACCAACACAGAGTCCAGGAGCATCAGCATTAATGCTCCTTAATGCTACGGTGCAGGAACCAATCGTGATTGGCCGTGATTGCTTTAATTTATTAGAAGCCTATATAAGCACTGTAGAATCTCCATGTACAGTAGATTCTACCTCGTCTAATCTCAGGCTTCTACCTTGGCTTGACATAGGCATTGTCTCCACCCTGCCCCGCTTCCCTCGCACTGTACTACGGGTTGTATCCACGCCTCGGGTTTTGTACCTGAGTGGATATCACACCCTCTTCGACTTGTTCCGGATTCCGCCTCGCATCCCGACCTACGACATATGGCCTCCTAGGGAGGACACCGTACGACTGGTCCTACTGCTCGGGGAACACACGAGCTACTAGCGTCTATCGGGTTTATCCTGGTTGGGGTTCTCGTCAGGTTACTCACTGTTTAGCCGACCCAGAGGCCGTTGCTGACAGAAGGTAGAATCTCTTCTGCCAGCCCCGACAAACCGATCGATGTTTGGAATGAGAAGATGGCACCCACAAACATTATGGTTGCTGGAAGCACGCCTGGACAGGGTGTTGGAGAGTGGGTTGGAAACCTACTCTGGTGGGGGGGATTGTTCGCAGGAATAGCTGCACTGTGCATCGCCCTGGTATGGGCAGCCCAAGAGGAACGGGTTGCTCTACCCTCAGGCAGGTACAGGCGGGTTCCACAGCGCGGACCACACTCCCCCTTGATGCGTAAACTCCGGTGTTTAACAGAATGTGTTGGAGCCTGGTTGGTGAAGATTACGGGACCCCCAACTGAGCGCAGTCGGGAGGAATGAAGAAGGAGTGCTCGTGCCCCAGGAGGACGGGACAGTCCCGGGAGAGAAGGCCCTCAGAGAATGGGGCAGCCGAATAGGAACCCGGGGGTACCAATTTACACCGACAGGGGGCGACTATTCCCCACGGTAACCAACCTGGACAGCGGGGCCACACTCTCCATATAAATGGATGATATCCTGCTTACGGAGTTGGCACAACCCCGCAGGAGCAGGAATCATCCCACTCCTAACCCCGGTACCACAGGCCTCCCAGGCCGGATAGTAGATGACGAGGCGGGATCCACCCCACCTTACGAAGAAAGGACGGGTTCCAACTCTAGAACCCAAACCACCAATATGTGGGTATCGGTGGTGCGAGGATGACCCTAGAGGAGGATAACGACAGGAACCTGTGGAACAGGATATACCCATAACCATACCCCTCACTCTCATCTACTTGTCAAAAAAAATCTCTTGGCGAAAATCCTTAATGAAAACTTAATCTTGGCGCACCAAAAGGAGCAACACTATGCTTTTCGCTGGATTTGGTAATAAAAAACGAAAAATACAAAAATATATGTGCATACGGTGTGCTACGGCGCGCGCCCTTTGCCTTTCCCCTTGTCGCCGCGACACTTTCGACCCAGACACCTACCCGCCTGCCCAAACACCTTGGATATCCACAGCAACGCGTTCTCCAGCTGCTCCTCATCGTCTGCATCCTCGGCCGCCTTCTGCACGACCTCCTCCACGAGAGAGGAGCAAGAGGTGTTTGTAATCTCCGCGACAGGACAGAGGCGAAACCCGAGGAAATGAGCCACCAGCAGGGGTGGATCGTCCAACATCACGAGAGGATGACGCTTGCTGTTCCGGGGAACAGCAGCAGGCGTGGGTTCCAATCCCGGATCGTAGTTCCATTCGTCGGCCGCGATGGGCAGCTCTGGAGACGACATTCACACGTCCTCCTCCTCTAGATCGTAGTTCCGCGGATCGTCCGCAGTCGCGAATGTGTCGTCCTCGTCGGTCACCTCAGCCATCTCTGGACGAGATGTGTGACGGGGGTTCTGAGGGCGCGACGTCCTACGCCTCTTGGGGGTGGGAATTTCGCTCTCTGAAGATTCCTCGTTGGAATCCGAGGACGACGTAGCGGAATGACGAGGCGTTGAAGAGCCCGGCGCTCGCGGCTCGGGGCGGAGTAGGAGGAACTCCCGATATGTGGTCGAGAGTCCTGTGGAATGAAGGACAGCCGTTAGTACAGACAGACTCGAGAAAGCGAGACAAATGCGAACGAGTCTGCAACAAATCTGTCCACCAAGGATCGGATTGCATAGGGGAATAGGAACCTTCCCTGAGGTGTTCTCAGGGCCAAATCCTGAACCTGCAGAACCTCGTCGTCGCCGCTCTCGAACGCGTTAGAAAACTTGGTCCAAGAAGGACAGTTTATGTGTGCGGCCTTACAGGGTGAGCAGCATCGGGGCGTTTTGGCAGCTAGGGGATACCCCACTTCCAAGGTGCAAAGTCAACCGCTGTTGTTGCACCGCTTGCACAGTGGGAATAGAGTGCGGACTACCGCTCCCCTCGGACGAGGCGCCTCAGACGGGAAAGCACGAGGAAGCTGGGCGGGGTCTTGTCCGGTCCGAGAACAGGGGTGTGCTGAAGGAATCCGAATGGTTGGCAGTTGTCGACCCTCGGGTTGTGATGCGCCACTTTTCGACGCTCTGGGGCCGTGTGCCGACGGTGATAAGCCGTGAAACGGACCATGGGTGAAATAGCAAGGAATTTGCCGATTTCTACCTTAATCACGTAGCGCGCTGCTCCAAAGGATTAGCATAAGTCCAATATGGCTAATCAGGGCTTGATCCTGCATGAGGACCTTAATCAAGTCCGCCTGGGATGCATCAACTGGAAAGTTCATACTGGTTGACATCCATGATTAAGGGTTTAATTGCCGAGTTTAAGCATCGCTGCTTAATCAAGGCATCGCGGGGCCCACAAACAACATGGGCAATATTAATCATCCTCTCTGATGATCTGGGGCACCACTGTGGGGTCTTGATTAGGCGTTCGAGTGCTTTGTTGTACTTGATTTACAGAGGAAGCCTTGCGCGACGGGTCAGGTGATTCGGGTCTAACAGTAGCCGGTTACCCCGGCTGTGGTTGAACTTCGCTTATCAACTATCCGATCATTGTTGCCATCCTGATTTGGTTACTTGAACCAGGCCAGGATGGTAACTCGCATATCTCCACAACCACTTGGTGGTTTGGGCTGATTAAGGTACTGGCTCAAAGCCAGTACCTACATCTACCTAAAACTGAAGGTCCTGAACGGGGGACAAGAGGATAGAAGATGGGACTGTCTACACGATCGGACAAGGAACAGTCACACCGGACACACTCAAGCACTAAGGGGTCGACACACGAGGATCCTATATATTTACCCACACGTGATTAACTACGGACGCCTTACTCATATACCAGCCAGTAGACTAATCACCGTATTGTAAGCGTAATTGTACAGTATATAAGGAGGAGGTTTTGGCATGGATAGGCACTGAACTTTCTGTCACTAAGAGCATTAGCCTTTACCGGGTATTGCTTGATAAACGACGGAGATTCGGGACTTGTCACCCAGGACTGACTTCGTTAAGAAGTTTTGTTTCGTCTGCACGAGTAACTCAATATCAATTGTTGGATCGGGATCTTGGGATTGGGAACGGTTAAGAAGCTAGAGAGAGCTTATTTAGGATTGAGAACACGGCACCGCACTACAGTAGCCTTGGAAGGCTTATTACTTGGGATTTGGAGAACACGGCACCTTGTTAAGGATTGGGATTGTTGGCTCAAGCTTCTAAAAGCTTTTAAACTCGATTTGTTGGCTTAGGCACTCGTTTGGCATTGCTCAAAGAGGTCTAATACTCTAAATCAACCTTGCACTTCGGACTAGACCTCTTAAAACAGGCTTGTTCCTCGCAACCTCTGTTGGATTATCTGTGCTCCTTGAACCTTCTTAAAGCGTTCAAAAGACCCGTACTCGGCGGCACAGTCTAAACCATTCAAGGGGAAAGTAGTTAGGATTTGGTTAGTAGTTGCGTTTTTGCCTTAATCAAGCAACTCGCATTCTGCTCGTTGGGTCTTGATTAAACTAGTACTGCTGTTGTAGACACCGAGCAAGCATTTCAACGGCCCTTGCGCTCTGGCCCGTTTCCCGCCGGCAGGAGCAGGAGGCGGGGAGGGAGTGGGCAGGGGCGATGCTTCACCCGCTTCTAAAACTGTTATTGGAGGCGGGAAAGGGGGGTGAGCAGCGGGTGGTGATAAAGAAGGAGTGGGCAAAGGTGGTGGTGGCGGCATAGAGAGGGTTGTGCCTAGGAAGTCGTTGGGCGACAAGCCGGCAGCGATTATTTCCAGGTCCAACTCGTCGCCCACCATGATGTGCCCGGGGAATGCGGTCTCCTCTGGAGAAGTCCATTGTCCATCAGAAGAGGCAAGTTCTGGGAAGAGGTGTCAGAAACCCGAGAAGTTCCCGTCTGGTCAGGTTACACACCATCGAGGTATTCCAACACCCCATCAGTTGAAAACCGAACGGCTGCACCACTCGCCGAATGGACCGATGAATCGGGAGAAGGTTGGAACCCGGAACGAACGTCAGGCTCCCTCGTCGGGATGAGGCGAATTCGTGCGATACCCGGGGGCGCCTCGAAAGGTGTGGGACCGTGGCGAGGACCTGCTTCGGGGAGACTGAAGCCGAGAAGTCGCGAACGGAGAGCAGCCAAGCTCGACTTCCGATTCGCCTCGGGCGTGTCGGGGTACACCTCAGGAAACAGCCGAACGAGGAGTTGGTTGTACCATTTGGACCAGGAGACCCCGAAACCCATTTGGCTGAGCCAGAAAAGAACCTGTTCCATGTGCAACTACTCAACGGGTTAGTAACGAGAATGCAAACCATTCGAGACGATAGAAACGACATACCACCACTCGGAAAAGGTGGTTTCGGAGGCGATCCTCGCGAATATGGTCTTGGCGAGACTGGCAGTACTGGTCGAAGGAGATCTCAAACGACAGCACCATTCAATCCAACAACTCATCAAAAATTGAGGGCATGGTGGGGTGCTCTGATCACCGGAGCCAGGAAACCCGAATGGGCCAGTTCGCTGGACCCTGCTCCTCGACACACCAGAACGACAACCAGGTGCACGCCAGGAAGTGTTGGTGCACGATCTCATCCAAGGACCAGCCCCGAGGATAATCTATAACCCGGGGTCAGAAATCGAAGGCAGGGAGTCGATGAGGGGGGTGGTAGCGAGCTGGAGGAAGAACGGACTCCAGGAAAGTCCGAAAGGACACTCGGGTTACAAAGGTAAGGAACCTGTCGATTGGAAAAACAGGTTCGGGCCCGGGCACACCACCGCCCACCCCGTCGTACCCAAACACCAGTATGGCCGACGCGCCGTCTGATCGTTCGTGAAAAAAGTGTTGAGGTCGGCAGAAATCTAGTGCGCCATACCTGAGGGGGAGTGGGGTCCCGTCCGCGTTCTGGGTATCCCAGTTGAGGTGGGGACGGGGCGAGGTCCTGGAATTGAGGAAGAAACGGAGCCCATAGCTCCAGAAGAGGGCACTTAAAAAGTGAAGACATGGTGGTGGAAGAAGAAATGGGGGGCTGCGGAAAAACGGGAACGGAAGGGCTCAAGGTCCTGATTAAGTTCAGAACCCAGAGCCCATGTTTCAAGGAGAAAAGCTTAAAAAGTGCTTCGAGAAGAAGCACTAAGCGAGGTCTACTTTTGGAAGTAGATCAAAGAATCCACCTCGGGCGCCATAACGATGGAAACATTCACGGCCATCAAAACTTCGGCAAAACATTAGCCGAAGTAATGGATAGGGGGTGCGCTGGGTTGCAGAACCCAGGCACCTCAACAGGGTCGAACCACAGAGGAAAGAAAATACCACCACATGGGGAGTCGAGTACCGAAGACAACGGGAACGCCGGCACGACAATAACCGATAGGCAGTGACAATAAGCCCTACGACCATGGTGTGGTGTTTACAATCCGGATAACGGGACCACCACGAAGGGAGAACACTGGAGAATTTGGATTGCGGGTTCCCGAACGGAGAAGACTGAAGGACGCCTTCGTGGGTAATAATCGATGGGCAGTGACAATAAGCCCCATGACGCAGGAAAATTTTGAAGGATAAAACTCGCCTTGCAGGAAATATTGGGAAGATGGGGACGGGGGACCTACGGGTCGTTGAGGACAACAACCTTGAAGAGGGGGGGTGATGTCATGAATTGCCCGGGTTCTACTTTTTCGCACGATGTGTCCGTATGGATACAGACACGTCTTAGCGGCATGGGACTCTCATGACGCCACCATGTGACCTTCTCACGGTTGAAACCCAGCCTCGGATTCTAAAGCCGCAGACTCGGGGAGTCTGCGCCACGGGATACAGAAGACATCAGGGACTAGGAACCCGTACAGACGGATCCTAGTCCCCAGACGCACCAACAGGCTGACACAGAAGAGGACACAAAGTACAGGAGTGGTTGCAAACCCGATCGGGGTTTGATCCACTGGATACGACGACACTTAGGGCTAGGAAACCCGAACATCGGGTCTCCTAGGTCCACCGACACCATGGAAACCAACACAGAGTCCAGGAGCATCAGCATTAATGCTCCTTAATGCTACGGTGCAGGAACCAATCGTGATTGGCCGTGATTGCTTTAATTTATTAGAAGCCTATATAAGCACTGTAGAATCTCCATATACAGTAGATTCTACCTCGTCTAATCTCAGGCTTCTACCTTGGCTTGACATAGGCATTGTCTCCACCCTGCCCCGCTTCCCTCGCACTGTACTACGGGTTGTATCCACGCCTCGGGTTTTGTACCTGAGTGGATATCACACCCTCTTCGACTTGTTCCGGATTCCGCCTCGCATCCCGACCTACGACATATGGCCTCCTAGGGAGGACACCGTACGACTGGTCCTACTGCTCGGGGAACACACGAGCTACTAGTGTCTATCGGGTTTATCCTGGTTGGGGTTCTTATCGGGTTACTCGCTGTTTAGCCGACCCAGAGGCTGTTGCTGACAACTCTGGAAACATCGAGTGACTAAGTTGAGGGTTTCGTGTTGTTGGTCCTAGACCTCCACATATAAAACAAGGGTGTTCTATTTAAGACCCAGCTGCAGTTTGCACTAGTGACTTTGCCTTCACCCCGACAAGCTCTGCCATAGTGTGTTGGATCACTTGCTAGGTGGATTGTGTGTTGGCTTGAGCCCACTAAGAAGAAGACGGACTAGGTGCCCCCACCTCTAGTTTGGCTATAATTTGTCAGTTGCTTCACCTTCACCCTGATATAGACAGAAGCTCTGTTGTAGTGTGTTGGGTCGCTAGCTGGACGCTTGTAGTGAGCTAGTGCCGATAAAAGTGGAAAGGTTCCTGTTCTTGGTTAAGGAATAGGTCGGTGGTCAAGGAGAGTCTTGCCATTTGAGACTTGAAGTCATTTAGAGTTAGCCTCAGTAGTCCTTAGGTTGCCTAAGGCAAGGATTTTTCACAAACCTACAAACCTCTGCCCTGGTGTTCTCGACCTGGCAGTCCAGTCATCTTGTATCCACTCCATATAAACACACCCCTGTACCATCCCTAGGTTCCTAGTAGTGTTGTTGTTGGCAGTTGCATATTGCTAGTACATTGTAGAGTGTGTTGTTAGAAGCCTATAAATCAAACTTGTGTTTGTTCAAACCTGCTGGTTGCATACTATGGCCCAGACCCGAACTCACAAAGAGAAGCACTTAGATCTTTGGAGGTAGATTGGTTGTGGTTGGTTGTTTTGGGGTTTGTTCGCAATACCTATCAATTAGCTATTCCTAGTCATATCAGAAGTGCGCCGTTTCAATGGTTGAAATGATGAGCGTCAAAGAGGAGTAAGTAGGTGAAGGGGCACTACCAGCACCTGAGTGTAATTCATACTCATGGAAATCCATTACCTGAAGGAAAGCCAGACTGGAGTAATGTGAGCCAGTTGGGGAAAAGTTGAACTGCTGAGGTTGAAGCACAGCTCCTTGCTCGTCAGAGCTGAGTAGGGGTCTTGACCACATGGTCAGAGCATTCGGCCGGGGCCAAATCTCCAGCTCAAAGTGGGGTTGGCCAGTTACAAGGATCCTGGGGTGAGACAATGATGCTGGGAGGTGGGTTAAAAGCAGGTACTTGTCCAGGGACTTGAATTGGAACAATTGCGCTGAACTGGTGCAAATAACAACAATTCTGACCTCGGGAGTTGGAACAAGATGGGCATAAGACATAGAGTGAAGCCAAATTAGGTTGACTTGATAATACCGTTATATCTGTGTCAGAGATATGCCAGAAAGACAGAGTGATGGAACTGAAGGTCAGAAGACGGAAAGGTCAGAAGACGGAAGATGGAAGTTGGACAACAGATGCCAGAATGGATGGAACCAAACAGAATGGATGGAACCAAACAGAAGTGATACCACAAAGGCGAGCGGGTACACCAAACTAAGTTGGCTTCAAGTGGAATCCAGAAAGTCAGACAATAGAGCAATGCTCAGGCAAAGCACATTAATGATCAACTAAGCTTACACTTGAAGTAAATACATATTCATACTAAGTATGGAGATACTCCAAATGTAGAGAGAAGTGAAAGATAATAAGTATTACTGAAGACAATAAAGACAATAAGAGAGAAGCATAGTTGCATAGGTCATAAGATTAGTATTGGAAAAACACTTAGTAAATCTTCATTGCATAAAAACCCCAAAGGCGCGCACAGCAAGCCAGACACATCAGCAAGTTGGACAGATACGAGCCAGAAGTGCAGGTCACGTTTGGAAGGACATAGGGATTCAAATCCGAAGACAGAAAGTTGACAGAGGGACGGAGCTGTGACGGAAAGACAGAATCAGAATCTGATCTGAACATGCACGGTCATAGCAAGCCCTTGTTGCTTGATTTTTATTTCGTTTTATATTGGTTCTACCCCACAATCAGAGACAGATGCAGATGCGTGAGGGATTGGGCAGTTGGACACACATGTAACAGCCATTATCACTGATGTTGCACTCAAAATCCACAACATGAGAATTGAGGACGAACTGTGTCTTGTTGGAACAGGGCAAACATGAACAATCTGATACAAGGGATCTCTTTAATAATAAGAGATATAACAGTTGGGTTGTAGTTACAGGAATGAGATGATGTTGTAGAAGACCAAACATCATTTCTTAGACCAAGAATTATTGGATGGGGAATAGCACTTTGCCCATTCTGTACCATGCTTGAAATTTTGGTATGAGAGAAATGTTTGTTCTAGACCAATGACTAGAGTGTTCAGAGGCATCCAGAAACCATTTCTGTGATGAACAGGGAGCCAAAAGAGCAGGTTTGAGTTATATAATACCCAACCAGCTTCATTGAGGGTCCAAAACAGTGATGTACTGCAGAAATTACTCTGAAATTGCATCAGAGAAGGTAAAAAAAAAGGTGGGATTGGGATACATACCTGAACAGAGTTGTTATTGAAGGCTGTGATACTTGGCGCATTGCAGATGTGCAGTGTGTTGTCATCAGAGCCAGAGACAATGTGCTTGCCATCAGGGGAGAAGGCCACTGACAAAACTGAGCCAGTGTGCCCCTCAAGAGGGTTGCTAACAGCAGCACCACTCTCTGCATCCCAGATGTGTAGTGTTTTGTCTTCAGAGCCAGAGACAATGTGCTTGCCATCAGGGGAGAAGGCCACTGACATAACCTGGCCAGTGTGCCCCTCAAGAGGGTTGCCAACAGCAGCACCACTCTCTGCATCCCAGATACGCAGTGTTTTGTCAGAAGAGCCGGAGACAATGTGCTTGCCATCAGGAGAGAAGGCCACTGTCAAAACCCTGTTATTATGCCCATCAAGAGGCTTGCCAACAGCAGCACCACTCTCTGCATCCCAGATGCGCAGTGTTTTGTCTTCAGAGCCCGAGACAATGTGCTTGCCATCAGGGGAGAAGGCCACTGACCAAACCACTTCAATGTGCCCCTCAAGAGGCTTGCCAACAGCAGCACCACTCTCTGCATCCCAGATGCGCAGTGTTTTGTCTTCAGAGCCAGAGACAATGTGCTTGCCATCAGGGGAGAAGGCCACTGACCAAACCACATCAGTGTGCCCCTCAAGAGGGTTGCCAACAGCAGCACCACTCTCTGCATCCCAGATGCGCAGTGTTTTGTCAGAAGAGCCAGAGACAATGTGCTTGCCATCAGGGGCGAAGGCCACTGACCAAACCACGTCAGTGTGCCCCTCAAGAGGGTTGCAAACAGCAGCACCACTCTCTGCATCCCAGATGTGCAGTGTTTTGTCAGAAGAGCCAGAGACAATGTGCTTGCCATCAGGGGAGAAGGCCACTGACCAAACCACGTCAGTGTGCCCCTCAAGAGGGTTGCCAACAGCAACACCACTCTCTGCATCCCAGATGTGCAGTGTTTTGTCAGAAGAGCTAGAGACAATGTGCTTGCCATCAGGGGAGAAGGCCACTGACCAAATTGAGCCAGTGTGCCCCTCAAGAGGGTTACCAACAGCAGCACCACTCTCTGCATCCCAGATGCACAGTATTTTGTCAGCAGAGCCAGAGACAATGTGCTTGCCATCAGGGGAGAAGGCCACTGAAAAAACCACGTCAGTGTGCCCCTCAAGAGGGTTGCCAACAGCAGCACCACTCTCTGCATCCCAGATGCGCAGTGTGTTGTCAGAAGAGCCAGAGACAATGTGCTTGCCATCAGGGGAGAAGGCCACTGAAAAAACCACGTCAGTGTGCCCCTCAAGAGGGTTGCCAACAGCAGCACCACTCTCTGCATCCCAGATGCACAGTGTTTTGTCAGAAGAGCCAGAGACAATGTACTTGCCATCAGGGGAGAAGGCCACTGACCAAACCAAGTCAGTGTGCCCCTCAAGAGGGTTGCCAACAGCAGCACCACTCTCTGCATCCCAGATGCGCAGTGTTTTGTCAGAAGAGCCGGAGACAATGTACTTGCCATCAGGGGAGAACACCACTGACCAAACCGAGTCAGTGTGCCCCTCAAGAGGGTTGCCAACAGCAGCACCACTCTCTGCATCCCAGATGCGCAGTGTTTTGTCAGAAGAGCCAGAGACAATGTGCTTGTCATCAGGAGAGAAGGCCACTGACAAAACCCAGCCAGTGTGTCCCTCAAGAGGGTTGCCAACAGCAGCACCACTCTCTGCATCCCAGATGCGCAGTGTTTCGTCAGAAGAGCCAGAGACAATGTGCTTGCCATCAGGGGAGAAGGTCACTGACAAAACTGAGCCAGTGTGCCCCTCAAGAGGGTTACCAACAGCAGCACCACTCTCTGCATCCCAGATGCACAGTGTTTTGTCAGAAGAGCCAGAGACAATGTGCTTGCCATCAGGGGAGAAGGCCACTGAAAAAACCGAATCAGTGTGTCCCTCAAGAGGGTTGCCAACAGCAGCACCACTCTCTGCATCCCAGATGCGCAGTGTGTTGTCAGAAGAGCCAGAGACAATGTGCTTGCCATCAGGGGAGAAGGCCACTGACCAAACCACGTCAGTGTGCCCCTCAAGAGGGTTGCCAACAGCAGCACCACTCTCTGCATCCCAGATGCGTAGTGTTTTGTCTTCAGAGCCAGAGACAATGTGCTTGCCATCAGGGGAGAAGGCCACTGACCAAACCAAGTCAGTATGCCCCTCAAGAGGGTTGCCAACAGCAGCACCACTCTCTGCATCCCAGATGTGCAGTGTTTTGTCAGAAGAGCCAGAGACAATGTACTTGCCATCAGGGGAGAAGGCCACTGACCAAACCAAGTCAGTGTGCCCCTCAAGAGGGTTGCCAACAGCAGCACCACTCTCTGCATCCCAGATGCGCAGTGTTTTGTCAGAAGAGCCAGAGATAATGTACTTGCCATCAGGGGAGAAGCCCACTGACAAAACCCAGCCAGTGTGCCCCTCAAGAGGGTTGCCAACAGCAGCACCACTCTCTGCATCCCAGATGCGCAGTGTTTCGTCAGAAGAGCCAGAGACAATGTGCTTGCCATCAGAGGAGAAGGCCACTGACAAAACCCAGCCAGTGTGCCCCTCAAGAGGGTTGCCAACAGTAGCACCACTCTCTGCATCCCAGATGCGCAGTGTTTTGTCAGAAGAGCCAGAGACAATGTGCTTGCTGTCAGGGGAGAAGGCCACTGACATAACCTGGCCAGTGTGCCCTACAAGGCTTGACAATATTGCTGGCCAATTTACTCTTTGTCCTTTTTGCACAGAGAGCAGACTAGGACATTGTCTAGTAAACCTTAGTTTAATTTTTGACTGCGCTGGTGCTAGTGCCAGTGCAGTCAGATAGATATGAGGAGCACTGCATGAGATTGCAGGATAAAAAATGGTGATGAATTTTCTGGCATCTTCAACAAATTCCACTATCCTTTTCCCCTGAAATATTCATCAGTCTCTGTGCAGCTTTGAATAACAATATACTAGACCTTTGCCCATGCTTTAAACTTTGCCAAACCTGAAATGGCACCTGTTGTCACCCCTAAGATGCTCATGACCTCAAGCCAGAACAAAATCTTCTCATCCAGTAGCTCCTCCACCATTTGCTCAATCCCAAAATTGAATTGGATTGCTGTAACATGCTCTGCCCAGAATTGGCATCCATAACTCAGCAGCCCTGAAATGTGTTTCACCAGCACATCAAAATCTGGCATGTTCACATTTGCCAAGTGGGATGTTGGTAAGTTACAGATGTTGAACTGAAGTTCTTTTTGCATGCTCTGTAATATCAAGACAGCAATTTCCTGGTGCTGTATCTGTGGTTCATAACACAGATCTGATCGATTTTTCTGAATTCTTGATGTTATATAGTCCCGAAATGAGAGGTGGATGATCTTGATCTTTCCAGTAGCACCATCAGGAATCTTGATGACAGAATTCAAAGGTTCTAGAATTCTCCTCACTTTCTGATCCTCCAGCTTGAGGAGTGAGGCTAGAGTTGGAATATCCATAGGCTCAAACACAGACAAGATTGCACCCAGAACTTTCTTAGAATCTGTATAGAAGTTTGATGCATAAGTGTCTTCATCATCTGGTTTGGGAATGGCCTGGTGAACAATGTTATAGTAAAGTTCATCCAGACTCTTGTGCCTAACACCTGTTAGAAGAGACTTTATTGCTGCTTGAGCTCCCCATCTTGGTGCATTATCCTGAATGTAACGTGCACAAGTGGCAGCAAACACAAAAAGACCATCTGCTAGATCTGTGATCCTTTCAATTTCACCAGCACAAGCAGTCCACTGCTGCTGTGCTGCCCAGTGGCTTCCAAGCAGAGTTGTCTTCACATACAGCTGGATGTCCCTTTGCACTACTCTCTTGTCAACGTCATCAAGAACAACAAGATGCATTGATGAGACCAAGGTGCCATGCTTCAGATATGAGGGAACATTTGGCCGTCCAGTCAGAAAGAACTGGACATGATGAGGTAATTTATGTATGCTATCAGAAAGCCATTGGAGGAACATCTGGCCCTGATCTTGTCCACATTCATCTAGTGCATCAAGACAAATAATCCAAGGAGTTTCACAGGCTGGGATCTGGTGAAGTAAATCAACAACCAGCTTCTCAAATTGCACCTCTGGAGCTGCATCAAGAATTCCAGAATGATCTTCATCCAAGAATTTCACCACCAGATTCTTGAAGTCAACACTAAAATCTGCAAGCTGATATACCAGGGTTTTCGGAAAACCTCTAATTTCTCGACGCTCTTTATATTCACGAGAAAAAAAGAATGAGGCTGCTAGAATTTTTTTCTCTGCAAGAATAGCTGCAACAGTTTTAGCAATTGTTGACTTTCCTGAACCTGCTGAGCCACTAAGCATGATAATGTGCTGAGATGCATCAGAGCAGCCAGTGACAAGGTAGTTGATTATTTCTTCCCGTGTACCTGGTAGGCAAATATTTGGGGTATTTTCAGCATTGTAGCGAGCTGAAACATATTTGATCTTTGCAAGAATTTCTATGCCAAGGCTCTATCAACCAACGAAACATGAGGCAGAAGATCAAGTGCACACCTTTTGATTTGGCATCATCCATGGTTCTCTGGACCTCATCCATGTTTCTCTGGACCTGCTTTACTGATAGAAAAGTAGTTGCTAAGCATTGGATGCCAGACTAAGAAATCAGCTCATACTATTTTGGTTTGTTTCTTGAACTGAAAGAACATGAATATTTTTAGTGTATTCAGTATTGAACTTTTAGCTTACCTTGTGGTGCAATTTGTGTAATTAGCCAAGGTTCATATATTTATGGTGCAAGGAACAGCCCAACTCACCTTGAGCCACCAAATTTCCAACCAATATCTCAACCGAAATTGAACCGTAAAACTAGAAGACAAGTTAGAAGATGTTGAAGTGCAATGAAATATGCACACAGTGAAGTCCCGGATATGACCAGCTACCCTGTCTCTCAGGTCTTGAATCTTCTCCTTGTATTCCTTGCCCTTCCAAAAACGTGTGACCTTGCCTTTTGATTGCAATGATTTGCAATCTGCAATTATTGGTGCGACCTTCCTAAAAGGTGAAAAATAGTGAATTGGTCATCATGACAAGGGCTGTCCATATGCATACATTTGAAATGCTTCTAGACGATCTTTCAAGTCCTTGCTGCAGTCAGATGTATCAATCTTGTTTAAATCCTCCAGATATGGTTGCAGTTCTGCCAAAGCTTGTTTGTTTGATTTCATACTCTGGTTGAATCCCCATAAGTCTTGTTACATTTCATGGAATGGATTTACACACCTGAATCATTTCTGCCAGTGCTAAGACAGTACCAATGGTGCCCTCAAGCCCAGGCACTGAACTGCCAGCGGTTGCCTCCTTGGCCAGCCTGAGGGTGTCAAGGATGCCGCTACCAAGTGTATGTGCTGCTCCGGCGAGTGTGCTAACTGGTCCCGGGTTTGTGGAGGTCTGAGGGGTTGACATAGTAGTGCGAAATGCGAGCGAGGTAGATGGTGGGAGTGCGCAAGAGGCAGTTCCAACACCGTGGGATGGAAGCTGTTTCAATGATCGTTATCAGAGCTCAATCAGCGACGGTGGATTGGCTGTTGTAACTCCGGGATGTAGATGTCACCGTCTTCTTGACAGATACAACAATACACCGCCCAATCATCGCTTTGGCGTCGGCGGAGTGGGTCAGCCGACTCTTACATTGCTCAGTTCGGCGTGGATATCGGCGTTTGCTGGTAATATCAGCTGGACTTGTTAGCCGTGGCCGATAGAATCGGTGTAGCCTAAGGGCAACTCCGCCATTTCAAGGCCGTATAATGATACCTACCTAGTACCCACTAAGGGTGATCGGAAAACGGCAAACTTCTGGAGACAATTTTCGACAAATTTGGGCCGTTTTCAGCCATTTCGGACCCTCGGAATGACACAGTTTTCTGAGGCCGAAAGTTGTCGGCGATCAACGGCCGATCATTGCGCGTATGTCCAATGGCACTCCCATCTCGTGTGGCTTCTGCCGGCTGTGCATCTCATATCGCCGTTCTACGCTACTCGGGATACGTGCGCCCTAGCCATTCACACCATCATCGCCCGCCTTTCCCATCGTGCTCACCAGCTCATCGATCACGCCCGTCCCACGCGCACGCTGTCGAGGCCAAAAAATGCACTCGTTCATTCAATCGATACTCGAAGCACTCGATCATCGATACGCTCCACGATGAATACACAGATGACCGCTGGCTCACATATGGCGACACTGCAGATGCACAGAACGCACCGAGCCGCCCGCGGTGTCTGTATCCCTGCCGCTCTAGATCAAAATCCAGGTCTGCGGCATTGACGCGCAACGGCCAGATATCGAGCATCGAGACGAATGTACAGCAGGACCGCGCGAATCGCGATATCATGCTAGCCGGAGCTGTACTCCGCTCATCCAGGTACACGCTATTCCCCTGCCCTCTCATACCCTCGGTCAACGCCATCGTGTCCTTACAGATCTAGATACACCTACCTTTTGCCCGTATCCATCTCCTTCCGCTTTCCACATCGCAGCGCATGACACCACCATAAATGCCATTATTGGGACATCACCGTTCTTCACTGCTGCCCGTACCGCCGCCCTCCCCGTCTAAGCCTGCTTCCCCATCGCGCAATCCCGACCAACGCCACCCGCGCTCTCAGCTCAGGGGAAGCTACTCAAAGCATAAAGCAGAACCCAGTCCTTCTGCACACACATACAAGACGATGCGTCCTTCGGTCTGCGTCTGCTGCACCCCGATCCGGCGCGATCTCGCTGTCACGTAGCGGGACCTTGCACACGCCTCCTGCTGAGCCGCCACATGATGATGCGCCTCGGAGTCGAGCTGAGCCGCCTAGCCTACACCCCCCGTGCGCAGCACCCCATCGCTCCCGCCGACCGCCCATTCGTATCCACGCCCACATTCATCGACCCCGCTGCCGCCCGTCCGCGGGCAATGGGCGCTTTTCGGGAAGCTTGCGCCGTCGCCTCCCAAGCGCACGAGCCCTTCCCCACCTGGAATCTGGATGGGCATATGGATATCCAGAATCCCTTTTATGGGCAGGTGCAGGGACGGATTGGCACGGATAGGCGGGCGGCGGTGGATGCTCTCCCGAACCGCATCGTGTGCTCGGATACCAGAGCAGCGCCTCGGGGTCGGCGGGGTCAGAGAGCGGCGCCTTGGGTCGGTGCGGGGATGATGGGGGTGCGGGGGAACGCGAGGAGGAGGCGCGGGTGTGCTGTCCGTGTGCGCGTGCGGCATGGGGTGCTTGACATGCGGGCATGCATCTCTCGCGACCGCGACTCCGATCCGATAGTGCCCGCGTGTATGTCCCTGTCGCGGCCGACGACGTGCTTATGCCCCGGGTCCAGTCCGAGAACACCGTCGAGAGGATCATCGTGTCGAGCGGCACCAGCATCGACACCGACACCGACACCGACACGTACTGCGACCGCACCTGCGGCCCACAGCGTTCCCCGCCCTGCGCCATAACACATGGACGAGCAGGCGGCCACTCCTCCTTCTCCTTCTCTTATGCCGAATGGGAAGGCTCGCCACTCGGACGCGCGTCGGAGAAAGGACGGGGCTTCGCACCTCCGACCATCAGTGGCCGCCAAACCCAGCCTTCGGGAGATCGGGATTGGACCGGACTCCCGCGACCGCTTTGTGTCAGCTCTTCACACCACACCGGGCTTCTTGAAGTCCTCGAGCTCGAGCGTCGCCAACATGCACCGTGTCTCACCGGACGCTGTCGTCTCTGCCCGGATTCCTCCGGATCGTCACCATACCCCACATTCCGCCTCAAGTAATACGAAGCCGGGGACCCTCCCGCTGCGCACAATTTGTCAACCTGCCCCGAGGGCCGAACCCTCTCGCTTGCTTGGATTATCGCGTTCTCTCCCCATCTCCCATCTTCCCTGCTTCCCTCCCAACGAAGCAGCTTCACGGTCTCCTGCATCTGCGCTCGCCGTCGGTCGTACTAACGTCGGACTGGTCTCCATGTACGCACGTGCACCGGTCGCTACGACGGAATTATGGATGCTGATTCTTCGAGAAGCACTTCAGACTGCCTGGCCGCGTTTGTCGACTAAATCTGCTACAGACGCATGCATGCTTCCGTTGCCGCAGCTGCGCGACGGAGCCCTTCCACTCCTCGACTGCCATCCACACACCCCTGGGCACGATGACGCGTGGAAATTTCGTCGAGAGCCTCGTCGGCTCTACTTGCTACGTTGTCGGGGGGAGCATGAGCGATAAGGACTTGGGGCTTGTGGGGCGCGGACTTCTTAGAGGAACCGCAGTCGTTCTAGCCCCTGGGGCTCAGGGATACGGGAGGTAGACGGGTGGTACGATCCGTCCGTAGCGTCTGTCGACAAGAGACTAGGACATCGTCTTAGATTCGGATCCGACTTACGTAGTACTATTTCTCTCCCTCTTTCTACTTGCTCTCTACTTGCTCTCTTCGCCTAATTTTTATGGCTATAGACATACCCAAAAATCATGTTTACATGCAATTCATTCGTTTGCTGTTCGTGGCTGTGCCGGGTCCTTGATTTCTTACCACCACGAAACAAAATCTTTCTCGATTGCCGACCGCCACATTTTAACCTCGCTTCTTTCTTGGTGCTGAAAAAATCCTCGGTGCGGTACGTCTCTTCCCGTTTCCTTGCCCATTTATTTACTCAGACCATGCTCCGAATCCAGACATGACATGGCTTCCCATCGGTGCTCGAAATGCGGCACTCGGTCCACAGACCCACTCGTAAAAGCGCTCGATGTATCCCCGAGCCCTGGGACGCGTCATTATTAATATACGCTATTGAACACGAATGACCCACCGTCAGGCTCTGAAATCGCTTTCGTTCACTCGGTTATATCAAAGGCCGATGCACGCGTCGCACATATCGACGAAGAAGTGGCGGAACTCCAGGAGATGCTGAAGTATCTGAGGGCAGAATGCGCGTCGCTGCACCGCTACCAGAAGCGCAATCGAGCGATAGTCTCGCCGCTCAGGAGGATGCCACCTGAGATACTTGGCGAAATATTTTCGTTGACATTGCCCTCAATCGGCGACGCCTTGGACGCGGGCAGATTCGATATGGCTCAGAGCCCATGGCTGTTGACCCAGATCAGTAGCTGTTGGAGAGCCGTTTGTCTCTTGATCCCATCTTTGTGGTCTCGCGTCGTCATCCAATATCCCCCATTTAACTCGAAGGAAGGAAGGAAGGTGTATACCGGCGACCACGACCGATCGGATACATTAGGGGAAGTCAGAGTTGACGATTCTGCGTCGATTCTGACTTCGATTCTCGTTCGATTCTGATCCGATTTTCGGTCGAGAATCGATCAAGAATCGACGTTCTAAGAATCGACACAGAATCGCCGGGAGGGTGGGCGGTGTGTGGGGACGACGTTCAAGGACGAGAAGTTGTAGCTCTCCTAGTGGTTATCTGCGACCATAAACTTTCTGAATGAAGCCCAAAGTGAATCGGTGCACTTCCCGTTTTTTGTAAGTCCCTGGTCAGCGCTGTGCTCCTTATTTCGTGTCACCTTTCACAGAGAACCCTAAGACTCGACGGGCTCGCACTACGACGGGATGCTTACCATGCGGCGTCATACCTGGTGAGTCCGCCTATATCGGGACCACAATTCTCAGCGCCTAGTTCGTTCTCAGCTCTGCCTTGCCTCGTCAGTGTGCGCGGCCCGGTGGTTTGGCACCGGGGTCATATCGCTGGAACGTCGTCCCACGCAAGGCGCACCAATGACTACGGCTTCATCATCGAAGCGCCACGGCCCCGTACGCACCTCATCGATGTATTCAATTTTCTTGCTGACTCCTTTCTCCAGCGACCAGCCTCATTCTCGTTCCGCTCTAGTTCTAATTCACACATTTATCAGACCCTTGGGAACACCACTTGAACAGGTAATTTCTGTCCACCATCCGATATCCCTCTCACATCTCACATGGAGGCTCAAACTGAAACTACGACCCGAACCTCTGAATCTTAGTGTATATTCTGGCACGCTAGGCCGTGCGCGTGCAGTAAGTATCGTAATATTCTGTTTAGTCTCTTGCTGACTGCCTTCTTCAATCCCCACTCAGACCTTCGGGGTCGCCGGGAGTATCTCTTGGTGCAAGTGCATCCTCTACTAACTCTAACCCCAATCCCTAAGCTATGGCGTTCAAAGTGCACATTTAATAAATCTCTACAAACTTTCATGTTTTTGCACTTTCCTCTACATAAATCATGAACATGGCACATTTCCTCTACTTACGAGACTAGGAATCCATCCGAGAGAGAGAGAGGAAAACATGGTAATTTCCTCTATATATAATCACTGGATACTGACTTCCGTTACATCTATTGACAAGTTTGTGATCTCTCTATACATTTTGATTGACATCTCTATACAAATGCATTGACTCATTATTTCCTCTCTATACAAACTTTCAACAACTTTCCTCTCTCAACAAACTTTTTTTTGGGGTCAAATTTTTCTCTCTCAATTCAAGTTGAAAAGACAGGTTAATTATTATCGTTATTACTACTCGTTCCTAATGCAATTACGGTACAAGAATGTAGGTGCATGGGTCAGGCGGCCACGGGTGCACTTGTGCGTGGATGACATCATAGCAGCTGTGGGGCCATATATCAACAGCTGTGCGCGGACTGGCACCTTCAGCTTGCATGACACATTCATCATGAGGAGGAGACTGCCTCATGCACACGGTCGCCTGACCCATGCACCTACATTCTTCTTAAGAACAAGTAGTAATAATGATAATAATTAACCCGTCTTTTCGACTTGAATTGAGAGAGAGAGAGAAAAATTTAGGGATCGGCGCCGTACGTACCGTATACGGTACGGGCCTAAATACGGGCCATACGGCATACGGAAGCCTACGGTACGGCAAGATACGGAGCCTTACCTCGCTCCACGGTACGGTACGGACCTAATACGGCCGTATACGGCCGTATACGGACTTACGGAGCATTTTAATTGTTTGAGTTGTTGAGAACAACCATAGGGATTTTCAAACGACTCCAATTTCGTCCTAAGTCTATCTCCAACACCACATCCTCATCTAACAACAGCTTCAGAGGCATTGGAGTTGCATGCCGCAACTAAAAACGTCAGCCAGTGATACCAACTGCCTTTCCGATGCTTCTGAGTCACCCAAGGTGATCCAAATTGATCATCGCGGAGCCCACGTCGTTCACCGATTCGATGCCGAGCGGTGCCGAGGACTACGGCATGGCTAAATAAGGCAATTGTTGATGTGATTGACAGCTTGACCGTATCCACCGTATACGGCCGTATGACCCGTATACGGTACGGCAAAATACGGGACCGTACCGTATACGTACGGTCATAAGTTTTTGCATCAAAATGGCCGACGGTACGGGTATTTTCCCGTACCGTACGTACGTATCACCGTACCATACGGGTACGGTGCCGATCCCTAGAAAAATTTGACCCCAAAAAAAAGTTTGTTGAGAGAGGAAAGTTGTCGAAAGTTTGTATAGAGAGGAAGTAATGAGTCAATACACTTTTATAGAGATGTCAATCAAAATGTATGGAGAGATCACAAACTTGTCAATAGACGTAACAGAAGTCAGTATCCGGTGATTATATGTAGAGGAAATTACTATGTTTTCCTCTCTCTCTCTTGAATGTATTCTTAGTCTCATAAGTAGAGGAAATGTACCATTTTCACAATTATATAGAGGAAAGTGCAAAAACACAAAAGTTTGGAGAGATTTATTAAATGTGCACTTTGAACACCATACTAAGCCAACACCATGCCCGAATATTATGGCATGGTTTCGACATGCTGAGTCACACGGGAGCGGTACACATTTACCATCTCATGGCTGACTCTTGCTAATTGCTTTCTTCAGCTCACTCTCTCGCTGACCGCCTGCACCTCGTCTGAAACACCATGACTATCGCGGTTTCTACAGGTCAGTCTCTTTCCCCCCGTATTGGCCATGCTGACCTCAATTCTTAAGCCAAATTTTCCATGCTGAGCTGTGCGCACAGGGCACTTTTTAATAGGTTGCTTCAACATCTCTAGTTAACCCAGTGTAGCTTCGAGTCTGTTCCCGTCTGGATGACGAAGGTATGTCAGTGGTCCTTTCATTATCAGATAGCAGTTTATCACATAACCTTCAACAATTTGACTCGAGCCAGCTCAGCCAAGGTGTGTTTGCATTAAATTTGATCTGCCTTCCTACACCCTCTCCCGCTGTGTTAAACTGACTGCTGAACATCAACTCAGCGCACCCAGTTGACCTCTCGACTCAGTCCCATCCATTTCACCCTCAGTTAAACTACACTGGGGCACAGCTTAGGCACATCTGGTTCATGCGGTACTCACCTTGTTCGTGTGCATAGCATACCTTTGAATCCAATCTCTCCACTGCACCCTCACTAGGGACTGCTGTGATTCGAGTGAGTGTGTGCATTCTGACCTTTTTCCATCCAACTGGGTGATTTGCTTTCGAGACAGATCCTTTGACGTTGAAGTTCATTTCCTAAATACCCTTCCCAGAGTCTACGCCTCTTTCCCGTCTCAAAGCACTCTTTTCTTCTTGATGCCTTCATCGCGCCCACACAATACCTCAGCTTTCGAAGCTTGGTCTTTCTTCTTGGCTTGTATTATTCTTCCTTTATGTATGACATTGAGAACGATCGAGCGAACCAAAAATGTCCCTGGAATCGAGGCGAATCTTGAAGTTATCTGGTCTTGTCTTTACTCTCCTCATTATACTCGCTCCTCATTATACTCGTCACCTCTACTCCCCGCTTTCATTTCCACATTGTCTCGTCTTAAAGTGTTCACTAACTCGAGCTCCATCAAACTTCAACTACAACCTCAAAACTCTGCCATCTCGGAGTCAGTATGTTGCGAGTCCCACCTATACTTCCCCCACCAACCGCTCCCTTGTTCAGTTACATTGATTTGATGTCTGTTCACAGTGAGTTCAGCCTTGCTTTTTGCCTTCATTGCCAACTGACTCGGATATCAACACAGTCCAACCTCAGCTCAATTCACTTGGCTTGAAACTGACAGTCAGTTCAGCCCCCTTTATTTTCGTTTTTCACAACTCACTGCATTCAGGCTCCTGATCGGCAGAGGCTGCTGAGCATTGCTGCCATCTTTCTACCCTATGTGACTGGACCTCGGCAGACCCGGTCACGTAGGGTCGCATAGGGTAGACAGATGGCAGCAATGCTCGGCAGCCTCTGCCGATCAGGAGCCTGAATGCAGTGACTGACTTGAATATCAACTTAACTGAGTCTTCCACTCAGTCAACTAACATCAATGACTCTCACTCTGGTTCCGGTTCTGCATTATTCTTTGACCCTGACATTCAACGTTCAACCCGGGCCAAGTACTACTTGCTATAAATGTGCTATTAATTCGATCTTCTCCTCATCTGTAATCATTTCTTCAAATTAATTCCCCCTTCCTTTCTTCCGCTTTGTAGGTGGGTGGGTAGGATTACACGTTTGAACTCTGTCCATTCCTTCCTTCTCTTGGAATTCCATTTATTCCCCCTTCCCTCCTTTCGCCTACCTTCCCTTCTGTTGCCTTGCTAATGCCATGCATCTCGAGATAGGCACATCCCCACCCAACCAACCATGTCTTTCCTCCTTTACAAGGTTCATTGATATCTCATCCCAGCAGCAAGTCACCAGCCTGGGGCTCAAGCTTGAAGGCTAGGCATCACATGATTCATAAGGATCTGGATTTGGATGTGCATTGGTTGGGATAAGAATCAATGTTGAGTCTATTTTGAGTCACGGAAGGAAGCAGGAAGGGGATGTAAGAATTGAATCAGATAAGTTCGAGTACTGACTGCATTACAGGGTATTGGATTTTACTTATGGAGGGGTGTGTAGGTATCAAGGTAGATAGAACTTGTCTGAGTAGATAGGACAGGTGAAAAGGAAGGGAAGTGAAGGGAAGAAGGGTGGAGTGATGGAGCAGTGTGGGCAGTGCAGGGGACGACTGAAAGGCAGGGAGGAGGGAGGGAAAACCACGAGCAATATATGTGGAGGTGTGGAAGGGCAATATGGCAGAAAGAGGGATGAGTCGGGATTGTGGGGAGAAGAGTGCAAGTGAGCTTGGATATGAAATGAGGGAGGGCATGAGTGCGTCTGTGTGCCTGGTTCGGTGGGAGACAGAGTGTGAGTGCATACAGCACCGGCCAGGCATGTGCTTGCAGATCTGGGCTCAAGGCTGTGCACGAGGTGGCATAGGCAGCGAGGGCATACAGTACACCAATGGATTGTCGCATTGGCAGCAAGCAGCCAGATGGGGAGGGAGAGCAAGAGCAAATGGTGAGGGCAGAGGGGAGACTGCAGGAGCAACAGAGCCAAGGAGGGGAGAGTGCAGGAGCAACAGAGCCAAGGAGGGGAGAGTGCGGGAACAACAGAGCCAAGGAGGGGAGGGTGAGGCACAAATCAGGGACCCAATGCATGGGTTCGACAACCGTGGGTCAAGTAAACAGTCAGTACAGGTCCACACAGTCATATGGTGGCACTTGAGTCTTGCAACAGGTGTGTTGGAGTTGGGAGGTGGCGTTCAGGGGCACGGTGTCGGCAGATTGCAGGCACATGTATGTGTTACCCAGCAGTGCTGGTAGGAGCACCAGCGGTGTGTGATTTCAACAGGGTTGATGCACATGTGGACAAGTCAGGAAGTGAGTGAGGAAGCAGGCAGAGAGGGAACAGGTTCAGAAGAGGGTAGGAGGGCAGAGATGGGGAGGGCAGAAAGGAGGGAAAGCATGGGGAGAGAGGGACCAAGAGGGAGAGGAATGGAATGTAATGAGACTGAGAGAAGGGAAGGAGGGGTACAGCCCAGTGCCATGCACTCAAGGTGCTCACAAGTGCAGTGGAGTTGGCATGAGCATGGTGGGTACACAGTCCATATGGCGGCGCTCGAGTCTTGAGTTGGGTGCAGGAGTTGGCTGCAGCATGCAGGTGTAGTCAGCGAATCACAGGGGCAGCCTCGATGTGGGTGTGTGTCAAGCAGCCGTGCCATGTACTGAGTTTGAAACAGTGGCGGCCTGGTGGGGTTGGTGTGCAAGTGCTGGTGCACAGGAGTAAGGGAGATGTCAGCACAGACATAGAGCATTGGTGGGTGATGCACCTGTGAGGCTGTATCCATTGATCTGCTCTGCTTTTCTACATATCAACTTGTCCATCCAGCACTGATGCTGATCACTGTGAAGGAGAGGACAAACCCCATAGACAGGTGCACACCGCAGAAGCTTTGCTGTTTTGGGGCCACAAAGCTTTGATTTGATTTTGTCCCTCAGAGCAAGAATTGCAATCTTCTGTGCCAGAATTGTGTGTGGGTGCAGCATCGAGCCGTGAAGTCATTGGGCTCTTGAGCCAGGGTAGTGCACGAGTGCACTGGGATTGAAAATTTTTGACATGTGGTCGAAATGTGATAGGCAGTGGCCCCAAAACACTGAAAAACCACACCTACAAATATTTAGAACATTACCTGGGCCAGTAAGTGAAAAATCAATCACACCTTTTATGGTAACTCTGCTACCATATAAGGCAAGTTACATATTTAGTCCATCCTTGGCCATTTTATTTTCTCTGAAAGTTGTCCAAAATTACCGGATGTATTTGAAAAAAAAAATCAGAATTTTTTTAAATATTTCTGGGTAAAGAATGCCTCATATCTCAAGAACAGCAAGACTTCTGAACTTTTCGTGTTCAGATTCGGATTCCTGGGGAATTTAGAGCCAAAATCAACCTTAGGTCAAAATTTTTAATTCCAGTGCACCCTTGGGGTAGTGAGGGAACAGTCAGAGTGGTGGGGATGAGGAGTAGATGTTACAGTGCATCGCCACTGCATGGATCAGCAAATACCCGGTCCGGCTTCTGTCTCGCCCCCATGCCCAACTTCTGTCTGTCAGTCCATCTAGGTTTCCATGATGCATTCCAGGCTTGCTTTACAACAGATCCTGTACAGCATTTTCATCAGGGTAGCTTGTATAACAGCATTTTGAGAACTTCCCCTGCAGTGCTATTCTAGGTGTTTCTTATTACAGCATCAAAGCTGTCAGTTTGGTGCCTAGCATCTCTTTCCCCTCCCACCACCATCCATGGACAATCCACCACACAAAACTGCTGAGTTCACTAACAATTTGACTACAAATGATCCTCAATCAGCCTTGTGAGTTGTATTTGTTGTGAACTGTATGGATTTGTCTCATTGGCACCACCCAATCCAGACAGGGAGATGTGATGTTCTTGGGCAATCAATGCTTCACAGTGACTGGTGGGACTTTCACAAACATCACGAATCACCCTGCTGTGCACGTACCTTTTGGTAAATGCCCCACTTTTTTCTGCAATATCCTGAATGCTTAATCCTGGGTAGACTTTCGAATGATTCCACTCGGAGATATTAACCTGTGACATGAAATCCAAGTCGACAGGTACACAGGTTTTGTAGGTTGCCAACGCGAACAGGTATGTGTCCGGCGCATTTATTCTGCAAAAGTGGAAGGCTGAAAGTCAAATTTCACGGTGGTCATGTACCAAGGGAACAGCACAGAGGTGATGTGTTGGATTCCTTTCTCTTCATATGTTCTGTGAAGACCATCTGTAGGACTGGGAGCAGGCCATTGTGGAGCATGTGTCTATTTGGTAAGTTTCATGCTCAGTTTCTGTCAGCGCTTTAACTACAGACCCAGCCATCCCAATATTATTCAGATTTGTGGGACAGTACATTCAGGCGGTATATATGCTACACTGTATCGTGACGGTGCGCTTTTTGCTTGGAATGTGATTTTGGTTTGGGTTTTACATTTGAAGTAGAGCTTGTGCCGTTTCATCAATTCTTGGACACTTATCGATATTCACATTTGCCACTGTATATTTCTATGTATGCTGTGTATGTGTCCATTCCTTGTCATATTATTTGTCTCATTTGTCAAAGACTGTGGACTTCTATGTAGGAAAAATTTCCCCATTGTTAAAGCTCCTGATGCCAGACAGGCAGCAAAGGATCATGTGTACTCCACATTTCAACAGGATTTGGTGAGTTTATCACCAGGTTACCTGACTTCTCTGATAATCATCCAAGTACTTGAGCAAATACATGGTGTGGATATGTTACTCCTCCAGCCAGCTCTGTGTAGAGCTCATACCACCCAATACCCCCCAGCCTGACCTCAACCATTACCTTATCGGAATATCACACTCACACAGAATATCCAGTGCATTGGATATGGAGCTCATGGTCTTTTAATCACTGACAATGCAAGAGTATCATGATATATGTTTCTTCAACCTGTCACAATTTCGAAAGATCTCCATTTCCACCTCCATGGCTGCGAAACCAGATGCAATAATTTCCTGTTCTTCAAGCCATTCACTTGAAGACCCCGCTGAAATTGCATATGCACCAAATGCCAAACGTGGATACTCATGTTTATGGCTGGTGGACTGCCAAAGGAGAAAATGGAGCTGTCACGGAAGATGGCTGGACACAGTATTTTATTTTATTTTTCAATAGCTATACACGCTCATGATAGTGATTTCTCTGCAAGCTTCAAGTCCGATGACATATTCAATGGCATGATCAAGCTACATATCTGGTCACTTCTACCCTGGCCCATGGTTAAGCCAGGGAAACCATATTTTTCACCACCTCTGGATAATGTCTAACTTCGATGATTACGGTGCTACCTTATCTTGCTGCTTGTGTGTCAGCAACAGCCTCTGGATCGGCTAAACAGCGAATAACCCAATGAGAACCCCAACCAGGATAAACCTGATAGACACTAATAGCTCGTGTATTCCCCAAGCAGTAGACCAACCATATGGTGTTTTCCCTAGAAGACCATATATCATAGGTCAGGATGTGAGGTGGAACCCGGAAAAAGTTGAAGAGGGTGTGATATCCACTCAGGTATAAAACCTGGGGTGTGGACACAACCCATAATACAATGGATAGGAAGCGGGGCAGAGTGGAGAAAATGCCTATGTCAAGCCAAGTTAGAAGCCTGAGATTAGATGAGGTAGAATCTACTGTACATGGTGATTCTACCAAGCTTATATAGGCTTCGAATAAATTAAAGACAATCGTGGTCTGTCATGATCAGTTCCTGTACCGCAGCATTAAGGAGTGTTAATGCTGATACTCCTGTACTCCTCTGTGTCCGTTTCCATAGCATCGGAGGACTAGGGGACCCGATGTTCAGGTTTCCTAGTCCTCAACATTGTTGTCTCCAGTGGTTCAAACCGATCAGGTCCGTGGTTGAAACCCCGATCAGTTTGCAACCATTTATGCACTTTGTGTACACCTCTGTGCCAGCCATCATGCATCTGGGGACTAGGATCCATCTGTATGGGTTCCCTAGTCCCTAATTGGGGGAGCTTGCGACCCCGATCTACCAAGGTGGTCTGATTTGCGTGTCACGTGAGAAAACCGCGGTTTGGCTTTGTTACTAAGTCACGAGTTGTTTTGCACGACGGCGATGCCACGCAGCGCTGGTTCGTTTCGGCCGAAATCTATTTAGAGACCGATATCTCACGAGTTGATTCACACGATGGCGCTGCCACGCAGCGCCGGTTCGTTTCGGCCGAAATCTATTCAGAGACCGATATCAATATCACCGAACAATCAATGACCCAGAATAAACTGATCCATGAAATCCTCAAGGCAAGCATATGGACCTCGCATTCCTTCTTGCTTTCCCCCACCATCCTCACTGTAAAGCTTCAGGTACTTCCCCTCTTTTCAGTTGTATTTTATATTTTATTCCTCCAACTCACTCTGTTTTAAAAGCTTTGATGCACTTGATGATTGGCCCCTATCTGCTGTTTCTGATCTTATCTCAAACACTGTGTGTGCTTTCTTTAGCCTTGACCTTACTTTTCTCACTTTTTGTAGCCCTGTTGGAATGCATGTCTCCCTTGCCCTTCTGATTCACATTCACAAATTGATTTTAAAATAGGGATCAAACTCCACCTAATACTCCTCAAAGAGCTCGGATTGCAGCTCAAAGGAATGAGCGGGATAATCGTGTTCTAGACAGCCCCCAGCACCATCGTGTGCCTCAGAATTGGCCTTACATTGCTCCTCCATTTCAACAGGCTCAGGATGATGTCTTTGGTGGTGGTCCAGTTCTGGGAGCACAGGGCTTTCTATCAAATTTAAATTTTCAGGATGGAAATGCAGCACCACAATTGACTCCAGATAGTGTGATTTTAGCACAGGAACATTTAGCTCAGCTACAGCGCCCTCTAGAATTCAATCCTGTGCCTGGACCTGCTGGCAGACGTCAACCTCAATTCAATCCTGGCAATAGGGTAAATGCTATAGCTGGACCCTCAAATCTGCAAGACATTCCACCAGCAGCACCAAAGGCCAAAGATCCAAAGCCAGGGTTTCCTGATTTACTTTGGTGCACCAGTGGGAAGCATTATAGACACCAACAGCTATTTGAAGACAGTGCAACCTGCTCTGAATGTCGTGAAAAAAATCGAAGGAAGGCTCAGATTGCAGCTGAGAGGCGTGCTGAAGCACAACGGCAGGCACAACAACAGGCACAACTGGCACAGCAGATTCCACTAGATGAGGAAATGCCTGGGCCTGACGAACCTCTGAATCCACCATTGATACCACCAATTCCACCACCCCCAGTTGATCCTATGGCCCAGCCTGCTGTTTTAGCTGCCGACAAATTGTTGATGGATCGAGTGCGACTGGAGTTGATGAAGATTGAGATGCAGACTTGCAATTCATGCAATGAGCGGTGGTTTGATCTGGATGTCAAAGATGGAAAGTGTGATAAATGCCGCAAGAAACTGAAGTTTCATGCTAGTAATCGAATGGATCCAGGTCCAGCTGCAAATCTGCCAAATTTGACACAGATTGAGGAAATGATAATTTCTCCAGTGCATGCTTTGGTCTCTCTGTATCAGGTCAGAGGTGGGCAGTTCAAATATTCAGGTCACTGTTGTAACTTTGCCCGTGACACTGCTGTCTTCCACAACAAACTACCGCTCCTTCCAGAAGAGTGTGATGTGATTATCATGCGTCGGACTGGTCTTAATCCTGCAACTGATGAAGAGGTATATCAGGATTTCCGAGTCCGGAGACTTGTTGTAGAGCAATGGTTGAAATATCTGGAGGCTCATCATCCCACATTTCGATCACGCCGGGTTGCCATAGACTAGGAGCGACTTAGTCAACTGCCATTGGATTCCTCTGTCCATGGACGTTTACGCACTGTGGAAACTCAGAATCTGCCTGAACCAAATCAGGATCTTGGCCCACCTCAGGAGGGCCTGAATCCAGGGGATGAAGCACCACTTTTTACACGTGGGTTTGTGCCAAATGTCAGCACCAGACAAACAGAGATAGAACAACTTCACGCAGCTGCATTCCACAACGAAACTCCAATAATTATAACTATGCCTCTTGTCCATGGCACTCCCCTCAATGAGCATTCTGGCCATACAATTGCAATTGATGCCTTTCCTTCTTTGTTTCCAACAGGAAAGGCAGATTACAATGCTCCACGAGACATTGAAGTGTCTATGATTGAATGGGCAGCTCATCTGATGCGGTTCAAAGATGGCAGATTTGCACAGCATCCTCGCTTTCGCTACTGGGCTCTCAACACATTCTACGACATGATGCTAAAAAGGCATCAAAATGGTATACAACTACCCATTGTGAAGACAAAGAATTGTCAGTAGCAGATATTCAGGAAATGCTGAATGCCGATGATGCCAAGGGATTGGCAGATCGTGTTGCCCATGCTGCTGTCAAACTTCCAGGGTCACGACCTTTTTGGCAAAAGTCTCAAAGAGATCTCATTGCACAAATCTGTTCTCCAGAGTGTGGGTCACCTCATCTGTTTGTCACCTTCTCATCTGCCGATGTCCAGTGGCCTGACATGCATCAACACATGCCCAATTTTAATCCCAATGCTGAAGAAGATGCACACTCATATCGTGTTCGGATGAAGGATCTGAATGAAAACCCAGCCATTGCCTCTTATTACTTCCCCAAAAGCGATTTGAAGTGTACTTCGAACATTATATCAAACCCAAGTTCAAAGTCAAGGACTTTTGGTGGCGATATGAATGGCAGCATCGTGGCAGCAGCCATGTCCATGGATTCCTCTGGATTGCAGATGCACCTTCTATAGATAGCCTTGACACTTCAGATCCAATCCAGTTGCAGCAGTTCATTGTCTTTTGGGACCAACATGTATCAACCTGGCACCCACAGTTGGCTACTCCACCTGCAGCAGTCCACCCCTCTGCCTGCTTGTTCAACACCCTTCATGACACCAAGCTGGAGCTTGCAGAAATGCTAAACCGGCTTCAGCGGCACACAAAGTGCACTGCAGGATATTGTGAGCGGAAAAAAAAGGGCTCTGGGGAAATTTTTTGTCGATTTGGTTTTCCAAAGGAGTGTTGTGAGGTCTCTGTGTATACCAAAAATGCAGATCGAGAATTTCCTGAACTTCACACTCGCCGGAATGGTGAGCTTTTGAATTCCTATAACCCTGGCATCATTCTATCATGGCGTGCCAACATTGATTTTTGGCCAGTGATCAATCGGGAGGCTGTTATAGCTTATGTAGCCAAATATGCTAGCAAAGCAGACAGACAATCCTCAACGTAACAAGAGGTCCTCAGTACTTCCATTTCACGCCTTCAGGAAACAGATGCTGGTGGGATTGCATACCAGAAAATGCTTTCAACTTTTGCAGCTGAACGTGATGTTTCTGCTCAAGAGACTTGCCATATCCTGTTGGGTTGCTGGCTTACACGCAGTTCCCGCCAGCCACCACGTAGTCTTTGTGTTGATCCAGATGGTGAATCTGGTACAGTGCATTTTGAAAACCAAGTCATCCAGCGTCTTGGTATAATTGAGAGATATAAAAACCGCACAGGGCCACCTGAGCTGGACTTGAAGAATGTCTCCTTGCTGCAATTTGCCACACACTACAACTGGAATAAAGACAGTGTCTGCACAAAGCGTGGGAAGAAGGGTGCTTTGGCCTATATTGTCAATATTTGGCCCCGCTATCAACCAAACATTGACAGTGCTGAGGTTTATGAGAAATACTGCTACGCCAGAATGATTCTTCCCCATCCGTTTGGAAAGACTCCAGATGAATTGTTATGTGGACCTGATCTACTGCCTGATGCCAACGGTCAACCTGGAAAATATGTCAGCTGGGCAGTTGCATATCAGATTGAATGTCTTGACAAGGGTTATCAACATCCAGATGACACACTTCCCACTGCTGCAGAAACTCCAGTCGACCCAGAGGATAGTGACTCAGAATCAGTCCATGGTGATGATCCTGATGCATATAACTATCAAGCAGAATGGATGCAGGAGGCAGGTCGTGCTCCCCATGAATCGGTTCAGTCCAATCTGGGAAATCTAGGAAAACGGGACATGGACTTGGAGTACAATTGGATTCAAAATTCACCAGATTCTGCTACAGTCCAAGCTGCTGCATCCTGGCTAGAAGGCTTGGTCAAAGAATCCCCCAATGATGAAATTCAGTCTTTGCCAGATCATGACTATCGGAAGCTGAAAGGTGAACAGCGGGATGTCTTCCTTCAGGTTATGGCCTACTTCAAACGGATCAATTCAGATGCTCCTGGCCCAAAACCTGCTCCACTTCGCATCAACATTGATGGAACTGCTGGCACTGGCAAATCATTCCTTATCTGGTGCATCACTGCTGCACTAAGAGACCTGTTTGAAGTGGATGAGCACAGTATCGGTGCAAAAGACCCTACTGTTTGTTTGGCCCCAACCGGGATTTCTGCTTTTGGCATCCGTGGATGGACTGTGAATTTTGGATTGGGGATTCCAGCCAAAGAGAAGAGGGATTTTACCCAACTGTCTGGTGCTGGGCTTACACGGCTTCAAACTCGGTGGAAGCATGTGAAGCTACTTATCACAGATGAGAAATCAATGATAGGTAGAGCACAGATGGGCCGTTGTGATCGCCGGCTTCGTCAAGCATTCCCATCTGCAGCAGATGATATTCTAGGTGGACTTCCAGCACTTGTGTTTGGCGACTTTTTTCAGCTCCCTCCTATTGGCAACACACCACTATACTCAGATAAACCAATAGTGGGAAGGTGTGCTGGATTATCTGCTGAAGGACGTGCAGTGTTTGAATCATTCACTCAGTCTGTGAGTCCAATTTCGTGATGCACTCATGCGGCTAAGAGAGTACAAGGTCACAGAGAATGACCATTCTCTCTTTTCAACACGGTTTTGGGAAAACCTTTCATCTGAAGAACGGGACAGCTTTTCAGACACACTCCATCTGCTTCCAACCCGAGAGGCTGTTGATACTCTTAACACTCTCAAGCTTAGCCAGCTCGGAAAGCCAGTTGTTAAATGTCTCGCTAAACACAACAGTCCTGAAGCAAAGAAAGCATCAGATGAGGATGCAGAAGGCTTGCAGAAGGAGATTCTCTTGGCTGAAGGGGCAAAAGTCATGATTACTCGTAATGTGTGGACTTCAAAAGGTATGTAAAGTTCATTTCACTTCACCATCTGTTCTCATTGATTTTCCAGGCTTAGTGAATGGCTGTCAGGGAATTGTTAAGAAGATATGTTACCTTCCTGGATCTGATGTGCGCGTCAATCTTCCATCGGTTGTGTTTGTTCAGTGTGATGGATATTCTGGTATTTATACTATGACTTGATGTTTTGGGCTATTACTAAAGTTCACTAGGACCTCCAACACCAGGATGGGACGGAATTGATCCTTCCTGGATTCCGATTGTTCCTGTGACTGCCAGGTGGGATGACAGAGCTGGAAAGTCACTATCAAGGACACAGTTACCTCTTACCCTCGCATGGGCTATCACAATTCACAAGAGTCAAGGAATTACTCTTGAAAAAGCAACAATTGACATTGGCAACAAGGATTTCTCCTCTGGCCTGTCTTTTGTTGCTATTTCTAGAGTCAAAACACTTCGCGGCATAGCTTTCCGGAAATCATTTGGGTGGGCCCGGTTGCAAAAACCAGTCACTGAGTCAATGAGGATGCTAGAGCAGGACACTGCCCGCCAGGCCGGACTTGGTTTTCTGTTAGATACTTATGGTATGGACCTTAGTGAGTATGTATTTAATGATAATTGAAAGTATTAGATCTTCATAATTTGCAAATCATAACTGGAACTCTGTATTAGCGAGCTCCCCCTTACGTATCTGGGCACTGGAATACAAAACATATTATCTTCTGTATCCCATGGCACAGACCCTGGTGGGTCTGCAGCTTTAGAATCTGCGGTTGGGTTTCAACCGTGAGAAGGTCACGTGGTGGTGTCATGAGAGTCCCGTGCTGCTAAGATGCATTGCGTGAAAAAGTAGAACCCAGGTGATTCATGACATTGTGCTCTATTTTCACTGACCTGTTCGACCAGTTCTTGTAAATATTGTGGTCTTTGAGCTCAAAATTTCAGGGACTACAAAGGAGCCTCCTGCTGGCTTCCTCTTTCTCTGCCCACCGAAATACTTCAAAACTGGTCCATTATCTTACCATTGGCCAGACTGTTCTGCCTATTGGTCTCTTGATCCATCCAGTGCTGATCAGCTCAGTACCGAAGTGGCAACATGCCACTAAACTCATTGGATAATCACGGGATGCTAGTGTCTACAAGGGACTACAAAAATTCCACGAGGGCAAGGGATTTTATCTATATATTCAGGACCCTACCTGAGATATGGGATATCCACTTTATTGATTGATGTTCAAAGGTGATTCTTCCTGTGCCTGCAGCCCAAAATATATTCTCTGTGTGACTGGAAAATGCTCCCAGTGAATGAAGCAGAAGAAGATTAGGGCTTTTCACCGTACGTACCGTATACGGTACGGAGAGTGGGACCCTCGCACGGTACGGATACGGCTACGGTACGGCATTTTCGTGAAATTCTGTCCGTAATACGGTACAGCATGGCTCAAGGCGACAGCTATCAATTTTGTCCAGTTCCCGGCTGTGACATGACAGAAATCACCTCGGCTGACTGCAGGAAGTCTTGCCTTGCCATCAACAAAGCCATCTTGAGGGTGAGGGCTGCCCACGGCACCCAGAAAGTTATGCCGATTCGCGGCTTAGATTACCTATTATGGCAATAGTTGACGTGGGAAATCTCGCTTAACTCTACAGCGTATTACGGCCGGAACACCATGTACGGTACGGGAAAATACGGACTATCCAGAGTGCTTACGGTATGTGAAAAATCCGTACCATACCGTATGTGACCGTATGCCTACGGCTGCGGTGAAGAGCCCTAAAGAAGATTGGGACACAGACAATGAGTCAAACTACATGCAGACATCTATCGGTGAGTAAATGCAAACCCACCCAGAGTTGAAACTTCGACTCTTCTCATTCAAAATGATAGACAGTGATGCCGAAGCATCTGAGCAAGAAAATTGGGATGTAGACAACAAGTCAAACTATCCACAGACATCTGATAGTAAGTAAATCTGACTGCAGCCAGTAAAACTTAATTTTTTATCTTCAACCTATTTCATCCAGACAGTGATGCTGAAGCTTATTCAGAGGAAGATGATAACAACTCAGGAACCACTGACTGTAGCTTCCACCGCACCCCCAGGAACTCCAACAGCGTGAATCATGACAATCACGGTAAGTGAATTGTTTTTGTGTTTGTGCCAAGCAGCTAATTTGTACCTGCATGTTCAGCATTGACAGCTTGTGTGTCAACAATTAGGCAAGGGGAGTGTGAGATGTCAACCCTTCATGATGAAACTCCTACAGTCTCAGGGACATTCACATTCCTGATGAATGCCCAGCTCGCCCTCATTTTGTTCCTTGGGTTATCCCGGCTGTACGAGCAGATGTAAACATCGGAGATATGTAGATTCAAATGTGATGTCCGTCCAAAGTCTGTTCCTCAAATTCATCAATTGACTTTCTTTGCATTCACTTGGAAACTGGCTCTTGTAGTAAATTCCTCTCATCATGCAGTTGTCCCGAACATGTCAGCTTGACCCATGTTTTTGCTTGAGTTCATAACCAATTCCAATATCAACTCAACACAGTTCAGGACCCAGGACAGACAATGCAGCACTACTCGTCACTTCAATCTAATTGGCACTGTGCAGTACAGCATATCATGACAATCATCGGCACAGGGCAAACTGCACTCCACAAACAGTTGATCCGCACTGGCAGTCCGGCACACATTGCCAGTTGCTGTACTCAGTTGCAGACATTAGCCATAGGGGTGGGGACATTCGAGGCACAAAATGGGTATGGTGCCTCTCACTTACTCACTGCTACTTTTGTACAGTGGCCAAATCAACCATGGATTTTTTTTTTGAATTTTGATGGCTGATATTTGGTTGGAAAGCACTGGAATAGAATTGCAGCCTGACTTTCTGGAGCAACGGTCCCTTGTTCAAGAGTTCATTGAAGCTGCTGGACACCTCTGCATTTTCCTGCCCAAGTTCCACTGTGAGTTGAACCTCATTGAATTCTTTGGGGGAGCTGTTAAAAAATATCTGCACGACAATTGTGATTATACCTTCACAACTCCGAAGGAGAATCTCCCGAAAGCTCTTGCATCTGTGCAATTGAGCACAATACGTAAGTGGGAGCACCACATGATCCGCTGGATGGATGCTTACTGGCTAGGGCTGGATGCAAAGGATGCACAGTTCAAGGTGAAGTCTGGCAGTTCAAGGAAAACTTTTACTTCCCATAGGCATGTAAATGTCACCCATGTGTGTTCATTTGACCAGTAGACACATATTATTACTATTGTATGCCTCTGGTACCGAAATTGATGGCTTTCAGCAGGCATGGTCAATTTGGTCCAACCAAAATTATATAACTTACTCAATTTTTTACTTAGAAGAAATCCCTCTTGAGGAAATGTAGCTAGGGTCAGATCAAGCCACGACCTCTCTGCGCCAACTTTGGAAGCTGACTTGCATCCCCGGTTTTTGCTTCTGCTTGAGCTCAAATACATGGGCAGTGTTCATAAAGTTCTTGCAGCATGTTTATCTTTACGCCTTTAAGTCACACTCAGAGCTGATTTCACAACTATAAGTATAACTCAAATCTTGAAGGCCAAAACCATCTATGTGGGAACTCGTATCCACGTGTGTTTCAATGCTTCGTAAAATCCATGGTCCATTCACTCCAATCTGCTCATGTTCTCATTCATAGTCCACCCAAAAACTCGTCAAGAAAGGACTTGTACACGGTATTTAGGGCTGCCACCCATTGCATGACAGCAATGGCCATCAATTTGACGGTGTCAACAGTACCACGACTTTCAACAGGTGGATCACACGAAAATCTAACATTCTGTGGTCAGTTTCAACAGGTAGGTAGGTAGTTAGGTAGTATTACACTGCATGGTCCCACTCAGGAACACCGGTTTCCAGAGGGTATCCCAATGTGTACACACTAATTACATCATCGCCCCTGGGCCTCCTAAAATCCCTCTAGCCAAGCTCATGGTCACAGTGGATTGTCCGCAGTAGAACTAGCCAGATCTGAGGAAGCAGAAATTTTTTAGCACATCAACCAGAACTTACCTCTCTCAGAAAAATATATGTATATGAGTCAGCAAAGAACTGTGTCCCACTCACCTGAAACGAATGGGGCTGAACTGACAGAAATAAAGAACCAGCCTTATAAAACTGGCATGTAATGTGTATGAGGCCAGGCGTCTAGCCGGCGCTAAGTTCATTCTTCTTCTTGCAGGCAAGAAAAAAGAATTTACCAAGGTAGGGATGACTTGCGATGAAGCAGCTGGTTGTGTGAAGTTGGGTAAGTGATGTTTTAGTGCAGTGAAACAGTGACTATGGGGCCAGCAGTGAAATAACCACAAACCATACCTTGTAAATGAATATGCGGTTCGATAATGTGACTACAACAACTCAAACACTATAATACTTGTGCAAGTTCGGGTTCCAATCCAGTATAGATTGTGGCAATTTGAACTCTAGTTCTCTTTGGGAAGCAAGACTTTATAGGTCTACAAATTGTATAGATAAACTGCTCAAATCCGTTCTAGGTGCAATCACAGATAGACAGATGAGATTTTATGTTCAACAGTTTGTGTGATGTGGGTCTAGGTTTGGAGATAGTACTCCGATGCATAATGCAAGTGATTCTTTATGAATCCCGATTCCAATAGTATCCGTGATTGCTAATCCTTGCGAGATTACAACCAATTGTCAAGTCCGATCTGTTTTCTTATATTCCATGTGTCTGTTTCGTTTATTCAATATGTCCACGCACCGTTTATAAAGATCCAAATCCAACACAAATAATATTCAAACAGGGAAAACAAACGAAACTTGGTATAGCTTCTGGGTGTCTCCAAATGAATGCCTACTCGACTGGTTAAGTGTGAAGTCTAGTAACTTCGTGTCCAGCAGGTGGGGTGAGATTCACTGGTGTTCCTCCCATAACCATCCACTTAAATACTTTACAGGATTCTAAATATAACCGAGACAGATAAAAACACGTGGCAGGGTTCAGGGTATATGAGTAGTGGTATGGCAGCTAGCTGATGAACTCCTGTCAGATATTAGACGATTAGTAAAATTGAGAGAGATTTATAAGAAACATCAACAAGCCGAGCTTAACGATGAGTCAAGATCTACATCGCTTAGAACAATCGTGATGGGATATCGTTGATATGTCAACTTTGAGCCGACTGCTTGTCAGCCCACCATTACCCTCCTTGGTAACCATTCACTTCAATTGGTCCCACTTTGACCCTCTTAAGTGATTTGTCTGAAAACCATGATAGCCATCGCTTCCTAGTACCCGAGTATGGTTTCTTAGTCAATTGGTAGATCGACCATCCAGCCTTCTCTTGGCAGTTCTGAAGACGTCAGATGATGCCTGACAATGATCCCTCTGGTTCAGAAGGATAATCCCTCGTAATACACCCTTAGTCAGGGATGTGCAGTAGCCCCAATCCATTTCCAGGATGGTAAGGCACTTTCCGCGATTGCTCCATTAGCGACTTTCTCACGTCAACCCTTTACCAGGATCGTTGTCCAGCGCCTTTCTAATGGTTCAAGACACATTATATCCCTTTTAGCTAACTGCTCAGGCCAGCATTAGCCCTGGTGAGATGATGTCGTAATGTAGTGTAATACATTATAGTATGTTGCAACTCGAGCAGATTTGAATAAATGCCCAGGTGCCCCAATATCAGGTCTGTCAGCAGTGCCAGGCAAGGTTTAGCAAGGTCATCTGTAGACCCATTGCTGCGGCTGTGACAGCCGTTGATCAACGGTCATCAGCCAAGGCAAAAAAACAGTGACAGAATGGAAACAGCACCCGTGCGACAGGTGCCATTGAACCATGGCAGTGGCAACAGGTGGCAGCCCTAACGGCATTGAGTTGAACGAATCCAGTCAAACCACAGTTTGTGTCTTGTGAATTTGCGAAGATGACTCCCAAGCCTATCCGGAAATTCTGAGAGGCCCAATGTGCTGAAAGTCTTGGTGAAGATATACATCCAGATGACTGGGGGCCCGCACCTGTTCACACCAATCAGCACAAGGAGTACTACACAAGTTTCATGGACAACAACAGCAGGTACGCACATATTTATTTAATGGCTCTTAAAGACGAAGTCTTCGAGCATTATTTGGCCAATGAAGCTTGGTGGAAAATGCAGAAGAATATCAAAATTCATCTCATTAGTATTGTGGCCCAATGCCCTGATACCTGAACACATTTCCCAGTGTTCACAAGAATATTTGGTCTACATATTTGATGTCCATCGGCCTGATACTTACCTTCATTTAACTGTTCAAGTTGTTCACAGAAGTTTTTGCATTCCGAGAGTCAAGTATTCAATATCTCACCAATTTATAAATAGAAACTCAACATTACGGTGGGAATTTGAGCATTTGGGTGGAAGTGTGGACATCATTCGGAGCTCTCGGAGCGTGCGACAGCCAATCAAAATGTCCAGAGTCAAAGGTGTTCAATTCTTATATTGCTAATGTGATACATCATGCAGGAGTGAGAAGACCAGACCTCCCCTGGCCATGTGATGGTGGTACAAAGGAGAATTAAAACAGCCGAGGAATGGTTTTTTGATCCCAACAAGGACCACAATCAACAACCTGTCGGGAAAATGAAGGAGACACAATTCCAGCATATGAGGGGGGTCTCATACACTAGAGCTGATGAACCCCATTGCATCAAATCAACAGAATTGAGCTGTGGCCGGGACTCAAAATAAACCGACTATTAGCGTGAAACGATAAGTGAGGGTAGTGAGGGTATTCTGCAGCAAAGAAGAAAAGTAAATTGGAGTGCCAAGAGGAAGAAACATGGATTCATACATTGAGTGTTTGATGAACAACAGTAGGAAGTGTTTGATGAACAACAGTAGCAAGTGTTTGATGAACAACAGTAGCATCCGCTTTGATGGCCAGCAGCTGAGTCTCCACTCGTGTTAGGCCAGCAATCTGAGCGCGAGATCAGTTGAGGAAAGAGGATAAATAGACAAACTCACGGTGAAAGTCTGGAAGGATTCGTCCAAACGTCTATTGAACAACTCCAGGGTCGCCTCGTCACGGTTGAGAGACAACAATCGCCTTCGCTTTGTGAGAGGGGCCATGACATTACATGCTTCAATCAGAACACTGGTGGATAGAATAATCTTGGTTGAGTAAAGACATTGTGCAGATATAATTGTAACGTACTTGTTGAAACGCTGTATACTCATGAGCATAGATGGAGAGATATTCGACGGATCTGGAACGGCGTCCGTCAGCGCTTCGAGTACTTCGTAGGCGCGGCGCGAGAGCGCTTTGGCCTTCTCCTTCGATGTTTTCACGCGCTGAAAGACGGCATCAGATTATTTGAGAAGACAACAAGAATCCTTTGTCGACCAACCTCGACGGTATTCCACAACGCCAAGACTCCACCAACAGCGCTTTTCAAAGGGGGGAATGCATCGGCTGACTCCAGCAGAGCGGTCAGGGACGTCAAAGCGATATCGCTGCAGGCAGCGGAGCCACGCTTGATACGGGGTTTCCATTTGTCAGGTGGGAGCCGTATAGACCACTTCAGCTTCAAGCTGGCCATACCCAAGCTGAGCTTGGCCATGCTTGCTGAAGCTGGTCCCCTATGAGTTGAAGGGAGAAGCGTGAAGAATGCAGAGGGGATGACGGGTATTTATCCGATAAGTTTTCGCTACAGCTTCCCGTTTGGGCTGCGCTGTGTCAGGCTGTGTCTGCGGCGTTTGCGAGTACCATTGAATTTGCCTGGCAGATTGCTGTAACAATGCTGTTGTGCGCCGTAACATTGATTTCAGCCTTCAGGTAAGCAGCAAGCGCTAGCAATTGCTTGATCAGACATCAGGCTTGCTGATCCATGCTGCGAAGTTCCCGCCAGTCCTCATGGCCCGCCAGATCCGAGTTGATGATGAAGAACTAGAGCAAGAGGTTTGACCTTGGTGCGATTACATGCGGTCAACCACGTCGTTCAACAAGAACCTCGAGCAAGCCGCTCTGCAGGTCGGGCAAACCTGTGCACACTGCGTGCGTGGTAGTCTCTCTAGACAGTATACTGTGATGTTACCAGCTCGTACCTCGCTCATCACACGTACATGCGATTTATCGTGAGTTAAGAACGCCAAACTGACGCGCCATCACTGCGCCCGCCCTCTTTAGGCGGAGGAATGACCACTGGCACCGGCGTGTGAACTTCAGGCCATCAGCGGCCATCGGTCTATATATATTTTCGTTTTCGTTTCTTGTATGTATTCGCGTTTAGCGCCCTTCTTCGCGCGCGCCGCCACACGGCAAATTTCGGCTTTTACCGAGGCACCGTGCGCGCCAACTCTACGCCCTCTCGCTTGCCAACGCCACGACCCTCAGCTTGACCTGCACACCATCGCCAGCCCTGCTTCCCTCTACCGCCGCCCGCCGCCCGCTATGCCGCCGCCCTCTCTATGCCGCCGCCCCTCTCTCTACGCTTTCCGCTCGCGCCGCTCACCACGTTGTCCCCGATGCCGCGTCCGTGCTACCGTGTCTGTCACCGCTCACAGCCGCATGGGCCATGAACCGACCCCTCCCTACTCTCTCATGCTCGGCGCCACCCCATCTCCCCTCTCTGGGTTCGAGTCAGTACCCGCCCGCCAAACGAGGAACGAAAATTTCCAGTTTATGGCAAATGCCCGTACTCGTAGCTCTCTACCCCGGGAGCAGGACCCTCGACGCTGGTGGCCTCTGCCCCACCCCAGGTCTGTTCCCATTATGTTATTTTCTGTCTTTTCTCCAAAAAATCGCTCGCTCACATTTTCCCTTTCCCAAAAACTCAGGTATCCTCCCTGTTCTCGATTCCGACCCAACCACGACGTGACAACGCTTCCCATGATGGCGCCTTGTGAAATGGGTACGATACAACGGGGTGTATGTGACGAAATGTCGCGGGTCTTGCTGTCCATGTGAGTGAATATCTATCCCTTCCCGTTTATTTCTCATCCTAATTATCCTTTCTACCTCCACAGACCCTTCCATCACTAAACATCGTACTTCCGGAGCGCGCGCGTCGCCTACGCCGGTCGATTCGCCGTATGACCGTCTCGGCACAGCACACCGATGTTCTTTTTTTTTTTTTTTTTTTTTTTTTTTTTTGGTGGTACGTAGGCCAATAGCAACTAACAATTGGTTAGCCTTATTGGATTGTAAAGGTTGGAGTGGTAGCTCCATAGGGAGTGGTTTACACCACCCAGAGAAATGCATTCCGCACGCCCGAGGGCAGTGTGGGACTACCGCGCTACCCAACACACCGATGTTCATGGACGTCCATTCGCCGCACCCCATCGCACAAGGCCGCGACGAACCCCGGCCGCCCGGCCGCCCTTGCCTTCGCGGTCATACAACCTCACCATCGCCCTCACCGACGGCATCCTGGACGTCGCGCACCGTGGTCGAAACGGTGCGTATCATTGCATCTCACTCTTGTTTCTTTGCTCAAGCTTCTCCCAAATCTCGTGGCGACCGCCCATCCCAGCGATTCCCCGGATCTGCGCTCGAGCCTCCCTCCATGCATTCTCACCAACGACGAGACGCCCACGTGCCACGGGGATCGCAGCCTGCCCTTAAACCCACCTCCACCGCTTCGACGACACTGAGAGACCGTACCCAGCCGTGCGCGAATTGCCGTCTCACCCATCGATGTTTCGCCCGGCGCATCGCCCATGCTTGCTCGTCACCGAAACGTCGCCCCATTCCGGCATCCCCACCAGCCAGCTCGAAGCCGCCAGCGGCGCGCACTGTCGCATCGCTGACGGTGCTATCGCCATATACTCCGGCAGTGCGTTCGCGCCGTCGCCCACCGCACTCGGCAGCATGTACGCACATCGCATTGCACCGTACGCCCTGATCCTACACCTGCCCCATGTACTCCACAGCTGGATCCGCACTATCGCCGACTCCTCTCCCGTCCCATTCCCGCCGGTCTCGACGCACGTCCCATCACCGACGGCGCCGCTCTAAAGCAAACCCTCGCGCTCGCCGCCTCGGGGCATGTCCGCGATCCCGCCGGTGCGCGTCGCACGATGCACTCGGCCGCACGCCGCGATCCGGACGAACCCTTGCGCACGCTCAACACCCCTGCACGCAATCATATACAGCCGCTATAGACGACTCGAACGAGCGTGCGCGCTGGGTCGCACCCCTCCCGCTGCCCTCCCGCCGCTCCCCGCGCTCGTCTACCTCTAACTCGATCAGCCTCACTCAGTGTAAGCGGCGCATGCATCTCCCCCACTCCTCGACACAGCAAATCCCAGGGCGCACGGGCCCTCGCTGAAGGGAGAATACAGCAATGAGGACGGTCCTACGAAGGCAGACGCGAGCGTCGGTGCGTCACGGACGACCCCAACTCCACCGAGGAACGACGTTTATGTTGCGGCCGAAGTGGGCATCGCGAATGGGAGCCACGCGGCGCGCATGAGGACTGGTGCAATTAGGGCGGAGGAGAAGGATGAGTGGGGAGAGCACTACGGACCTACCACCACTTCCCGGTCGTGCATGCCCCCACCACCTGTCTTTCGGACGCGCATGATTCTGGAATCATGCGCGCGGCTGGTCGGAACCCGCACAAGCCTTCCCACCCCGTCTCCTGGCCCTCAATCTCGTTCGTGCGGGAATGCCAGCGGGAAATGACTCCCGCTAGCTCATTGCCGCCCTCTACGCATCCCTTTGGACGACTTTTTGATAGTCCATTCGTACTTGGCCAGTTTCCCATATACTCCTGTCGTCCCTGAGCCATCTCCATGTCACAATCCTTACCGCTTCATCTGAATTGTATACAGTATTCAATGGACTTAGCCTTCTTTTTTTTCGTTGGTGTTCTTCTGCAAGTGAAAAAATTCAAAGGCGGGAAATTACCAAAAAAAGGCCAAGGGCCGATGGTCGGCTTGGTCGGTCGACTCACCATCTTATCTCAAGCCCAGTGAAAAGTCGGTGGGATTAAACGGTTTAGAATGGGCGAAAAGGAGCTGTAGCCACTCCTTCCCAAGTAAACCCAATCAATTGCACGAATGACACAAAATACCGGGATAGAATGGGAGAGTTTGAGAAGAAACGAGATGCAGCCAAATATGACCCAAATCATCTCAATTCATCCAGCCAGTTGACACATCGATCTCGGGATCGATTGGGTTGAAATGGGACGGATTCAAGTGCGTTTTGAAAGCATCCCATTCTATATCGTTTATTAGCTCATCCAGCGTCTCATATCGAGCAAAAAAGTGATTGAATTGACGAATCCGACTACTAAATATCCGGTCCATTCCTGCCCTCCGCGCGCCCACCACCGCTGCCCTCCGCACCTTCCACGGGTACCTACTTGAGAAACTCTTGAATGTGCTTCTGAATTTCATCAACAGCTGGTCGTTGTTTCCCTTTCTGGAAAATAAGTAAGTAAGGGCCGAAAACGACAGAACGGAAGAGAACTTACGAGCTCTTTTGAGTATGTCTCGTACGCCTAAGACCGCGTAAGTAAGAATTAAAGAATATAAAAGTAAAGTGTTACCTTGAACAACGCCGACGGAGGTTTTTCGTCTACAAGCGCCTTCCAATGAAGAGCAAATTCTGCCGTCGTTCCACCAACATCGACGGCGTAAACTGCGAGGCAAAGATTGCTGCAATAATGTAAGTAATGATCTAATGGGAGGGAAGAGAAGGACGAACCGAGCGGTCGTGTGAGTGGGGTGCGCCTTGGCGGGCCTGGCCCTTTCTTTGCCTTCGCTGTCAGCTTGGGCTGTGGCGGCGGTAGCGGCGCGAGCGATCCCGGAGGCATGGGTGGGACAACCACATTTGCACTGTGGATGTGTTAGATAACACGTGAAACATGTGCACGCAACGTATAACCAGCGAGGTACGAGCTAGAACGGTTATAGCGTCTGTCTTGGAGAGACTAACGCACAAGGGGTTCTCAGCCAGATTCGTTATTGGGTTAGGCGGTGGCAGCGGTGGCGATCCCGGAGGTGGGGGCGGTGGCGGCGCGAGCGATCCTGGGGGCGGAGGTGGTGGCGGCACCAGCGATTCCGGAGGCGGGGGCGGTGGTGGCAAGAGCGATCCCGGAGGTGGCAGCACGAGCGGTCCCGGAGGCGGGGGCGGTGGTGGCGCGCCGCGTGAGCGATCCCGGAGGTGGCGGCGCGAGCGGTCCCGGAGGTGGGGGTGGTGGCGGCATGAGCGATCCTGGACGTGGCTGCGCGAGAGGCTGCGGAGGCGGCAACAGTTGGGGCAACGGTAATGGTTGGGGCTCTGCAGGAGGCGACGGGTGGGGCAATGGAGACATGCGCGTGAGAGAGGGATCTTCAGTGGGGTCTTGAAAGATATGAGTAGGATAGAAAGGGAAAAACCGAATAACGCACTGGCCACTCGATGCTGCTTTGCGTGATTTAGATAGTGATAAAGTGGGATCGATTGGACAGCGGTGATGGGCACGCGCACTTCTTCCCAAAAGATCCCGAAACATCACGCGACTCACCATCGTTTCCCGTTTCATCCCAATCAATCCCACCGACTTTTCACTGGGTCTCAAGCACGGGCCTCACCGGCACAGCCTCAAACATGACTATCTTTCGACGCAAGCCGATTGTGATCTCCCTACTTCGCAGCTCGTCCATCCTATGGTCCATGGGATTACGAATGTTCACATCCACTGTGGAAAGTGCTTACCGGAAGAGAGAGCCTGCAGGATGGAGCTCTTTCCTGTGCATTGTGTTAGAAGACGACCGATCCGAGTCTCTGAAGGAGGTCTGACGCGGCGTCTGAGGGGTCAGACCATTGACCCGTCAAAACCTTTCTGTCGTTTTCTGTCCTTTTTTCAAGTCTGACCTTGACAACACTGCGATTCAAAATCCCCGCTCTTTGTAATCCACGGGACGCCGAACCTAACCAGCGGGCAGCCTCCTTCATCTTATATCACTAGCCATGTACCGACACTTTCTGCGGTCCCTCCGGCTCACAAGGATAACTCTGCCGAACCGAACCGGTGAGTACCATAAGCACACAAATTCTTGGACTGACCTTTTGTCGCAATGTTAGAATTCGGGCGAAGCACGTTTCGGTCGGGTCTACTATAGCCTTTTTTGCTGAACTGACCTTCATTTCAATCGACTTATCTTCAGATTCTCGAACCCGTGCTGGAGAACTCATCACAGGTAACTGTGCGCGGCCGAGGAAGACCGAAAGTAAGGCACGTTATTCTATTCTGAGCAAAGACTCAACAGCTCTTCCTTGGCCATCAAGTTGCGCTATTCTACAACTCACATCATTTTATTCTGAGCGAATTGGTGGGAGTACTCAGATAGGGGCTGGAACTACTGAGTGAAGCGCTTGGCTTCGGGTGGAAGCGGACATTTACACGGCTTTCTTGGCGTCTATCTTACTCTTAGTGTGCGTCTTCGTTAAGTTTCGGACACCTCAGAGGAGCGTCGGCGTTGGTGTTTCCCTTGGTGTTTCCTCTTTGTTGCTGATATTTTTCTGGGTGCCTGCGGACGCTCTTTGCCACTTTTGCTCTGCTGTAAGACCGCCGGCTTGTTATCATTGGGGGGTAGGGGTCCCCGGACTGTGCTGGACTTCGCTCGCAGGCCCTTGGGCTTTTCTTTTTCGATATCTTAACCCTGGATACAAGATCGTTTCAGGACGTCTTGCTATCATTATTATTGTGGGCATCTCCACTGTCGGCGGTCGACCGTCGTCGACTCCTGGGGCCGGCTCAACTTGGTTCTTTTTCCCAACCGTGTCCTATTTGTGGCCTGCGTCAGTGCGATCTAAAGGTTACTTGCACGGGGCGACGTCTGCACCCCGAGGCCTGTGATGTTTGGATGTGATCGCATACTAAAGGGGCATTCCCCACAGCATCAAAAGTCTCAGTCTCGTCGACTTGTCGAAGACACCGGTGACTCCCTCCGGCACTGCCCAGACCGGAATGGCTGCTTCCGCGCCGGGCCATTTATCAATTTAGCCCTTTATGGTTTTTCCTAATTTTAGTCTACACAGGGTACCAGGCTGTGTGGTCTTGAAGACTTGTCGGCGACCGTCATACAGCTTCCACATAAATCTACCAGTCCTTGTCCTTCAGCCAGGACAAAACTCTCCTTCTTAGCTCCATCTCCATCACCTATGGATGACTGGCACCACCACTTTGGATCTGAGTGCACCAGTGAATTTGGGGTCGATGAGCATGGTTCATATCCAGCCCAGTATGTGCTCTATACGTCCGTGACTTATATTATCCTATCGCACACAAAGCAGCTGCACTGGCGCTTTCTTCCCCCGGGCAAAACACTTTGTTGTCTCAGGCGGAAACTTTACAAGCATCACGAATATTGACCAGGCTGTTCGGGGAGATCCTCCAGGTGCCCTGCAACATATTCACTCAACCCGGAAGCTCACCCTGAACCCATAGGGCTCCAGGTGATCCCCTTTGGAGAGCTGAATCTACTGCAGAACACGAGACACAATGGGGAATTAGGTGTTGTATATCGCCGGCAAGGACGGCCATCCTTGAAGAGGCTGTATTCAGTGCGGATTGCTGGCCACCAATCCGTCATGACAGCGGCAGTGTATCAGGGCGATGGGGCTCAAGAGGTGCATTTCGGTCTACTGCATGACAACTGACTTCAAGGTTCACTGTGTTTCTCGTGACAGCAATGGCAAGAAGACGTCTCAAGATACTCAGTGCTTCGGTGAGCAAACCGTCGGCTGTTGAAATTAACTGACCGTGCCACAGGCATCCGTATCTTCTTCAACTATATGGCATATCGAGATCGGCACAACTTTATGCAGCCGTTTTCCACGATGGTTCGCATCTGTGCTTTATTTAAAAGACTCCTAACGAGAGCGATAATTGGTTAGATTTAATTGCGCATACAGATCTGGAGAAAAAACATGAGGACTCCCATATGTTCATGGTGTACTTCGGGGCGTGCATAGTACGCTAGACATTTCATTCTCTGTTGTGAATGTCGACGTCCTCCCAGGCAACTCAATTCCAGGTCATATCATTTGTGCCTGCACCCCAGAATTCGCTCACTCTTCACCAGGAGGTCAGCCAGCATATATCGTCTTTGAACGGGAGAGGTCTGGTAAAAAAATCCACTACCGGATAGACCTGTTGCAACTTATGATCAATTCTGTGTTTAGCATTACTCTCAATACTCGGTGTGGATACAGCCTTCAACAAGGAGGCTCTGTGTCGAATTTATGCCCCATGAACCAGATTTCCTCCTGCTAGCCTTTATGGACTCCCCGAGCCGCCTACTATCTGATGCTTCCCTTCTTGATCCGCCTGGCGAGGCGGAAATCATTGCTTCAATATTTCTCCGAGATTACCACAGCATCTGTTACTCACATCTGCGCAAAAGACACTGCTTTCCAAACCCCGCAGGTATCGCTGTAAATCTAGGGTCCATCCGTCAATTTTTCGATCCCACTCACAAAAGATCGGTTGGAATTGCATTCGCTCCGGATCCCAATTACTGGTTGTGGGAGCCTGGCTGGAGAGCCAAGCACCCGCTCATTGAGGGTCATTGGAATGCGTACGTCATACACCATGTTCGACTTTCGACTGTTGCAATCCTCGGCCATTGACTCATAATTTTCTCCAGAATAGATGAAAGCTACGCAGAGAACTTCATCCTGGAGAATGGTTGGATTCGGTACATGCCCTTCCTCAACCTATCCTTTACTGAAGTTCGAACACAACCGCAGTGTGAATTCTGCCAATGTCGTAGACAAATTTCTATGTCCAATATGGCTCAATGGTTTCTACTGGTTATGCAGTTGGCTAGTACAAGCCAACCACATCTTCAACTGTCTTCATATAATCTCCAACCACACAGATTATTGTGAGCCGCACTTTTGTCTCATCATGCTGATTCTGCTCATCGCTCAAAGTTTTCGTCAATAAAGTCCGGTACTGGGTGCGGCTTTTGGGCCCGAAGGATAATTTGCTCCCAAGTTACAGTGTCAAAACCCGGATCCGAAAAAAAAAAAGTTTGTCAGCCATTATCAGAGCACAAGTGCGAATTTCATTATTCCAAATATATTATGATAAACTAGAGATGTTGAAATGTATGCACAAATATTTTCAAGATTTTCCATGCAGCCGTTATGTTCTACAGGAACATCACTTTATTGGCCTGTTTTGGGTTTTGACCTGGATCCGAAAATCTCGTCCAGAAACATTGTTTCTCTCCATATCTCCGCATTTTCTTGGCTCAACACATTTATAAATGTTCTCCAACACCTACCCCACACAACATCTCAGGACTTTCAGATGGGAAAACCCCTTGAGGGATCATTGAACATCCTGCATTTGAAACACTGCACCAAAGAGGATGTGCAGTCATTTCTGTCTCCCACACAGGATGGGGATGATCAAAAATGTCATAGCACTATCCAATTATACAGTGGTTGCTTTGGGAAAGGTTGTAGATGTGCAATGGGCTCTTGTATCCTCAGGATACATCACTTTTTGGCCGGCATCGTTCAGATTTAGTTGTTTTGCAGTACTGTATGATTTTCTGCTGGGGCCCAGTTGAATTATTGTGGTGTTTTTGTGCACTACATTACTCATAGGTTCTCCAAGTGTCCCGCCAAAAAAAATTGGGCTTCAAAACACCCTGTCTCTAGCTCAAAACATATTTTTTTCGGATCTAGGCATTTTTCGGATCCGGGTTTTGGCACTGTATCTCTTCATATGTCCCATCACTGATCTCAAAAGGAAGGTCCCGGCATGTTTGGGAATTCCTGACTATCCAGCCTATTGGAGCTTTGACCCATCGGGAGAACATCGTTTGAGCAAAGAAGAGGCCAGGAATCATGGGTTCCTAGATCTTGATTTCCAAATGGAATGCTTGGCACTTCCTGGGACACCAGTGTCTATGCGGGAATCAGCCAGTTTCACAAAGCCAAAGGCTTCGACCCTCACAGCCAGGAGGTTGCCACCCATTTGGGCTGTCCACTCCTCTAAGTCTCTTGTGATTTCAATACTCTCTTCACAAATGGTACTTACTTCTTACTCTTGACTGACTTACCTAGTACTTATTATCTAAGTAAATACATTAGACTTCCGCTACTACTCTGTGCACAAAGACTGAGTACTTATTATCTAGACTCTCACTCTCACAACTCTTATGACAGGCTCCCATTGGGATGTCATAAGAGTCTGGTCAAGAGACTAGTCAATCTCATCTAGGTATACATCTCCACCTTGGAATTGCAGCTGCACCATTCGCACTCAAGTATGTAGAAAGTGGCAATGAGGAATTTATGGGCAAGGGTGTCTCATCATGTGTTTTTTCAAGGTTGCATTGTGAGATTTATTCGTGTTCCTTGGCTACTTTCAGATATACCACCTACCGCTGGGCGGAATTCCCCAATGCACTCAGCAGAATATTTCCTGTGACTTGTCATAATGCACTGATAAACACTTAGCATTCATTGCGACGAGTGCAACCAGCAAAACCATCCCTGCTATCTTCCCTATGATATTCTTTCTCGGAATGGACTGCATGTTTTCCAGGTAAAAACCAGGTCTGAATTGACTCCTTCTCGCTCACTCACGGGAAAGCATTTGGGGCAAATATGTCGCAACATCAACAACAATAGTAGGGTCAGTCAGAGTAGAGAAAAAGAGTTGTTTCTGGGTCATTTCTGGAGGTGTTTCTGAAAGTGTTTCTGGAAATTATTTTGTATCAGAAACGTGCAAAGAAACAGCATCTGTTCTGACCGACCTGATTTCCGAGGCGTTTCTTGGGATTTAATTATTTTGAGAAATGGAAACACCCCAGAAATGACTGGTAGAAACTCCTCTGGAGGAGTTTTTACATTGTTTCTTGCCGTTTCTGTGTTTCTCGAGGCAAGTCATTTCTCACTTTTTCACGCTAATTTAATGTTTTATTAATTTCAGAAACAACTTGGGAAATGACTCGAAAAATAACCCTCAAAAACTTACTCTGACTGACCCTATTGGCACTAGAGTCACATAGGCCACCATCAATGGTGCTGCTACTGAGACTGCCCATATGTCCCATTTCCTTTCCTCGATTTAGGTCAGGGGCTTGCATGATGTGCGAGGATGTTTACAAAGCATCTGTGGGGCAACGCGAAAGGTGCACTTATTTCTGTTTTTTCCCTCGTGTTCGAGCCTTCTTCCTGCAGTGATTCAATTTTCTGCAAAAGTGGTTGGAACGAGCAACTCTATTCAGAATGCTGCCTATGCTTTTCCGTGTGGAAAGAGCTGGATGCGAGTAGCATGCACGTGGAGCCCGGCAGACTGGGTGATTTAGGGTTGTCATGAATCACCCAGGTTCTATTTTTCGCATGACACATCTGTACAGATACACCCTGGGTTTTATACCTGAGTGGATATCACACCCTCTTTGACTCGTTCCAGGTTCTGCCTCACATCCCGACCTACGACATACGGCCTCCTAGGGAGGAAGCCGTATGGTTGGTCCTATTGCTCGGGGAACACACGAGCTACTAGCATCTATCGGGTTTATCCTGATTGGGGTTGTCGCCAGGTTACTTGCTGTTGAGCCGACCCAGAGGCCATTGCTGACAAGGATGTTTTGCTCTTGCTATGAGAGGCCTCAGCCTATATAGTGCTGTTATATCTCGGGAAAACAGTTTTATTCGAATTTGACAATTCAATGCACAAATCCTTTGGGTTGTTACAAGTACATATCACTTTACACATCAAGACCTGTGTAGCAACTAACGCGGGTGATTTAAGACAAGAAGACGCTCTCGACGTTGAATCTGCAACCGACATCATTAGTTCACTTCATCAATCAATGGTCACTCAGAAAGCTTACCCGGCAGGCGCAGTGCCGCATCCAGAGCCAGCACCAAGCGTCAAGAACGCGCCATTGGAGCAACGATCGTGGGCACCGCCGGACTCAAAGAAAGAGATCTTATGGGGGACACCAGAGTAGCCGAACGACTTTGCCGAACCGCCTTCGGTGAAGAAGACACATTGTCCAGCGGCGGCATTGTTGTTGACGGAGGTGATCTTGCCAGTGCAGCCCGCACCGGCGAAGGCGGTGATTTTGGCCGACATTGCCGGAGAGGCGAAGACGAGGAGAGCGGTGACGATGAAGGCGATGTTGAATGGCATTTCGTGTAGCTGCTACAGAAAGGAAAAACGCGCAGTGAATTAAAGATTGTAAGACCGGATAATGCATTGGAGAGCTAACCTGATCGAAAGTAGCAAGAGGAGTTCTGACTGGAAACCTCCAGAAGGAGAGGTATTTATACGTTTTTAAATAATTGCCATCGAACGATTGTCGTGGAATATGCGTAGAGCGGGATTCCCCACCACGCCGTATCTGGCTACTACCGCTACGCGGCAGTCCGTATATACGGATAGAAGCGGATGGATACATTCAATTCATCCGTGAGTCCATTATAATTGAATGGTACAAATCCCCCGAGGGTATCGGTCTCTGAATGTAGTGGGAGTATAGCAATCCTGTGTTCGTAGGTATATTCAGTTATCGCAAAGGCTGGAGATGCAAGGGAGCCGCATCTATTCCAAAAACATTTTACAGGTGGTCATCTTCTTTGAGCAAAGCTCATGCGAAGAGCGCCTCTAGCACGTACTCTTTCTACAGACAGATGGAAAGAGGTTTTATTCAAAGGCCAGACCGAAATATAGTTGATTAATCTGCAGGAGAACTGGAAGTGATACGCGGGAAGCTGAACATGCATCCTTGGTTTCGCCACTAGCCACATATGACAAACGCGCGGCCCACCCAGAACATACGACGCTCCTATGCTAATGCTCCCGGGTGGTTTCAGATTTACTCATTTAAACAAATTCGCCCCGAATACTGTACTGTTTCAGCCAATTGTTCAAGTGACAGTTACACTGCAGATTTTTTTGGTGTGCAAATCACCTTTAATCGAAAGAAGATTTATCGGCCATCCCGGACATCGAAAAATCCAAAATTTAGTCGAAATAGGGGAGTATGTGAATGGGATTCAGATCCGCGCCGATAGCGACGGTCTCGTCACGACAATATAAGGCCAATTAGGTTTGACATTCATCTCAAATTAGGGCCCAAGCAAAATTCAGCAGAGCTTCAGAAATGCGACCTAACGAAGTGACCAGAAATGAGTCGTTAAATTACCGAGCAGTGGAACGATATCCTATCGCGTAATCTTCACAGACTGAGCAATGCGGCCTGATGGCTCGGGCTCTGAAATGTCCATCGAGCAATACAGCAGGCCACAGAGCAGTGCAGCGGCGTCCCATCGCAGCAAAAAACCCAGCGCGGTATTGTGCACCGGAAACAGAACAAGTATCGCAAAGATGCAGATGCCTCCGCTCCTCCACTTGAAAGATGCGGATCGTGTGCCAGACAACTATCAATGGCTTCGAGAGCCTGAGGTTTTAGTAGGGCTCGAGCGTGTGACATCACAGCGACCATCCTCACCACCGCCTCGCCGGCGGGGTCGAGACGGGTGGGTGACCCCAGTTGCGAGAAAGACTATGTCTACATCCTCTCGCCCTGTCGATTATTACCCGCGAAATTTTCGGCCCAAAATCGCAGTTCCTTTCTCGTTTTTTGCCTGCTCTAGTCTCAGGGGTCGCAAAATCCAAAAAGAATCGTAAAAAAAACCCCAAATCATAGCAATACTCGACTGTATGATAGCGATGCAACTAGCTAGGTTTTCGCCTTGTTCGTAGGTTTTGCTTCACTGCAGCCCGCTTGAGCGGGGCTGATATCAGAGATATTTGGAGCGAAATGTCGGAAAAATCCGAACAGCCTTATAAGGCCGTGTACAATTATTAATTTAGGCATTTAGACATCCTGAACATGGTATAAACCAACATGCAGAAATCAGTATACATACGGAATAATGCGGTATGGTACGAGCTGCATATATTTCTTCCAATCCTTCCCATACCTAGCAGAAATTACTCGTCAGATTTGAAAGTAGATGAGGAGACAACTCCTTACTTCTTCTCACAAGCCTCATCGTCGCGTCGCTGTCTGTGGATGATGAGGACCAGGAAGTAGAGGCAATAGAAATAAGGGATGGGGGTGCTGAACCCGGTCGGCAATGACCATGCTCCGGACATTAGGAGGTCTCCGCTGGATAGAACATGAGAAGATGAAACGTTAAGACGAAGGAGGGCTCATACAAATAAGTAGGGTGTCGAGATCTCCCCCACCATCCAGACGTGAGCAACTTAGAACCGGACTCTGTGGTCATAAATTGCAAATCTGAAAACTAGAGTTAAATTCCGCAATATATGGGCATTAAACGACTGACTCTTTGGGTTTGTCCCGTTTCTGAAATCATTCTTTTCTGCATTGGCAATTCTGAAGATCTAATAACCGGAAAAGTTGACGACCACGACAACTGCTGTCAACACAGGGCCGAGCTCGAGGGGTTTGAAGACGAAGTAGCGTGCTTGGAGGTAAAAATTGAAAGGAACACATGCAAGATCTCCGACAGAAAGCATGAATCCAAATCCATCGGTGGTTACGTCCATCGTGGTAAAAATACCCGACTACGAGAATCGGCGTGAGCGGAGGAAAAGCGTCGGGCCGCGTTGCATACCTCGTTGTACAGAGAATCTGCCACATACAATCCTTGGAACAGTGTAATGAGGTACAGGGAGTCGGTGACTTGACCGAAACCCCTGCGACGCGTCGCCTGCTCACACACCATGCTGATGTCAACGAGGAACCACAGAATTAGTCCGGGACGAAGTTCAATGAATGTTTTCAGGTCAAATGGTCCCCACGAGAACGGGTTCAGTTCACGGCCGACGTAGAACTGGTCGAGTGTCAGTGTTGAGCATAAATCGAAGGCAAAACTGCGGACATCGTAGATGGGGTTGCCGGAATTGCCACCGAGGGCCAGAAGAGCACCGGGACGGAATGAGGCGGCGTAGCAGGCTACACCTTGAATGATCGACATGATGAGAGACGCGGTGATAAACCCGACGAATTTTTCATAAAAAAAAGTGAATGACTCCGGGCCATAGCGATAGATAGTGCCACCGGTCAAACCCAGTGCAAGAAGGAACGTAGAGAATGCTAGGATAACATCAGACTGTCGTGCCACAATAAAGATAACGGAGATCGTACCATTGATTTTGTATAGCTTTTTGCCTCCAGTGCGGAGAGTTGTCCCCGCAACGAAATCTCCAGGCAGGACGACCCACGCCACAAGGCAGAACGCGTACCATTCAAGGTACAGTAGAGCTGCCTGAGTGTCCCAGAGCCCCTTCCACCACGCTGGATCAGACAGCGCAAGCGAGATGCGTTCAGGGACGAGAGTTGGAGGACATCCACCTGTCTCTTCGGAACAGCCGAAATAGAGGGCATAGGTGGTGATAGGCACGCCGACAGAGATCAGGAAGGCACCCGGAAGACCCAGAAACTCATAGATGGTTGTGCGCGGATTGAGAATCGAGTCTTTTTCCTTGGACATGGGTGGAACGAGAAGAGAAACAAAAAAGCATGATTTCAATATTTAGTCGAGGCGTAATATCGAGGATCGCCACTTGGCAATTCATGTTCTTCCCGGCAGATACATGCCAGCGGTCTGATAAGATCCTCATCGCCGCCTTGTAAGATAAACATAAGCAAATCCCAGTTCCGATCTCGGTGTGGGCTTCGAGTCGGATCGACAAGGCAATTGTGGGCCAGCTTCAATACTCCGATGCCTCTCCAAGGACCGTGGAGTTGCAGCCGAGTGAGCTGATGTATGGGGAATGTTATCGGCAAAACACAGTGCTCGTTGTTGAGGCCGAAGTCTACCAGAGAAGGTGCAGACTGGAAGCAGCCCAAGGATTTGTGCTTCGAGGCCTTCCCAGCCAATCCACAATCGTTTCAACCGAGGGAGTCGATCATGGAGGATCGTTAGAAGTGGGAGATTTTTTGCGTTAATCCGGTTCTTCCCAGCGGGAAGAGTATCGTGACAAAAGCCGAAACATCTGACTTTGAGGGCGAGAATTGGCATGCTCGGAGCCGTAAAAATGAAGCTTCAATTTTTGGGCACGTCGGATTTGAACCTCGACCAGCGGCAAGGAATAGTATATCGGTAGACCGGGTAGGATGTCTTCGGAATAGTCGATGACGACCCGAGACCACAACGGCTCTCCAACGGCCACTGGTTTGGGTCAACAGCCATGGGCTCTGCGCCATATCGATCCTGTCCGCATTCAAGGCTTCGGCGATGGAGGGCAACGTCCACGAGAAGATTTCGCCAATGCACTTCGGGTGGCATCCTCCTAAGCGGTGCAAGTACCGCTTTATTACGCGTCAGGTGTCTGGGCAGCGACGCGCGCTCGTCTTCCAGTTGCTTCGGCTTCTCCCGCAGTTTCGGTATCTCGTCGTTGAGCCATACTAGGCGGGCCTCAGTCTTGGATATGACCGAGTCGATAAACATCCGTTCGGCGTCCTCCGGTGGCTCATTGGTGTTCAAAAGCGTGTAATGTCGCGTCCCAGGGGTCGGGAATACATCGAGCGAATTTATGAGTGGGTCTGTCGGAGTACCGCTGTTAGAGCATCGATGCGTGGCCATCTACATTCTTCTTGTTCTGTGCAGTGTGAGTGGATATATGGCGAAGGAAAAAAAAAACCGAGCCATGCCGATGGTTCGCTTGGTGCAAAGAAGGAATCAAGGTAGATTTTATCGACTCTGCCAGCCGCAAATATTGAGAATGTGTTCGTTTTGTGGTGTGAAAGCAATGTGAAAGAAGAAAGGATTTTGATGTCGGCATATTCCGAGCGCTCATCTGATGGCCCCCTCACTAAACGTGGCCCCCTCGTTGCCGCAACTTGGCTTCGATCAAGCTTTGACTTGGCTACAAGCCTCCGACGTGTTTTTTTCTTTGGGTACTCTCATAATCCGCGTATTGTGCCTCAGGCGCCCATCGCCGGTCCCGTCCCCTCGAAAACACCCCGCATCCAGCAGTATCGATCTCAGCTCCATCTCACGCTTTCCGAGCCTGAGACTAGGACCGTGCAGAAGTTATTCTAAGTGCAGCACCCATTTTTCACACCAGCCAGACCGGCTCCGGTCTATATTTCATCCGGAAGGTGGCAGCGGGTGACCTGTGCCTCCCCAAAATCACGGTTCAAGCGGCGCTAAGCCTTGTGACCATTAAAGTTCTTTCTGTGGCAGCCGGCCGCCTTGGATAATCCCAGCGACGCTCGCCTGATTTCAGCAGAATTCATGGAGCATCGGAGAATTCTTGGGTTGCAGGCTGCAGTAGAACACGGCACGGCGACTGGGGTATAAGCTTTCGATTTTTCTCAGTGAGGTGTTAACTGCCTCGGGTGATCAATAACCTCTATCAAACTTGTTCAATTGAGCCACCAGTGACTGGACTAGTACTTTCGGTCGCAGTATTGGGCGGCCGTAGTAACTTCTTCTTCCTTTTGCTTTGAGTTAGACTTCCTTCAGACTCCTTGGCACGATTTTGGCGGCACAGACGAGAAAGTGAGGAAGCCGACGTGAATGACCATGTGATTGGCTTCATTCTGTGCACATGTTAACGGAGAAACCTAGCAAGCCTTATGAGCCTATCAGCCTCTCGATGTCTGGCCAGAGCTTGTACTGCCTACGGGACATGCTTAATCAAAGCTAATAAGGCTCCTTTTTCCGTCGACGTTTAGGTCGACCGAATATGCGTTTACAATGTTTGGGACTGGCGGTATGAAAATTCACGTGAAGTCCTTCTTCTTCTTTTCGTGGTTAGACTCCCTTTCGACTGCCTCTGATTTATCTTGGCACACTTCTGATAGCAGTGCAGCAGCACAGCGGGAGCTGTGGATGACCATGTGAATGACTTCTTTCCGTGCACTCGCAAGTCGCTGATCTTCCAACCACCGTTGAATGTTGAACGCCACCCAATTTCACGCTGGGTATCACTAGTGAAACATGTCAAACCAAGTCCAAGAACTCTGGTGTTTCTGCAACTGCGTCTAAGTTTTTCTTGGTGCATGTATCCTCCGTCATTCCCAAGTCACCTGTTCAACAAACTGGTTAGTCGTCATCCTGGCACATGATCCGGCGGAATTGAACACCTGCATAGTCAGCAGCCTCACCTGTGGGAAAAAAGACAGGAATCTGAACGGTGGGAAGCTTCCGAGGAGCCGAAAGGTCAGGTTCAAGCTTCTTCATCTCATCCTCTCCGGGCCCCGAGTGTTTCTCCACGTCGGATTGTAGCTCCTTATCTGAGCAAGGGAGTATATATATATATCATGCTATGAGCAGGATGCACTAGTGGCCTCATGCGAAAGTGCTCGTAATCAAATTTACAGCCTGAGGTTGGTTTGTGCTCTCGGTATCGCTTGCTCCAGGAACCAATGACTACCCAAGTGGAAGCGGCAGCGGTAACTGAGGCCCTCAAAATGTTGGTGAAATTCCAACTATACTGCTCCTCGAACATGCTGATGGATTTCCAGAGTTCGACTGAATTATGGACACCTTGCCGGTATGAGTGAGTCTCTTCTTTTGTTTTGCATTTTTTCCCTGGCTCACCCGCATTCAAGCAGTCCTATTCTTCGACCATCTAATAACGCTAGGTATCATCAATCGACCATTCCCCCTTCCAAGGACCTTGAAATTTCTCTGTAGACATCGAAATCAACCTTCTCTGGAGACGCGGAAAATCGTTCAGCGCGTATTGGTTCTTCATCAACCGCTACTTCGGTTTCTTGAGTGGAATTGCTGTTTTGGCACTCCCGTTTTTGACAGTTTCACCCGAGGTGTGTGAATCTCTTCCCTCCCCAATTCAGTTAATTCTCGATTGATGGTTACACCCAACCTAGACATGCCAAAACTACAGCTTCATTCGAGAGCTCATTCTCGTTGCGACCCAAGCAATAGCGTCCAGTGCGTCGTTCGATCCCATTCTCATTTTGGATTCTGACTTCGGAGGATCCACACAAACAGCTATCATGGTACTCCGAGTCTACGCTCTCTACGGCCGCAGTCGCCGAGTTTTATGGTTCCTGTGCGTACTGGCACTTGGTCTGGTCGCGATCAGCGTGGTACGTGCCTCGTCTGTCAACTTTGAGTTTCTTTGAACAGCAATCCGTCACCACCTTCGTAGTTCTCGTTCACCCAACAACAGGCGATTCGCGCCACGATTTTAGGCGGATGCCATTTCAATTTGTCGGAGAAGACGTATGACACTTGCACCTTTCCCCCTGGAATTGAAGACTGACTGGTTGAAACTTACAATACAGCTCATACCGTTGGTATTCCAGGCTCTAAGCATGCGGATAGCTGATCTGGTTCAAGACCTTGCGAGCTCTTGGGAGGCGCTCTTTATATTTGATACAGCCATCTTCATACTCACTATTTACAACGCGTATACCACAAGACGGCGGATGATGCCCACAGCTAGTTTATATACGCGTATCATCCACGATGGTGCGCCCAACCCTTCCGCTATTGCATTCTCAACCTGATTTTCTATTCATCACACGAAGGTGCCATGTATTTTGGGTCAGAAATTTGCACGACAACGGCCTTGTCTGATAATATTTCAGAGTAATGGCGTTGGCAAACCTCGTAAACATAGCAACTTTCTACGTGCGTCCAGTTTAATCGTCTTTTTAACATTCGATGCTGCGGCTCATACCTTATCAGTTCGCGGATTCCGTGGTTCGCAAATTCTTCCTGCATGATTGCTTGAAAATCTGATTCCGCGTAGTCAATATTTCCAGGCGGATTCGCAACGGTTGCGAGCACGTACGTGTTTCTTCCATCCTCGTTCCGATATTTGAATGCAGGTTTGTCTGCAGCATTTCCATCACAATGATCTCGCGGCTCATTCTCAACCTGCACGAACATGCGAACGCCGGACTCATGACCCAACGGAGTGGGCCGGTCAGCCAGTACCGGATTCCCTTGCAAAGCCTGCCAGACAGTTCCACATTTATGGCAGGGACGGTAATCGACTCTCAGCTGGGTCCCATTCTCAACATCACTGTGGTCTAGTTGCTGTAGAGGCTTGGGGATTTATTTTTGATTTGTGTATGCGCCACCATCTTCATGCAGGGCCCGTGACTTTTGCATAGGAACAATTTGAATGACTTTAAGAAAGTCGACTCGAATAAGGACTGGACGGATGGGACCCGTCCTCAGCCAGCCTCTGAGTAGTACTCGGTGGCGTAATATGCCAGGTCGGGTCAGATATCGGAAAAATCCCGAATGACTTCAGACGCCTGGCAACATGTTGCAAGGCATCTCAAGCTGATTTGGTAATGTGTGGCTTGCAGCACATAGGTTAGGTTCTTGAGACGCCTTGAGAGCCGGGGTCCGGTTCTCAAGGTGTCCCAAGGCACTAAGGTGCCAAATTGCCTTACAACGCATCCTAAGACGCCCAAACCACCGTTCAAATAACAGGGCAGCTTGCCGTCCCGTTTCATTCAATCAAATCACACCAATAAAGTGAAACAACTTTTGCATTCGCATATCAAGTACTACAGGTGGGAGTGACAAGGGAGGAGGGGAAGGGGTAGATACAAAAGCGAAATAGAACTATATATAACACTAAGTCAGTACGTGAATTGGACGAAGTTAGTGTGGGACGCACAACTAATAGTCTATTAGTAATAGACTACCGCGTCTTGAGTGGTCTGAAGGAAAGCAGTCAGGGTGGAAGAGGAACACGGTAGCATATTGGCGTACCTGGAGATATGACAAGTTGGCCTGTGGAAGGAGCACGAGGGATGGAAACAAGTGTCGCACCGTTGGGTTCACGGATGAAGCGGGAAGTGTCTGGGCGATGCGGAGGATCAACAAAACACCTCTGCGCGGTGAAGGGATGAGGGGGATGGTGGTGGGAGGGAAGAGAGAGAGGTGGAGTCCCGAAGTCACGGAGTGGTGGTTGATATACGTGCCGTGCCAAAAGTGACATCATTGCTCCACTCGCTCCAGCTACGACACCGACTTCCGACTCGGAGGTATCGGAGTCGTGCGCGACAGGGTTACCGGTTGGTTGCCGGCATTATGTTCAGCGTGCGCAGACATGCTGTACTTATATTGAATGGAGTCCTATAGCACATCAATAACGTTGATAATAGCCTCTCAGAGTCGGAGAATGATATCTGAGGCATCTAAAGTCCGCCCTACCCTGTCTCAACCTGGGTGCCTTGGGTCGCCTTGAGACTGGTTGGAACTCTACCCTACCTTGAGACCTGTTGAGACGCCTTGAGACACCTTGAAGGTGTTGGCTGAGTGACTTGCAACTAGTTGCAACCCGTCTCAAAGTCTCAAGCAGCATCAAGCCATTGCAAGCTATTCAGGTTTTTTCCGACGAATCTGTGAGGACGTTGCAGGTAGTGGATAGCTCACAGCGGTGAAAATTAAAATAAGAACAAGTGAGTAAGAGCTTGGATAACTGAGAGAACTCAGAGATATCGCAGATGGTGGTCAAGTGTCTGAAGTTGGTACTCAAAGTACAGGGATTATATACTGTGTCCGTAGCATAGTAACGAGGGGATAGTAACAAGTGTGAAATGTAACAGGTAGGTGAAATAGCCAGGTGAAATAGGTATATGAAATGGCTGAGATGAAATATGTAACTAGAGTAAATCAGTAACAGGGCGTGTAGTAGTCGGGTCTCCTACAACAAAAATGTTAGGGTGTGCTGATAACAGACTTCGAGGTTATGGATATGGGAGTAGGACGCAAGAAGTTTGGACGCAAAAAAATTCGGGACTTGTTCGGGACTACTCGGGTTGTCCTGATCGAAGATCGCGCTCATCACATGACCGAGATTGATCGGCCAAACGGCCAAGCATGCATCTAAAGTGTTTTTTACAAACGGACTTCATACTCGAAAAAAGTCTCAGGCTCTATATTTTTACACTTTTTTTTCATAAATTGCCAGGAATTTCTTTCAGTTTATTCCGGTTGAATGAAAACTCAAGTTCAGTGGTATTTGGATTCGGCCCCTCGGGAGTCAGACTTGGGTTATCTTCTGGCATGATATATTTGGGTGAGGGGCACAGACGAGAAGGATGGATGATCATATGCATGTTGATGGCTTCTTTCCATGCACTCCCGAGCTTCGTTGATCGGTGAGAGTGACTAGTCAACCAACGTTAAATGTTTAACTTAATGCCATGTGGCCAATTGCATGCTGGAAATTACAAGCCGAGCGGCTCAAACCAAGGGGACCTCCATGCTGCTCTACTCTCTTCTAAACAGAAACCACAAAAATCTCACTGAGTCACTTGTACTGTACTTAGTACCTCCTATCAATTAAGAGACAATGAACACCGGAGTTTGGGCCAAATAAATCGTGACCACTATTTGGCCAATACTTGATGTATTGGCTAAATATTGGCCGAATATTGGGCCCCAGTAGTGGTCAACCAATATTTGGCCAGTACATCCAGTATTGGCCGAATATTGGACGCATATTGACCCCATAATTTGCGACTTTTGTGCACGTTTGGACTTAGAGATTTTCGAGGGTGGCGCGGGTGTTATGTCATCCAAGTGGCTCTTCTCCCGCTGTGGTAGGGTCGGATGGCCGACATGTGGAAGTCTGAACATACCTATGTTTTATTGATACTTTACATTTACTCCTATCTACTTTACATCATCTATTTGTAACGTAAATACTGCCAGATCATCGATCCTAGACTCGTACCACGCTTTGCGACCAGTGCAGGGCAAGTGCCCAGAGGCAGTGTCGGAGCTCCTCACCCCCTACTCCCGTAATGTTGCCAGTGGGCTACTTAGCCACCCATATCTCGAAATATCTCCCTACAACATCATTCTCTTAACATGACATTTCAGGACCTTTTTACTCTGTTTCTTCGCTCTTTCCGCACTCTAAGGCTTGGGCGCAATTTCTATATCTTATTCCAACCATCCACTCGACCACTACTAGGACCACCGACCCATTCCAGGAACCTATGCACCGGGCACATCCCTCCTCCACACTGCCACAATGTGGTTACTCTTTTGAACCTACCTTTCACCCAATCACTTAGGAACTTTACACACTTATTCATGTCCTATTCCTGCTTCTCCACCCCGCGTTTTGGCCCGAAATCGGTCCAGCAGCATCTCCCATAAGCAATTTCAATCTGGATGCAGAACACTGCTCCAACATGCTTTGATGGCACTAATATGCATCTGAGACACCCTGTAAGCTGACACATCTTCCTGCCTCCAGGAATAACTTCCTGCACACAGCAGACACAGCTGTGGTGCGAATTGACACCAATGGACATGTACACAGTGCAAGCGAGGGTTGGGGCCATGGTGCGGGCAGTGGTGGGACACAAGGTGCATGTCCCTTTCTGTGCGTGGCACCTTCTTATTGCCACCCATAGTTCTTCCCTTCACCCCCATGGCCGCATGCACACACAAGTCACAGCTGTTGGCCTCATGCACAACCGCCTTGCCACCCTCGACTCCCCACTCCTGAGCACCACTGCCGCCCTAAAACCCCTGCGGCTGCATGTCTATTGATTTGACGTGCTCGGACCTCTCCATTGACACCGCCGCTGGCAGGCGCTCCCCAGCCAGCATCATCCTCACCCTAAAACACTGCCTCCTCCACTTGTGCCTCTTTCCACTGTGCAAAGTCGGCAATGACCTCTGCCACTGCCTCAGCGCCGCTGACCCTGAGTTCATCTTCACCCATGGCTCTGACAGCATGCTGAGTGGCATCCTTGACAAGTCCTTGCAGGAGTTTGGCCAGAGTTGTGCATCATCCACCTCTTGCGTGCTACTGAATGCTCTCCTTACGTTTTTTCGCAGCTTCCTCTCCAGCATGCCCTGCATTGTGAACAGGACGTACATCCCATCTGATCATTGTCCGTACGTGCCTCCAGACAATAAAGGTCCAGGAATGATGCATACGGCTCAAACACGGTGCATCTGTCTTGGCTTGGCTTGGCTCTTCTCATGGTGGATCCTGCCAGCGCCACAATCCTGTGACCGCATCTTGTCTCAGGTAGCGAGACTTACATCTTTCCAGACCATGTGTCTGGCTCCGAATGGGTCATCTATGGGCGGCTTGCACAGCACGGTATGTTCTCCACCGAATCCATCCTATCTATCATGCTGAGTGTGGATGTGATGCAGCGCCACGCTGATTGATGTGCTCAGAACCTATATTAGAAACACACAAATAACCCCACTTGACTCGTGATTGGCACAGAAACAGTCCAGAGACTGTTCCAACAACCAACAAACAAATCAAACGGCAATATCTGCACGTTTCCAGAGATCCCGACGAGTTACAGCCCCTAGTACAGGGCCTTGAAAAGGTTGTAGGGAGAGGTTCCGTATCTCAGAGACACGATGAGCAAGCCGAGTAGAACGTGTTTCTAGACACAGTGGAAACATTGTTTCCAGGCAAGATAGATTTATAGCTTCGCAGCGTGTGTGTGTGTCCAAGTGACAGAGAAACAAGTTTAAAGTAGTCCCGTAGACTCGAGTAAGGCCCCTAGTTTATAGGCCAAGAGTGTTCACAGAGCTTTCCCTAAAAGGTACTTTCTGAGCAGCGCACAGCAGTCACATTTCCAAAGTTTTCCCTTGATGGTACTTTCTGAAACCCGCTCTGCAAACAACAACAATAATGTTGCTTTCAACAGAGTCCCAGTTCAAACAGATTCACAGAGTTCTTAACAGTTTCCAGGCAGAGCCCAAGTGCGTTTCCAGAATAATATATGATTCAGAAACAAATAAGATTTCAACTAATAATGCTACTCTATAAGAGTGCGTTTGTCGAGGATCCCAGATCAACCCAATGCGCAAGCGTATAGCCTACAAGTTCGGGGGATGATGCTGTGTCCACCGCAGAAACACCCTCGGATACTTATACAACCGCCAAGACACAATTACAAAGCCCAAAAACACAATCCCAATGAGTCAAAAGTCCGTTTATCCGCCTCTTTAACCGTGTTTCCGTCAGTTGTTCTTCCGAGCGTTGCCTCCCGTTGGTTCCCCACTGCGAGCACGCCATGTTCCCTTGCCTATTACAAGGCAGGAACCTGTCAGCAGTACCCCTGTATAATTCAGAGGGTGTGTCGATCACCGGTAGATCGGCACTGCATCTCGTTCGGCCTGTTTCCGCTTCAACTCAAGTTTCCCCTTGGTTCCAAGAACAGAACTTGATAATACTCCTTTGTAGGTCTCAGTAGATACCCATTTCTCTAGGGTTTCCCAGAAAGGGTTCTTGAGAAAGAACCTTAGAACGCCTTTAGAGTTGTGATCCGTACGCTCAGAATAGCCGACCACCTGTTTTGGTGTATCCGCATTCGATGGAAACCGGCAACTCTGGCAACCGAAACACTCGTGACCAAGCGTGCCTCCCCTAGCGTCTCAACACAACACAACACATTGCCAACTCCCGTTCCCTCAACTCGTTTCCGTTGCTTAAGTGAATGTTGGAAACAAGTCAAAAGGAGTTCCTTGACTTATTATTCGGCTGCACGTTTCCCTTACGGTTTTCAGGGTGAGACTTGCCAATGGGCATTTCTAATTACTTAGAACGCCCACCCGTTTCTCTGTGGTTCGCCCAACAGCTACCAGGAACCAGTACTGTTGCATAGAAACAACAGTTTCAGCAATGAGCAAGATCAGAAACACGCAAAATTATGTGTATCTAACCATAGCCCAATTACTGGCTTATCAATGCATGGCTACCTTACTTCAATGCTGTCAACACAATCATCTTCCATGCATTCTTCCTTTGTTCCTTTCTTGCGTGGAGCACAATGAAGAATTTGACAACATCAAGTTTCTCATGGTCAGCAACAACGTTGCTATAGGCAAGAATCAGGTACGCTGAATGGCATACGGCTTTCATCTTGGGCTCACCCATGCTGAGGGCTTGCGTGCGCTGTCCTGGTCCACAAATTTGAAGGTGCCCTCACTGCCTGCATCGGCACCATTGGTGTCGGACTTGAGCATGGCCATGTATGTTCCTCTCGCCCCTCACAATTCCTCCTTATCTCCTGCAGGTCCCCAGCAGGGCCAGGCGCTGTGCATAACCAATCTGGGTATGAGCTCCATCCTTGGTGAGTGGTGCCAATCTTACAACACCACGCCCCTCGAGGTCTTCTCCAATCCAGACAACCTGTACATCCCCAACCCCGACCACCCTGTCTTCCTCAACTGGGTCAGCATTGAGCTTCTCATCTTGCATGGAGTGTCAAAGTTCCCCAGCCCAGGGCCATCCACGGGTGAGACAAACTCAAGTGCGGATCATAGTGGTACTTGCCCACCTGCCTCTGACCATCCATCCACACCACTGACACCGTCTGGGAGCGGCTCACAATGTATGCCCACATGAGCGCCACAAGCTGTGCACTCCTGCAGCTCCTTGTTGCGACCATGGAGCCCACAGGCGCGCTCACACACCCGCACTGGCTCGCCTCACACCCAGACCCAAAGGACCTGTGCATGTCCTCTGTCGACATCCAGCAGCGTGTGAAGGAGATTAGGTTCGGAGCAACCCTCTCTCCGCACCGGCGAGCCGGTGATTCTTGGAGAGAGGCTTGGTACAAACTGCCAAAAAAGGGTGATGTGTTCAAACTGGGTTTTCTCCACCATTTCAACTCGGATCCTCATAGTCTTGCCTGAGAAAATGTTTATTAGATGTCCTAGGAGAGACCTGGAAACTCAAATTGAGCTAATGACCCATCACTGTTGGAATGAATCCGATCTTTGCACAGGAGAATGCAATTCCAATTTTCATCAGGCAAAACAAGTTCATTTGGAATTCTGTTGATTTTATGGGCTCAATGGACTCGGAGAACAATTTACAGAAGGTCTTCCACCAAGTTTTATATCCAAAACTTCTTTCTTCATGCAGGAAATATATTTATGTCCATTGATGATGTGTGTGACATTGTGTGACATGTGTGACATCCACCTTGTCTTACCTCGAGCTGGAGAGCTAAGCCGGAATAAAATGGCCGGTGAGTGATTTTGGAACACGGATAGATTCTACTAGCCCCCAGGAATATTTTTAAGTGAAATGAAGATCTTGAGTATGAATGTGTATCAGTGTAAATATCCCCTCCCTCATGTTCCTGGCCTACAGCATGATAATACCCACTATCTGCCTTGGGTGAACATAGTTTCCAGGTCAATAAAATGAAATGAAGCAGACTGTCTACTCGGATTTTTTTAATTCACCCCAAGGTGGGTGTGGTAGAAGCAATCTAGTGTCTCAATTTTTGACATCAAGCCTTGATAGCGGCGGATCCTCCGGGACTCTGAGCACACATATGAACATTCTGAGTAGGCCAGATCATTTTCGCACTTCCAATGTACAAACTAGCAACTTGGGTCAAAGGGAACGGGGCACTCCCTGAGGCAGGAGACCAGTTTGAACACATTGCCCTTTTTCGTCATCTTGGCACAAGCCCCTTCTGAATTCCCCTGCGAAGCACGTGGATATCATGTGATCAGAAGGCGGCTTGTTCCGAACCTAGAAGGAGATCTCGGTGTTGAGCCCACCACCAATTTGGAGCTGCTGCATCACGTGTTTGTGAAGGCGCAGGTGTTCCGCCACTGAGCAGCATGCAGAGGCTGCCATCGTATGACGAGGCGTCAAGGTGGGGGACATCGGATTTGGGTGCGAAACATTGTCCGTCCGCCACGTCTACCGTGTTGTGACCTTGAGCTGGATCTTCTGTTTGATTGGGGTAGCAGTCAAGGGGATCACACTAAAAAGATTAATAAAATCCACTCGTACATGGTCACTTGTTTGGCTTTTGATGGCAACTGATCAGCAAAACCGGCGGCATCAAATCCATCATTTCTCGTATTAATGTTGTCTCTGGCATTGCTAGCATGTGTGTCGTGCAAAGTGCTCAATATTCCACTCACTGTCTTTTATAGCTGAATAAATACATATTTACCAGTATAACAAGTAATTTAATGACCTTGTGTCTGGGGTTTTTTAGATTTGTGCTGATCTGACTCTGAGATCTCAGAACCTGTAGACTGGTGGCAGCACGCACGTGTTTTGAGCTTGCAGCAGGTGTGGTGGGACTAGATGATGGCAGGAGCATGTCAATTGCATCACTATCCGGGATTTAGTGATCCTGCCTCCACTGCCTGGTCTCTTGACACGACGAACATGTCTGGACCAGCACCGGGACTTGAATTAATGGATTTGATGCCACCGGTTTTGCCAATCAGTTACCATCAAAAGCCAAACAGGTGACCACGTACAAGTGGATTTCATTAATCTTTTTAGTGTGATCCCCTTGGTAGCAGTCGCCTGCGCAGCCGCTCAAATCTCAGCCTACCTTCTATTTCAATATCATTCACATTTGTAGCCTATGTTCTGCCTCAATACAAGTAGCAGTGTACATCCCTAGAAATGTAATTCAAGCCTCTTTTATCCATTCCAACTCTTTTTCTCAATTTCATGGACTTGCCAGAATTTGCTTGTCAACCGGCGCCATGGCGGCAGCTTGTGCGGCACATCACGGCAAAAACACTTTGCCAAAAGATGCCACAAATCAAATTCCCGTTTAGGTGAAGGGGCGGAGGTGGAAAATAAGGTAAACACCATCCACCCTCGACGAATGTCACATGAATCTTCCTATTTCGGATGTGTTGATGAATGCACAAAATATAAGCACAAAAACTTGTACCAGGGCAAATCCCTTCGACCAGATTCAAGAGATACATCGAAAGAAGCTCTAAACCAAAATTTGTGGCTTTACAGGCTTTGTAGCCAAGTGAATTCAACCAACAACGACACAGCGCCAGAGCATCAATCAGCGCCATCAATCAGTGCCAATTTTGGGGTCTTGGAAAGCACGGCTAATTATGGCTACAAATGGGCGGTTCTTACCAGGTTTTTTTTGCCCAAACCCAGTATTGGAACCAAATCATGAATCTGGTCGAAGGATTTATCTCAATTGGAACACTACATTATATTACAGGATTTTGTAATTGACACATCCGAAATAGGAAACGTGACGTTTGTCGAGGGTGGATGGTGTCTACCTTACGCAACTGGGGTGGGGTAGGTCAGGTATAGGGGATCTTTGACTGATATCCTCCGGGTTGTTGCTGAAGTTGCCATCTTAGGAGCCACAGTCATCCTCCAAATCCGATGAGTTGATGACCTGGCGACGTGACATTGTGAGATGAGGAGGCTAAAGAAGTTCGTCGCTGAGAAGAGAGAAGATTTTTTCAAGTTCGATTCACAACGATCATTGGGTCATAAGTCCGAACACGGTCACGCACACCTGTCTCCTTGTTTCTCTCACCACCATGCCGCAAGGCAGATGCCGAACCTCTCAGCCCAACATCAGGAAAACCGGCCGACGCTTGACAGTGTTTGACAGCACTGCATAGCATCCATAATGTTTCTAGTAGCCATAGCTACATCCCCAATATGCAGCACTAGGACATCGCTGTGGGATGCTTGACAGCTCCGCGCCACAACTATGGAATACTAGCCGATACTAGGCTATTGCTGGAAATCCGGCCTGTGTGCCAGCGGAAACCATAGCTTTTATACACCATGCAATTTGTACGGTCCCGGTGTATTGAGCAAGAAAACAATTTTTGCTCACTCTCAATGACCAATAACGACAGAAGAACGAAACAATAGATGTATATTAGCAATACAACTACCACATGAGCTCACGAAAGTGCTACTGGTTCTCATCACAGCACCCATGGGCAATCTCGGGTATGAACACGACACTGGACACGTTGTCGGCGGGGCCTTTAAGCGGCGGGCGAGGGTGTGCACGTTGCTCGTCGCGCATGAGTCCGGGCAGCGTGCGCATGCCGGCGCGTGTGAGCCGTGCGTGTGCACCTGCCACCTGCTGCCCCACTATGCGCGTGCCCGCTGTGTCCGCCTGCACCTGCAGCGCGGCGCTTTACCCGTCGTGCAGCGAGGAAACTACAGGTCGATCTACACAGAGCTGTTAGATAAATGCAGTGCATAAGTAGAGCGGGACATACAGGTGAAGAGGATGCTGATTATGGGTGCCCAAAACCATGATCTGCGATTGCGTCTGGATGAGGCTTCACAGGTCGACGTCGAGCGTGGGGCGGCGAAGGAGACACGGTCGGAGAGGGGAAACAGTGCCACATGCGGGCCAAAAATGGGACGGCCGACGTCAGTAGTGGAAAATACAAATGCGATTGGTGGACGCACGGGATGCCACCGCCCACGAAATCAATTTTAGCCACTCATCCGTTTTGTTGCGTGTTTGAGTGGGTATGTGTGGCGAAGTGCTGCGCTGGCATGAGGTGCCCGTCAGCCAGGATCAAGGCGTCACAGAAGGAGCCGAGGAAGGAGGCGAAGGTCGAAGACAAAGAACAAACCAACCACGTGTGGCTTAAATGATTGCTCGGCTCGTTTCGGTAACTTTTCAGACCACAGCAACCCCCATTTATTTCACGACGATATATGTCAATAGATTCTTTACTTTATCGAAAATCTAACCATTCGCCTTTACACATTACAAGCTCGCGTGCAACCACCGCCATCAGTATCTGAAATTCTCGTGTACGCCATCGCTCCGATTCAATCTTGCATGTGTTGCAAGTTGAGTGGGTTGTTACAGGTTTTTTTTTTTGTTTTTTCTCTCGTCTTAGAACTGTTTTAAATTATCTGCATGGCTGCGTTGCTTTGAAAAGTAGGTCGCCGTTGATAGGATTGAATGACGGGAACGGAGTCCCAGTAATCTATAGTGCCAAGTATCGGCTGTCATAGAGCTTCCTAGTGCTGCATAGTGCTGCATAGTGCTTGGTGCACTAATCCATAGCACTGGAGATTGCTATGAGTTACTATGGACACTATGATACAATATGGCATCTATGGCCAAATATGTCTCGGCTACGGTTTTCCTGATGAAGCCATCTGTTCAACCAAAGAATCCAAAATGTCCTTGGTGCAAACAACATCGGAATGCCCGTGGCTTTGATAAGCACCGAGTGTTTTTCCGAACAAACTATATTCTTCGCACTGCTAAAAAACCTCGTCACTCAGGCAAGTACAGGAGGAAGGAAATTCCCGATATTGAAGAGGATCTGGAGGTATTTGAACCATTATTGTCATCTATTCACTGGTAACTTCCTTTTTCAGCCTATGGATAATTATTCTCCACCTCCGAACCCAATGGATTTAGATCCAGAGGTTCCAGCTGCCTCAGCTGCTGGGTCGGAAGGGGATTTCATCGGTCCTCTCTTACTTGGTGCATATTTTAAAATAATTCCACACCCACACAGCGCCGATCCCACTTCTTTGATTATTCCCCTTGCTGGCTCGCGGGAGTCATCGAGACAGATAATTCGAGAGGGAAATTTACTTAATTCGGGCCACCGCCCGTAGTTTCCATTTCAAACGTGGGCCGATTTCGAAGTGGCGGAAATCATGGTGAAAGGTGGCTTGAATGCGGAATTTTCTAACTCCTGGATGGTGTATACGGTAATAACTGGGGCGCAAGCAACAGTCGAGTAACCATCGAAAATTCCGATCAACTGGCATATGTATTGGAATCTGCACGCAAATTAGGGTAAAGCCCGTTTTCCTTCTTTCCAGATTATTCCACTCATACACTGTCTTTTCAGTTCAAGTCTGGCTCTGTTTATGCCTCATACAAGGGCCAAAGGCAAGAAACCAAGTTTGAATATCGAGATCCTTGGGACTTTATCACCATGCTATTGGACGATGAAACCCTCAGCGCCACATCAATATACAACTCAGTACGGAAATAGTATTGTGAAGGCACCATTACCGAGGTGTATCAAGAGCGGGTCATCGACGAACCTAATACCGCCGACGCATGGGCAATGTTTGAGGTATTTATCATCCCTGACTCTTCAGTTCATTTATTCATTATCTCTTTGTTCTTTAGGACGAACTTCCGGAGGCGGATCCCTTTCCACATTGTCTGCTACCACTTCACTTCTGGCTTGACGAAGGGCTGTTGACGAAGCGTGTAACCATGCACCCTATGGTACTACGGGCTGCATTCCAACCTGGCGAGATACCCAATGCTTCCGGAAATGGCGGTGGTGTTCTCATCGGATACATGACAGCAGTAATTTTGCAACATTTACATTTATTTCTTCTCTGACCGCCTGTATCTTCAAGATTTGTGACCCTTCCGATCCGTCCAACCGTAATACTCTGCAAACATTGGAGTTCGCAAAGTACAAGATGAAAGTCTACCAGAGAATTCTCCGGGTCATCTTCTCGTCGTTGAAGCCACGCTCGTGGAGTGGCGAACCAATCCAGTGCCCTGATAAATATGTACGAGTCTTTCACCCTGGGATTCTGATAAGTTCGCTCGATGGGAAAGAAGCCGCATATTTCAACGCTTGCCGGGCGGCATACTCGCAAATTTCCCTTGCCCCAAATGTCTAGTTAACAAATGCGACCTCCACAAAATTACTTCCGTACTCAAAGCCTTCGGCAAGAAGACGAAAACAGACCGAGAAAAAGTCCTACAGAACCATGGCCTTCACGGCATTAAGTTGCGCAACTGTTATCCATTCAAACTTTAGGCTCATGCCTCTGCAGCATTTTCTCTGGGATGTTCGCTTTTCGGATCCTTATGCCGCCTATTCGTACGATACACTGCATTCAGATGATCTTGGTAAATGGGGCCACCATCTTTGGCCGCTTTTACTCGATGAACTAGAAAAGCTCAAGCAAAAAGGACAGTTTGCGGAAAAGTGAGTACAAGCTCTCCCCTCAAAATGTACAATTTCACATGTAACACTCAGTATGAGACGACTTCCCCGGTGGCCAAACCTTAAACATTTTAACCAAGTAACGACTGTGCATTTCACGGATGGCCAAAGCTTTTACGACATCCTCAAGGTAATTATTTTCGAGCCAAGTCTAACTTTTTTGCGTCTTGTGTCAGTGTGTTCTCCCATGCATCGTTGAATTATTCCCCCCAAATAACAGTCTCGTGCATTGCATTCGCACGTACCAATGTTATCGGATCATAGTTGGAATGGGCTGTATGCCTGAGCATCGACTCCAGCGATTGGAAGTCTTCATCCAGATTCAGAACTACGAAAATTGGTGTTCGGTGAGTTATTCTTTCAGCTGTCTTGTTTGACTCACCCGAAATTTTTAGCTGATGACCAAGGAGTATGCGAAGAGCTTTGATTTTTTCAAACAGCATGCCGTGGGTCATGGCGTTCGCGACATTCGGGACAAAGGAACTACAAACCACGGCTCAACACGACCGGGCGAAGGGTTTCAAAAGGAAGCCCGTGATGCGTACGCACGCACCAATGGAAAGGATGCAGCCCACCAGGTAATGATTCTGCACATTCTTGACAACAATGCGATGTTCACCACCTATAGATGGCAGGAATTGACGAAATACAGGAGGCTATTGCACGCATACGAATGTATATCGACAATTATGATGCAGTGCAGCGCGAGCCCGAAGACAATGAAGAAGACCTTGACGAAACACCAGTGGAGGGGTCAACCGTCACATGTAAGTATGATCCGATGCAACCGAGTTATGAATGCTGAGTTGAGTGACATTCGATAGTATAAGCTGTATGCCCCATGATATATTTCGAGCCAAGACAAGACAAGATACAAAATAGTACATAGTCACTTTACATATCCGACGGACGTGTTAAAATTTGAACAGCCGCTTCAAGAAACTGGCACGTCTTTGGCGAGGGAATTCTGGAATGATTGGTGGATCAGCTGGAACAGTACTCTCGCTCCTTCGTCTTTCATGGCGAGGAGTGGCCTTGGAGAGCCGAGCGGAGGGAGTTTCCTGTTCTGCCGATGGCCAATTTTCACGACTTCGATCAGTGACCCATCGCATCGTCAGCGCATTGGGCGGCGGAATGACGACCGGCGTTGGAGGTGCGTAAATGGGTATTGACCGCAGAGACGTTGGCTGGGTTGGAATGACAGCGGGCACAGAGGTTCCCGAGGTGAACTGCCCAGGTGCTCTGTATGTGTCCTCGAGCTCAGCTCCACTGCGGACGGTGATAAATGGCATCTCCGGACTCCTATATGACACCGAAGACTGGTGGCGCCGCGACTCCCGCAGACTTGTCTTCTCAGATTCCTCCAGCTTGGAATAGATCCACCACGCAAGAACGGGCCTGAGTGTATCGTTCTTCCCGGTCCCGGAAAAGGAGAGATCGCGACTGGACGAGAGCCCCATTCCCACAAATCCAGCAACAATGACACACGGGATTTCAGCTCCGTTGTTGTCCACCTTGACATCGACCTCGGCGTATCCGCTAGGAACCTGTTCTTGACCGATGACAGGGTATTCTGTCCCGTCGAGAGTCAAATGTGGCCTGCTCTCATGGAGCGGTCGGGTATAAGAGGACCAGAAGCGGCGGGAAGACATCGACTCGGGAGCTCTCGATTGAGGGCAGCTCTGAATATCCAGGTCAGTGTCCATCACGGATATATTAAGAAGGAACGAACAGTATCAAGCCACCGTCCCTGCCAGAGCCCGTCTGACGAAAACACGCAGAATGCTGAAATCCAGCCTGACCACTCGATGGATCTTCCATATCCATCCATGTCCTCGTACGCGACCTTTTGCCAAAAATCAAGGTTCTCGGGACTATTCGGGTCGTCGAACGCCTTCACGAATCGCGAAATGACGGGGTGAAGAAGATGATACCACGCGATCGTCTGCAGGCCATATTCCTTCAACTTTTCCAGCCGATGGAGCACCAGCTCCCAGTCCTGCCGTTCTCCCTCGAGAGTGACGCGAGGAATCCCGCACATGATGCTGAAGGTGTAATCGAAATATTTCTTCATAGTCGCCATCATCAGCATTGCGCCGATCGTGGTGTCGTTGGTCGTGGTGGTGGAGAATTTGGGCAGAATCCATTCGCGAAGGCTGGGGTCGACCACATTCTTGTGAATCATATCCCCCATTTGGCAGGAGAGGTACGCAAAATCCAATGGGCCGACCACGTCAACCACCAGCTCCTTCTTCCCCTCGTGTGCGACGAAGTTGGCCCGCAGCAGCTCCGCGTTCGCGTTAACGTAAAAACTGAACTGGGAGATGATTGCTAGCCAGACGTCGTCCGGACGGATAACGATCGCGTGGTGCTGGCCCCATGCCGACATGACCGTATTGACGAAACCATTCTTGTTTGGTTCGATTTTGAAGACTGTGTTCGGCGCCCCGGAGTGTCCGCCGATGGAATACTGCAACACTTGGTCCACCTGTGCGAATTGCTTTGGGCAGGCTGTCTGCAAAATCTGGACAGGCGTAACCGGCTTCACATCTCGGGACTCCGCAAGATGTTTCGCGGGGGAAAATGTGACGGGCATGGAGGTGGGAGGAAGAATGAACATCGTAGGACGCGGTCTTTATTAAACTCGAGATTAGCGGTCAACGTGGTCTCATCCCTGCCAAGATCCGTGGATTCTATCATTGCAAACATTTGATCCACAGGTCGAACAGATTCAGAACAAAGGGCAGGATTGGTGGGCCGAGCTCGATCGTGGAACGTTGCTCCAACAACGTTCTTGTTGTCCAACGAGAGATTTCGGATTAACATTGGACAGAGGAAACATTAAACAAACTTAACCACAAAAGAAGGCCGCGGCGAGGTTGAGTTGAGTGGAAAGGGTTCGACAACGTAACTCTTCGCATTCCAGGAAGACGGGCCGAAATGCGCAGTCTCCCATGCTTTCCACACGCTGACAATCTGCTCATGACTCACAAGAAGATTCAGGTCTACACAACGTTGGCGGTTGCGAGAGCCGTAAAGAGTCCATGCAGTCGCGCGAAAGTGAAGTAAGGCGTGCATGGGCGGTGTCCCGTACACAGTGATAGAAATTAGAGAACAATATCCTGATGCATCCGTTTCGAGAAAACACTCTAGTGAGATATCCTGCTCATTTATTGAGCCAAAGACGGCGAATACGCTGAATCCGTGTCGGTACGGGCTGGGCAAAGGATGACGCGACGAGCAAGCGCAGCGCTGGTGACGTGCAGTCTTTGCGGGACGATGCGAGTGCGGGCGTAGTGCGGGGAGAACGCGGAGAACGGTATGTACTGTGTTTGTGGCGAGGGTGAGCAGCACTGCGACCGGCGGTGCCGGTGGATGGCCAGCAGGGACGAGCTTAGATAGAGGGGGCTCCAGCAGAAGGGCGGAGGAGGGCAAGAGTGGTTCCTTGCTCTACAGAAGCATCGACTCGAGTGCCTGCGAAATCTGGGTCGCTGAGCACAGATATGCGAGAACCACCGGAGTCCCATCAGCCCGCCCACCGCCCGCGGCAGTGGCTCCGCGAATGCCGTAGTGCATGGGTGGGCCGTTAAATGTAGATTTGCATGCGTCGAGAAAGGTGAGGTGGAGACAGATAAGGGCCGTGCTCCGTGCGCCGTGGGTTCACGAGCTCGAAGCGACTAGCCAAGTCGTCGATGTGAGACAGTACTAAGCACTCGGCGATGTGAAGATGTCGTGGGTGGCTTGAAGGAATAGCGGGACGGGGTGTACATCGCGCGCGGGAGACGACGCGGCTGAAGACATCTGCCATATCTACCTCGACGCAAGTCGAGGCCGTGGCATCGTACACGATAGCGACGACCACTGGACGTCCTCCTCGCCTCCCTCAGCCACCTGCACATCTCCTCCGAGCCGAGCGCCAGCCCCAGCTGACCCACGAGTAACTCGGCCGCATGCGCGCGCTCCCCACCCGCACCCCCACGGGTTACCCACACCTCCTGTACCTCCCGCGTGCATGCCCACAAAATGGCGCACGCTGCGGACGCACCACCAGGCCTACGGAGGCCCCCGCGGGCCACGAGACGCGCCTCCACGTCCTCCGCGTGGCGCACACCCGCGATCGTCCCCTCGATCTCCGGGAGGGCGGGGAGACAGGGGCAGGCAGAGACCATGCCTGTGACGGAGGAGCCGTAAGGGCCTTCAGCGCCCCCTCGAGCACTGGAGGGGCGGGGGGCCATGGCGAGCGATAAGACCATGCTAGTGCTCAGACCCATGAGGAGGGAGTGATCATCCCGTCAATGCGGAGTACCGTGTCCCCTTCCACCACGCCTTGTCGACCGAGGTCAGCCTCTTGTTAATAGATATGGGTTAGAGTATATACCTCTCCCCTTTCAGCGTCTTGAGCCCCGGGTCGGGCGTGACGCGGAAGATCTTGTGCTCCGTAGCCCTTCGTCTGATACGCTGCGGCCTCCTCCGCCGTTTGGGCTTCGCCTCCTACGGCGCGCGGACGTCCGCCTCGCCGGCGTTGCTATGCATGGAAATCTGCTTTGCCGCAGGCACGTACTGCCTCAGATGCAGGTAGGTGCGCACGCGCTTGACCTGCGGCGCGTCCATACCGGGAGCTGACAGATCTAATCAGCGTGTGCAAAGGAGAGGAGGATGCAGGCGGTAGGCCTACCTCGACTAACCACGGCGATACCTGCGAAAGGCGATAGCCCGGGTGGTGAGGTCCACGAGTGGCAAGACTTTTGGGGAGGCGACTATTGTCGAAGGACGGTCAGCTTCGAGAGGAACGGTGAGCAAGAATGGGAAGGCGGTGACGACCATGTATGATGCCGCATACGGTCCGACAGCCCGCCTCTCCCTCGCCTCCGCAACAGAGCGAATACCTATTGGTCTTTCAGTACAAGGCCCAGCCTTGGCTCAAACCGGGTCAAAAGAGCCTCATATTTCTGCAACATAATCGAAGGCCCGGGAATCGGATGCACGCGTCGCACGTATGGACGAAGAAGTGACGGAACTCCAGGTAGGTAGGTAGGTATATATAGTATTACACGGCTCAGGAACGCCGAGGAGATGCTGAAGCATCTTGACCGTTGACGACGCCACGCGCAGAACACGCCTCGCTGTACCGCTACCGGAAGCGCAATAGAGTGATTCTCTCACCGCTCCGACGAATGCCACCCGAGATGCTTGGCGAAATATTTGCGTTGATGGTGCCCTCGTTCAATGCCGCCCTGAGCGGCTTAGGTAAATAAGGACATCCACCGTCGGAGACGACTGGTTGATTGAAGCACTTTGGGAGCAACAGCGCCCAACATGAAGCTCGCGATTCTGTCTCTCTTCGCGCTGGCGACCGATGCCGTCCTCGGTCAAGAAGCCCGGTGCCCGGGCTCCGACAATCTCACTGTCCAAACCTCCACGGGCACCTACACAGGGCTCATCGATCCCAAGTTTCCGAGAACCCGCCAATTCCGCGCCATCCCTTTCGCGAAGCCGCCGGTGCTGTCGCGCCGCTGGCTGCCGCCGCAGAAGCTCTCGTCGCCGGCGAGCGAGCATCACTATGCGACGCGGTTCCCGCCGTCGTGCCCGCAGTTCGTGACGGCGGTGACCTCACTCTGGAACCAGAACCTGACCAAGGGCAACCTAATCTACAACGGCAACCAGAATGATTCGTCGGGGCTGGTGGGCGAAGCCACGTCCGAGGACTGCTTATACCTAGCCGTGTGGACGCCGACGACCGCGGCGCCGCCGCCCGACGCCGGGCTACCCGTCCTCTTCTTCATGACAGGAGGCGGCTTCGTGATCGGCGGCGTTAATATTCCGTGGCAGCTGCCGCCGTCGTGGGTCGAGCGGTCGCAGTCGCACATCGTCGTCACCATCAACTACCGCCTCAACATCTTCGGCTTCCCCAACGCGCGCGGGCTGGCGGACGGCCACCAGAACCTCGGCATCCTCGACCAGCGCGCCGCACTCGAATGGGTCCGCGACAACATTGCGGCCTTCGGCGGTGACCCGGATCGCATCACGATGTGGGGGCAGTCGGCTGGGTCCATCGCTGCGGATATCCATGCGTATGCTTTCCACCAGGATCCTATCGCCCAAGCCTACTTCTTGCAATCGGGGACGGTCTTCAGTTTCTCGCCGCACAAGGATCCGACGTATTCCAACTTCAGCTTCGTAGCGCGCCACGTTGGGTGCGAGGCCCCCTGCGGCGATGACGACGACGACGGCGCAGCAGAGCTCGACTGCATGCGCCAGGTGCCGTTCGCGCAGATCGAGAACTTCATCGGACAGTATGGCGATCGGGGCGCGACGCCTGCGCTATCTTTCAACGCGATTCCCGATGAGCGCATCGTGTTCGCCGACTACAAGGCGCGGTCTGAGGCAGGCCAAATCGCGCGCGCGCCGGCCATCATCTCGATGACCGCCAACGAGGCATCGTCGCTGGTTCCGTATCCGGTGCAAAACCTAACTGCGGGCCCGTACCAGCCGGCGGTCACCGCCGCGGACATTGGAGGGGTGTGTCAGATCCTGAACTCGACCGTGTATCGGAACCGGATGGGTGCGGGGGTGCTCGTCTTCCGCTTCCTGTATGCGGGCACGTTTCCCAATTTGAACCATTTCAAGTGGCTCGGCGCGTACCATGCCAGCGACCTGCCGATAATCTTTGGGACGTATGGGCTTCTAGATGGCATAGCGAACACCACTCAGTTCGAAGTCGAGGTCAGTCAGTCCGTACAGGACCATATTCTCGCCTTCGCCAAGGATCCGTATCATGGCCCGCAGAAGACGATGGGCTGGGAACCACTGGTCGCCAGTGATCTGCATGGTGGAGATCTCATCCGCTTCGGTACCGACGGGAAAGTATCGCAGCACGTCGACGGTATCGAGATAGATGGAGCATGTTCGGGAGTACGAGACTATGATCCATTCCCGTGAGAGAAGGGTTTAATTATAAGGTCAACATCTCATTCTAAAGAGCATTGGTTATCAATATACAGATCTATAGACATTATAGATGGAGATTCTAGATCAGTTAGATATCTCGAAGTAGATGATTCGATGAATTCAACCAAGGCATTATTACACGAGGGGTCGGGGATGGACATTGAGATATATAGGCAAGGGAGCGGAGAGAGAAAGAAAAGGGAAGTAAAAAGAAAGGTAAGAAAATACTCCCCAGCACGAAGTCTCAATTAGCTCGGCTAGTGGTACGCAGGAGTTGATAGGGAGCGTTCGGTGCGCACAGGGGCGGTGTACCAGATGGAGAAAAAGAAGGGAGGAGCGGGTCAATAATGCAAGAGCAGCGAGACCAACGAGTGTGGGGGAAGGGAAGAGGAATACGTACCACATTAATGGCTGGATATCCGAAGTCTTTGGCATATGTGTTGGGTCGACGAAAAAGAAAAGATGAATAAAATATTCGGTGGGCCGCTGACACCAGAATTCTACAAGCGATGTCTCGAAAAGGCGAAGAGAAAAATGAAAGGACGATAAAGAAAGAGGATAGAGAGAGTATGTACTGGCTAGCGTATAGTGTCAGGCATAAGCCAGTGGACGACACTGAAGAGGATTGAACAACGATGGTGCTGAGAAGAAGGAAGGAGAAGGGCGGCGGTAAGTACGTGTACAGAGGAGGACGTGAAGAACTTACCTACAACCTGGACGGCCACGACGCACCATGTAGACGAGAAACCGCCTCGGTGTGATGAGCCACTTGATCCTTCGGCAGATGGTGCGCACGATACACTGCAGCTATGAAAAAAAAACGATCAGCGCAATTTTTTACAGAATAAGACGAGCGCATACTGAGTCGACGCTTGCAATGTTATGGCGAGAGGACGGAATCTGGGGCTGGACAGCGCAGCCACCCGAGGCCAGAGTCCATAGGCAGCTCGAGGACTGCTGTGGTGCGCATCGTTATGCTTAAAGTGGGAAGCAGAGAGTAGCGAGGGAAGCGATCGCTTTCGCACGCGTTGTGGGATCGTGGATCTCGACGTTGTTGACGAAGCTGTAGACACGTTGGACGTCGCGAGAGGTGTGCGGGGCGTTGGTATACGAGAACCGAGTCCGGATCTAGAAACACGTAGATGTGAGGGGGGAAAAGGGCAAGAAAATGTACCATAGCTCGTCATTATCAATATCCATTCCGTCGTCACTGCCCTCGTCATCAGAGGGATCAGGCGCACTATAAGCACCTAATCATCATCCTCTTGGTCACTGGAGAACAGCCTTGACCCGAAGAGAGTAACGACGAGAAGGATGGGACTAGGGCATCAAACCGTCAGTATTACGCGGACGGCGTAATTTTTGCGCCGTATATCTGGTACGTACGGCTCTATCCGTGCGTAACGACCAGAAACCAAAGGACAAACGGGACGGTTACGTACGTAACGTCGTATACGGCGTATTTTACGGAAATTTTGCCCTCGAAAAGGAAAGTGTATTAATAAAGTACTGTAACTAGTTTGAATCATCGTCGTCCTCCCCGACAAGGTCAATGATGGCTTTGCGGGTCAATCTCAACCTGGCCTTGACAAACATAAGGGTCTGGATGGTTTCCGCCTTCAAACTTGCCCGACGCAATCCAATGGTGTCACGACCACCGGAGAAAATCCGTTCAACTGCAACAGCTGAGCCTGCAAATGAGTCAGCTCCGGCCATAATTCATGAAAGGGCTGGACATACCGGGAATACACAGGATGTTGCGCACAAGCCGGTATAAATTAGGGAATTGCCGCCGTCGGCTGTACCACCATTGAAGTGGGTCCACACCATCGAAGGGTTCCGGGACGCTGGTGATCCGAAAATACTCAGCAAGTTCATCGGATGCGGACGCTGATGCGCGTTTTTTGTAGCGGCTGGTGAAATCGACCTTCTGAGGGGAGCCAGCAGTGGGTGGAGGTATCGAAGTCGGCGGGGCGTCCGGGGCGGTGGGGGCGTAGTGAATCTCGAAATGAGACTGCAGGTCAAGTTTTGATGCCTCAAGCTGGGCGAGTAAGTCGTCGTCTTCCGCGTAGTCGTCTCGCAAAGTTTCTTAGGAGAATCAGTTTCGGGCGGGGCGCTGAAACCAATGCGATCAATAGCGGCCAATATTCTCCGAGAAATACCTTGTACCGAGAGCTAAGACCACAATTGAGAGCGAAATTCAGGGGAATTAGACAAGGAGAATCACCCGAAGTTGGAGCTTTGGAGCCTATAAGTGGAGGCCAAAACTCAGGGATGACCAGCCCGAATTTCAAGGCAGAATTTCCAGAGCTCGGCCACATGTGTAAATAGCGTTGGAACAGTGTTATTTCATATGGGCAGCCGCAACTTACCCCAAGCCAAAGCGTTGAGAGAAGGCCAAGATATGCCCCGATCGAGCAGCTTTGCAATCATAGGCAAGTGCGTCTGACGACGGTGAACTCGGCAAAGGCGCTCCAAGAAGCGGATAAAAAATTGGCGATGAATTGAGCTCGGCACCGTCCGTGAACATCCCCGAATATAGTGAGCGGGGACAGCCGTAAGTAGCGACCAACCATTTAGCGATGAATTGAGCTCCGGAGTGTCCGTGAATCTTCGGTATTTTGCGAGAATTTCAAGGCCAGTTACCCGTAAACGGACGGTTATGTGGGGGCGTATACGGGTCAATCCGTAGCGTCACCGTAACGTACGAGTGAAGCAAGAGGTTCGTTGCGATACGGCCCGTAAGTAACCGTAATTACGGCCCGTAACACCGTAAATATACGGACGGTTTGATGCCCTAGATGGGACTCGTCCGTTAATGGGACTCGGCTAAGCCCGCTTAAGGTCGGCTAAGGTCGGCTACGCACCTGTTAATGGGACTCGTCCTCCGATGGACGCGGAGATGGGATTCGCCCAGTTGCGGCCATCACTGAATCAACTGTGCTCACCACTTAGAATAAGCAGCAAAAAGTGAAATAAGCATGTTAAATCAAGAGAGAGCCCCACGGAGTGGGCCCCCGCGGCGAGCGGAAGCACCACACAGTGGGCCCCGCGGCGAGCGTCAGGGGGGTCCGCGGGGGTCTCCCCCGTCCCTCAATAATTAAATTCAACACATATTCAGGTAAAAAAGCACAAAAAGACCTATATTTAATTATTCGGACACGCAGTTAGGCCAAAGGAGGGGGGTCTGGGGGGAACGGTGTTCCCCCCAGCTGAATATGCTTAATATGTGCCTCAAAACCCACCTATACACCCAAAACCTGAGAACCGGCGCCCGATGCCGAAATTGATCCTTTGATGTGGTGCGCTGGAGTTAAGCGAGTCCCGGCTAGCCGAGTCCCATACTTCTCGTATATACTCACCCGAAGAGCCCTGGCACGCGGCTTTTCGGGGATCTCGATGAAGGGATTGCCATCATCGTCGGCATTCTCAGCAAGCGAGCTTGTCGATAGCCATTTTCTGAGTGCCAGGACGACGTTCTGGCAGGATACGGATACATCAGCCTGTCCTGGGTCAAAGGTCACAAAAGAAGACAAATTGAGGCGGAGCACAAATGCATTAAACTGGAATTTGCGCAGGCACGGGTGGGTGACGTGTCTCGATGTCAAGTCAGCGTATAGTTGTTGTGAAAGGGCCGATGTAAAGTTCTGGGTCGGTCCGACCGCCGAAGATAATTCCAGTAGATTCTCCCATCATGCCAGTTGGCTCACCTAAGGGTCGAAGGATGGGAGGTCGAGTAATCGAAAAATGCGGACGGATATGAGGTCATTGCTCGATCCTTTCACTGTAAGGAGGCCTGGCTTTTATACATTGGCGCGGGTGAACTATGTCAGCAAATATTATCTTCACGGCGGAAAAAACTCCTAGAGGTTTCCTCAACCAGGTATCGGCCTGGGTTTCTGCATAGATTCTATTTTTGGTCAGGGGACTTCTGCCTGTAACCGTTAAACCGGAGTTTCTGAATAGAATTATCCTTACATGGTTATTGTAATTGGAGGCGGAGGGCTTCGTGTAATATCCCTCAGCCACAAATCCAACTAGATGAGGACGGGGAGCATTCCGATCCGTATGCGGCCTCTCAGACGCTGTAATTTTTCACCCCAGCGGAAGTTCCCGTGTTTGACTCACCTTTGTACAGGGTAAATAAACTGCGGCGGTGATCCCCGTGGCATTAAAGTGCTTGCATGCTCCGCCGTCCGGAAAAGGTTGGCGCGCCACGTTGTTTCTCTATAATTTGATTCATTACGTGTCCAAATCATATGCCACAGTGTGGCCACGCCACTCCGTTTTTTATTCTGTACCCTTGTTTACCCGTGTCAAGCAGCCTCCAGAGCACTGGTGGGAGTGAATGGAGGTTCCTTTACTTATTGTACAGCTACAGAACCCATACTGTGGACTTTCTGCCTAGATCCGAGTGGCGGGTGTCTTGGCGGGTGGAGATACGGGAGAGGCGTATTAATTTGCTGGGTGGCTGTGACGATGGAGGAGATAGGTAATAACCAAGGGATAATTCTATTCAGAAACCCCGGCTGCAGGCAGAAACCCCCGACCAAAAATAGAATCCATGCAGAAACCCGTTCCCCGGATGTGCTCGCCACCTGCCTAAGTAATTTGGATTATAGGATTTTTTTTTATGGCAGTGGAACGATTTAGAGTTCGAATAACTTCGAACCAACAGGGCACTGGGTGTTGTTTGCACAGCGCCGGATCGCCCTGAGTTCCGACATCTACCCTTTTAGGCGCGGCGCCGCAGCGAAGCGACGCGGCACGGCTTGGGCACGGCGCCGCTGTCGGTTGACTCTGACACTCTAGTGCTTGTAATATCCAGGCGGAGTTTAAAGGCATCGTACAGGCCTAATTTGATTGAGAGTTAGACAACGGTCCAGCTAGAGATCGACGAGTCAGAGTCCTGCCGAGAACTCGGCTGCCTCGACTTCACCCAGTTCAAGATTTTTTCACGCAAATCGCCCTTCACACTGTTGGATATTCAGAGTGATTCACTGAATTCACACCCCGCTTAATTCGCTCATCAGATCTTGTGTTCAGACAACCGACTATTGACGCGAAGACAATCGCTATGCCGGGACCATGCCGGTCGGCACAGACAATGAGCGGCAGCCAAGCGATACACCCTCAGAAAACAGTCAGCTTGAAGACGTGCAACGAGACCATTTTCGACTGCATAGACAACTTGCGATCTGGCAGTGGTGAACATGTTTCCTTTCGGCCGGAAGCCCGGATCACGGAGAAACCCCAGGAAGTTCAATGAGTTGAGGGCTTCCGAATGAGGAGTTTCTGCCTGCAACCGGGGTTTCCGAATAGAATTATCCCACGTTCAGCGGCGGATTGGACGTCTCTGGGATTTTTACTTTGCCGCGGCCAGCGGCAAGTGTTAGCATACTGGAGTGCCATTCAATTGGAAGTTTTGCGAGAGAACTGGGGTGCATCCGTACCCTTGGGAGTTGCACCTGTCGCAATTTTCCTAGCGTTATTCCTCCGAATGAACATATTCCTCCGTTCCAACTTTAGAATAGCCTTCCATGAAACGTACATGCCGCAATCTCCTCCGAATGTTTCCGGGACAAGAATTTTTAGCAAACGCACCCCAAATGTCATGGCATTCCGTAAAGTGGAAATAAGTGGGAGATGATTCAACTATGACGGCGGAAAGCATCTATCTAGGCTAATGGTATTGGCCGAGATCAAAGAGGCGGCACTTCATGTCGACCCGAAGAGCGCTACTCTGGGCCACGTGCGCAAAACTTAGTTACGAACGCGAACATCCGCTTTTCGTATGAAAATCTCTTTTAACCCAAGCACGGACAAACCTGCAGAGCATCGGCATGAGCGGATTGCTCCTAAACTCGGTCTGAATTTCGGTAATTGCCAGAACTCTGGTAGAAGCCGAGCTATATATCCACCATGCTGCTGTAATGCTCGACGGCAAAGTGATGGTAGTGATCGCCGAACAATTTGACGGCCCTGCATAAGTGGTGGCGGCCTGCTTACGACTGCTGTCGAGTAACGACAGGCAGAATGTAGTCTGCTCGTTATATAAGTCTCGCCAAATGGAAATTATTGTTAGTTCCCCGCTTCCATTCGTCCTACTCACTTATCACTTGTAATGTCGACGTCTCTCCCGCCTCTTGATAGCACCACCGGGTATGTTCTTCACGGCTCTCGTGATTTCTTGATGAACTGAGGTTTTTAAGTGCGCCGCTCATCGGTACTTGGGCCAGTTCGGTAAGCAAATATTTATTTGCATAACCCAAACAGCGCCTAAACACGGAACAGCTTCTGTACACGGCCGAGATGCTGCAAGCAGTGTCCTACTTCCGCAAATTCAAGGATGATGACTTGAGGTTGAAAGTACGCCTCATCCACTTTAAGATGGCTCTTTTCTTTGTCTAAACTTGGAGACAGACGCTTGTAACTGTCGCCTTCGCCATCGACACCGTCTCTGTACTGGCAGACTACGCTTGCGTATATCTTGTAAGCAAGTTGACTCCCACAACTTGCAGGGTTGACAGTTCGAACAGTACACTATAACTCACGCTGGTACGTTTCAAAGACGACCAAAGTAAGACATAGTCAACCAACCATTCTCTTACAGGCGACCGTGCCTACCTCAGCAAAGCGAATTGGGCCAGCCGCTCTGCAGGATTTATTATATCTCTCTGACTGACCTTCGCAGGCCATTCCCCTGTACATCGTATGCACAGGCTGTGTCGCTCTCCTAGTCCAAAGTTTCCTGGCATTCAGATACTGGCGTTTGTGAGTGATCCTATCCTTCAACCAAGGGGTCCATCCAATCCTGCAAACTCCAGCACGAACAATACCATTGTTGTTGTTTTGCTGTCCATGTTGATCTTGGTTGCGGTACGTATGCAGGCTACTCTGTAATTGGTTGATGCTTACACTCACCCCTATATAGTTCGGAGGCACACTCGTTTCAGGTTTAGGGGTCGTACTGTTCCCCGCCTTCAAGGACCGTAGGAAGGTCAGGGTCGCCGGAACGTGAGTTTACCCATTTCTTGTCTAGCGCTGCACAAACATCGAGACTCATTCCACCGAATTAATTTGCAGGGTCTGGCTAGTTACCCAAGTCTCTGTAGACTTGATCATCGCCGGGGCCTTCGTCTACCAGTTTCAAAAGGCAAAATCAAAGTTCTTGAAGGGCCGGCGTCGGTACGCGCCTAGCCCACCATATCCGACAAATCCTCACCTCCCTCATTCGTTATGCACCATAGAATCCACAATACTCTCAACCGCCTGGTCGTGCTCACAATTCAGACGGGTTCGGCGACGGCAGTGATTGCGGTCGCGGCTTTAATTACGTAGGTCCGTTTATGCGCAATTGACACGGAATTCTGAGATGAAGGCAGATTTTTGATAGACGTTGAGAGCAACGGTACGTTCGTTGCTCCGTGAAGGTTGAACTCAGTCTCGGGCTCACATTTTTCAACCTTCACCGCAGTTCCCACCGGCATCATGTACATTGTCGGCCGCATCTACGTTCTCACTATGGTTCGCTTGTCCCTTTGAATTAGTTTGGACTCAGCATGGTTTACCTACTCTGGTAGCTCTTGAATCTCAACATCCGCGGCTCAGTCAACGAAGAATCAAGCCAAGGCACATCACGGATAGCGACGAGCGGCAGGGATCGGGATCGAGAGACGATAGCCTTTGTCCACGGTGCTGGAACCTCACACACGGATGACCTCGGGGGCGTTCGTAAGTTGTCCCTTCGAATCGCTTTATTCCCAACGCTGACTGTCTGCGCACAGAATTCCGAAGGGCTATTGTACGCCGCGTTCTATTCTTACCGGTCAACTTCATTTGCACTCAGCTTTCTACTTCCCAGGTGCATATCGACAGTCGACAGGATTCGAATGGGACCTTTAAGAGCAGCGTAAGACACCCACACATTTTCATTTTGCTGGCTCTAATAATATCAATGCAGTCTACGAGAAGCCATACTGCGGAGGACCCACCGGCGGAAATCGAAGTGACGGCCACTGATTCGTCAAAGAAACAGTCCGAGTTGCTTGTTGTCTGAGTAGACATATCACGACTGTTTTTTTTTCATTTTTTTTTTGGGCTTGGTAACCTCAGGGCTCGGTGAATAACTCTCGGCCAGTTTGTAACACATGTTACTAACATAGACCCTCTGGAGGTAGCTATTCACAGCAGTTAGTAACAAAATTGTGAATAACAGTTATTAACATGTGAATAAAAGTTATTAACATTGTGAATTACGTTGTGGCGGTAAAGAACTCAGAAATCATCCGCTAGCTTTTAAATATCATCCCAATTAATCTCCTCTTCCTTCTCCTTCGTGCCCGGAGCTGCCTGAGGTTTATCCCCACCAGTGGGCGCTGTGGATCCGCTAGCGGAAGGGGTTACACTGACGAGATCCAATAACACCTGTGCAGAGATGTTGATGTCGGGGTCGATGTCGAAGGTGAAGGCTGATTGCGCGGCCGATCGCGCCAGCTCCATTTTTTCGTCCTCCGACTCGGGATCGTCGTCAGAGTCGGACTCCGGCTGGAGCCCTTCTTCCGCATTGGATCGGAACGCTCACTTTGACTCCCAATGTTCCGAGCTGCTGAGCATTCCGAGTGTTCCGATATCAAGCGCCAAGGCAACCAGCTCGACTCTCAAAACATCACAATTAAAACCTGAACGCACTGTGGCACTGCTGCTGACGGTAGGAAGTTATTCACAGTTATTCACAGCTCTCAAAGGGCCAGTTTGGTGCATCTTGTTAATAACAGTTATTAACACGATGTTATTAACCGATGCTAGTAGCAGCCCAGTTATTCACCGAACCCTAGCTTGGTTCGGTCCCTTTAATAGTTTAGTTCTCATTGATCGTCAGTCTTATGTACAAAAACTAATTGTATCAAAAACAAAATAATAAAACCTCTCTTTGCGTTCCGGTGGTCGAACTCCGCAGCACGCGTTACACAGAAGATTGTGAATGAGGGAAGGGTCCGATGAGAGGCCCCTCTGTTTGGAAGAAAATCAGTGGAATGAAATACAGAGGTGGGGGTGGACGTACTGGAGTGGTCCAATCAATTTCGAACTGTACAGACTCGGGGGTGATGTTGGAGGAATCCTCTGGGTTGTTGTCGTTGGCGAACACCTCGTGGACGAGGAGAACATCATCCGAATCTGAAATGGTGCCGGGATCGAGTTCCTCCACTGCCACCATGTCGTTCTGGCAGCCCAGATGATTAATGGATTCTGGTTCCTCAAAGAAATCCTCATTTTCCAATTCAATTGTTATCGCTTGGCGTGGCACGGGAGCGACGTAGTTTATCTGTGTTCCACCGGTGGAGCCGGAAATGGGGATGGTGGAGGTGGAGACCGAGGCCATTGTCGGCAATGCTTCGGGCTGTTCCACAAGTCGAAGTGCTGATGCCCATGACTGATCGAGATCATCGATGAGGTCCTGGCATTCTTGAAGACCTAAAATCAGGCATGGATTTGCGGGGGAAAAATTTGGTGACGGTGTGAATAAAGAAAACCGTAAAACATACCGTTACTCATTTCTATCACTTTGGCAACATTGACATGCTCGTCGGATAGCCAACGATGTATGCTTGCCCGCTCCAGATTGAGGCGCAACGTCTCCTCGGCACATCTGTCTGCAGAATGGAGGCTGCAGATCCCATCACGAAATGAATGTCGCGATCCTCAAGCCAACGCGGGATGGACCCCGTCATGGAGGGAGTGACCCATATGTCTTCTGGCAGTGCAGGGTCATTCTTCAAGCTGTTAAGCTCGGTGGGAAGAAGGAGGGGAATGGGTATTAGACATCCCAGAGGGCGGGTACGAAATGGCTGGGCAGCATAGCAGTAGGTGATCCCTCCACACCTTCTCTCGCCACGGTCTTCATGCAGGGAAAATGCGGTGAAAGGGAGACGGCGGTTGACGGCGGGAAACATCTGTTTTCTCCGGGTTCTTAGTCAACACAATGCATCGAATCTACTAGCATCAATCTCGCTGGGTTTTTCCCGCAAATTGGAATTGAGCTGCTTGAGCACTACGCACCTCACCCTTCCAACAGTTTGGGATATCCGAGTGGCTGTTGTTGTGTTGGCTGGCGTCTCCACTGTGCAATGGGATCAACAAAAGACGGTGGCGGATAAGTTACCAAAATAATATATGAATCTAAAATGCGGGGTAGTACGAGTAGTTGAGTTCAACGAATCTCGGGTTCCCGCTTCTACTCAAGATACGAAGTTGATACATTCCACAACCTATATCTTTCTATTGCATTACTTGAAATCCACCCAGGGTTAACTATATCTCCCGTTTCCCAGTTTCTTCGCGGTTTAACCTGTGTCACTGCGACCACCGGGGCGAGAGGATGTAGACATAGTCTTTCTCGCAACTGGGGTCACCCACCCGTTGCCGCCTTGCCCCCGAGGAGAAGTGAAGGCTGTTCACCCACCCTCAAGGAAATTTTTGCACGCCGCATGTTGCGGCAGTGTGGGGCTTCGGGCTTCGGGCTTCCGACTTCGAACTCAATTCACCCGTCTCGACCCCGCCGGTGAGGCGGTGGTGAGGATGGTCGCTGGGATGTCACACGCTCGAGCCCCACTCAAATTTCAGGCTCTCGAAGCCATTGATAGTCGTCTGGCACACGATCCGCATCTTTCAAGTGGAGGAGCGGAGGCATCTGCATCTTTGCGATACTTGTAACTTGTTCTATTTCCGGTACACAATACCGCGCTGGGGATTTTGCTGCGATGGGACGCTGCTGCACTGCTCCGTGGCCTGCTGTATCGCTCGATATTCGATGTACATTTCAGAGCCCGAGCCATCGGGCCGCCTTGCTCAGTCTGTGAAGATTACGCGATAGGATATCGTTCCACTGCTCGGTGATTTAACGACTCATTTTTGGTCACTTCGTTAGGTCGCATTTCTGAAGCTCTGCCGAATTTTTCTTGGTCATTCCCACAGCCCTAATTTGAGATGAATGTCAAACCTAATTGGCCTTATATTGTCGTGATGAGACCGTCGCTATCAGCGCGGATCTGAATCCCATTCACATACCCCCCTATTTCGACCAAATTTTGGATTTTTCGATGTCCAGGATGGCCGATAAATCTTCTTTCGATGAAGGTGATTTGCACACCAAATAAATCTGCGGTGTAACCGTCACCTGAACAATTGGCCGAAACAGTACAGTATTCGGGGCGACTTTGTTTAAATGAGTAAATCTGAAACCACCCGGGAGCATTAGCATAGGAACGTCGTATGTTCTGGGTGGGCCGTGCGGTTGTCATATGTGGCTAGTGGCGAAACCAAGGCTACATGTTCAGCTTCCTGCATATCACTTCCAGTTCTCCTGCAGATTAATCAACTATCTTTCGGTCTGGCCTTTGAATAAAACCTCTTTCCATACGTGCTAGAGGCGCTCTTCGCATGAGCTTTGCTCAAAAAAGATGACCACCTGTAAGATGTTTTTGGGATAGATGCGGCTCCCTTGCATCTCCAGCCTTTGCGATGACTGAATATACCTATGAACACAGGATTGCTATACTCCCACTATATTCAGAGACCGATACCCTCGGGGGATTTGTACCATTCGATTAAAATGGACTCACGGATGAATTGAATGTATCCATCCGCTTCTATCCGTATATACGGACTGCCGCGTAGCGGTAGTAGCCAGATACGGCGTGGTGGGGAATCCCGCTCCACGCACATTCCACGACAATCGTTCGATGGCAATTATTTAAAAACGTATAAATACCTCTCCTTCTGGAGGTTTCCAGTCAGAACTCCTCTTACTACTTTCGATCAGGTTAGCTCTCCAATGCATCCTCCGGTCGTACAATCTTCAATTCACTGCGCGTTTTTCCTTTTTGTAGCAACTACACGAAATGCCATTCAACATCGCCTTCATCGTCACCGCTCTCCTCATCTTCGCCTCTCCGGCAATGTCGGCCAAAATCACCGCCTTCGCCGGTGCGGGCTGCACCGGCAAGATCACCTCCGTCAACAACAATGCCGCCGCTGGACAATGTGTCTTCTTCACCGAAGGCGGTTCGGCGAAGTCGTTCGGCTACTCTGGTGTCCCCCATAAGATCTCTTTCTTTGAGTCCGGCGGTGCCCACGATCGTTGCTCCAATGGCGCGTTCTTGACACTTGGTGCTGGCTCTGGATGCGGCACAGCGCCTGCCGGGTAAGCTTTCTGAGTGACCATCGATTGATGAAGTGAACTAATGATGTCGGCTGCAGATTTAACGTCGAGAGCGTCTTCTTGTCTTAAATCACCAGCGTTAGTTGCTACACAGGTCTTGACGTGTAAAGTGATATGTACTTGTAACAACCCAAAGGATTTGTGTATTGAGTTGTCAAATTCGAATAAAACTGTTTTCCCGAGATATAACAGCACTATATAGGCCGAAGCCTCTCATAGCGAGAGCAAAACACCCTAAATCACCCAGTCCGCCGGGCTCCACGCGTGCGCTACTCGCATCCGGTTCTTCCATGTGGAAAAGCATAGGCAGCATTCTGAATAGAGCCGCTCGTTCCAACCACTTTTGCAGAAAATCGAATCACTCACTGCATTCAGACCCCCCTGTAGGCACAGGTCTGCCGGATCCCAGTAGGCATATGTGTAGGCAGACCACGCCGACCTTCGCCGATCCATCTGCCGATCCCTGCCGAGGTTGGTCTACCCGTGCCGGCCGGAACAGGCGGACTCAGGTCGGCCAGGGTCGGCCACGATAGGCACACCACCATCGGCCGGGATCTGCCAACGTAGGCAGGCCTCGTGTAGGCAGACATGCTAGACCAACGTAAACCAACCTTGGCATGGATAGACGCACCTCGGCAGGGATCTGCAAACATAGGCACATCTGTGCCTACGGGGGGGTCTGAATGCAGTGACTGCAGGAAGAAGGCTCGAACGCGAGGGAAAAAACGGAAATAAGCGCACCTTTCGCGTTGCCCCACAGATGCTTTGTAAACATCCCCGCGCACCGTGCAAGCCCCCGACCTAAATTGAGGAAAGGAAATGGGACATATAGGCAGTCCAGTAACGGCACCATTGATGGTGGCCTATGCGAATCTAGTGCCAATAGGGTCAGTCAGAGTAAGTTTTTGAGGGTCGTTTCTCGAGTCGTTTCCCAAGTCGTTTCTGAAAATAATAAAACATTAAATTAGGGTGAAAAAGCGAGAAACGACTTGCCTCGAGCAACGCAGAAACAGCGAGAAACAATGTAAAAACTCCTCCAGAGGAGTTTCTACCAGTCGTTTCTGGGGCGTTTCCGTTTCTCTACTCTGACTGGCCCTAATATTGTTGTTGATGTTGCGACATAGTTGCCCCAAATGCTTTCCCGTGAGCGAGCGGGAAGGAGTTGATCCAGACCTGGTTTTTACCTGAGTCCATTCCGAGAAAGAATATCATAGGGAAAATAGCAGGGACAGTTTCGCTGGTTGCACTCGTCACGATGAATGCTAAGTGTTTATCAGTGCACTATGATGAGTCGCAGGAAATATTCTGCTGAGTGCATTGGGGAGTTCCGCCCAGTGGTAGGTGGTATATCTGAAAGTAGCCAAGGAGCATGAATAAATCTCACAATGCAATCTTGAAAAAACACATGATGAGACACCCTTGCATTGCCACTTTCTACATACTTGAGTGCGAATGGTGTAGCTACAACTTCAAGGTGGAGATGTATACCTGGATGAGATTGACTAGTCTCTTGCCCAGACTCTTATGACTTGGGATTGGGCCTCTTCGAGGCGAATGCTGAACCTTTAGGTTCAAGTTTCACCAGATCAATTTGGAGCAATTTGAAGACCTTGAAACAATTTAGTTGGATAGGCGCCTGCTGATTTCTTTCAATTTCATTCTTGCGATGACCAATGTTGCTTGACTAAATCTGTGTTTGTACATATAGCAAACGCTACCAAAATCCAAGTTAAGAACAGAATTGATCTCGGGGATTAGCACCCGAATGTCAACGGATACCGTTCCGAACATAAAGCAGAAATGACTAATAACAGAAAATCGAACATAGAGAATCTCCTTGATTCCAAGGGATGAAATGGGCTTGCTCCGGGGGATTCAGGTCGTAAGAAGTTGAAAAAAATATCCTTACACTTTGATTTATTTTTTTACGTCTTGCCCTGATTTCTTTTTCAGTGTTATTCTTGCGATGACCAATGTTGCCTGACTAAATCTGTTTGTACATGTAGCAAAAAATGGTATGAAACCCAAGTGCCCTTTCCCATAAGTAGCCGAACCTAAAGGTCCAGCAATGACATCCCAATGGGAGCCTGTCATAAGACGACGTTGGCCCTCGCCGTGGCGCTGCAAACGCCGTGGGGAACGGGAATAGCCGCCGTGCGAAGTCAACTCCCAATTTTCCTGCTCCTGCCTGCTCGAGGATGCTGCAGGGGTATGTTGCAGAGAGGGTGGGGAGGGTGTGAGATGGCAGGGAGGCGGCGATGTGGAAGAATGAATGCGGGGCGACCGGGGACGCATGAGCGCCTGCATGAATGCGAAAAAATCTTTGTCATCTTCTTCGATATCACGCCCAGCAGATCCATCGGCGCCGTTGGGGCTGTCTGCGTTGGGGAACAGAGTGCAATCCCAATACGTGAAAAGGTCGACAGCCCAAGCCTTGTTACTTGCCAAAGCTTCGATAATGTGTTGAAGGTGGCGTGCACAATAGTTGATTGACATCTGGTCGCCGATTTCGGTAAGGATGGTATCGGCAGAGTGCAACCAGATCGCCTGGAAGAGATGAATGAGGAAAGTGGGAGGTCGGGAGAAGATACGAACCAGGATGGCTGAGTTGGTGATTGCACCGGGTAGGGCGCAGCAGATGTGGTGCATCCTCTCAATAGTTTTCGCTGCCGGTCGTTTGGATTGGCTGTCGAAGAGGCCAACTGCGCCGCTCGGTCCACGAATAAGTGAGGCATAAATCTAATTTGGGTGAGTATAAAAGTTTACCGTCAACAAAGACATACCTTGAGCAACGGGTTGTTGCGGAATAGATGGGAGACGCTCTTGTTGCCATTCCACTCACTGTAGAGTATGGGAGCATTGGGCCTGGAATAGAACGACTCACGTGTCTCTGTCCCAGGCTGGTAGCCAATGAGTTCTGAGAATGAATTGGAGGTTGAGGCATATCTGGTAACATGAGTTCAACAGATACAAGTTGTAGACTTGTAAAAACACGCACCTTGTGTAGGGCCTGGGACTGCTTGTTAGGTGTTATCTGCTGGGCAAGGTCCAGCAAATCGTCAGTGACCTGACCAGGTGACCACAGTGGTGGGGTAGTGTTGGGGGATTCAGACATGAGGGCAGTGGGTGACACATCCGAGTCCAGGTTTATATGACTCCAGTGGAGTTTGTGGAGTGGTGTGGAGCGGCGATCATTATGCATACAGCATTGCCCAGCTTCGATTAAATATTGATGGACAAGCTTCCTGCTCTCTTCTTCTTCATCCCAGAACTCCAATTCGGGAGTGGGGTGTGCTGGTCTGTTATTCATTACACTGGAGCAGGTTACATTCGGGGCATTACTGTGCCCTATATTCGGAGCTTCCCACAATGTCTTCTATGTGATAGACTGCATTGACAGCAACATGTTTTTACGTGTAAATAGAATCAATTGAATATATTGTTATCCACCGCTCACAATAACACTCCCGAGAGACTGCGGTTGCAACAAGATATATGGCCTTGTATGCCCAAAATCCCCTTATGCACCTTACAACAGCTTGTGATGATTCGTGATCCGTCCCGCAAATAGCTTGTGAGCCATCACAATAGTATCCCATTAGCCCATAATCTGGCTCATGCCGTTGCAACCCAAACAGTGTTTTTCCGACAAGGGCAAGCACCAGTACATATGTAGACATGCATGTAAGTGAAAATTTTGGAAGGTTATCAACTGAGTTATGTACCATGTGTGGGCCGGTGTTGGTGCTCCACTCCAGCTCCACTGCCTGTGAATTGTCGGAAAAAACCTGTTGCTGCCCTTCGAATCCAACCAAAAAATTATAGAAAAAATCTTAAACACTCGGAAGCTTGTAAGAAGCAGTTTCATGCCGTGGGTAAAATATCACTTGAGAAGCAGGAAAGTTATAAGCATTTATTAACCCAGTTATAAATCAGCTATAACCGACCTGTAACCCGCCTATAAGTCTGTAAGGTTTCATAACCCCTTATAGGCCAGAAGGCTCTTTTACGACATGAGGTTGAGTGGTGAGAGAAACAAGGCAAGGAAACCTGTTTTGGTCGGCTGGATGGTGGATGACGTCAAGTGACATATATATTTGAGGACTCTTCGGTTGAAATGGCTTTCATCCAATAATACAATATCACCGCCTTCTGCGCTGTTAAAGCTTTGCAATATGGAATCTGGGAAACATTGCAGATGCCTTTCGAAGCCACTGTGCTAACTCTCAACAGGTTATCACTGAATTAAAAGAGTGTTACACAACTACGTTTGGGATAAACAAGACCTTCTCAGCTGCCGTCTGCCCCCTCTACTTAGCACTAAGCCAGAGTGCCAGCAGCCTCTTGAAATTTGGCGTGCCCAGTCCAGTGATAGGGTCGAAGCCCTCCACTGCGGTGAATCCCTGCGTGCCGCTAGTGAGTGCCAAATGCACAAACCCCAGTCGAGCCCCTGGGTTGCTTCCAGTCCGCATCTTCTCTGGTAGACTTCGGCCTGTACAATACTGTGTTTTGCCGATAACATTCCCCATGCATCAGCTCACTCGGCTGTAACTCCACGGTCCTTGGGAGAGGCATCGGAGTGTATTGAAGCTGGCCCACAACCTTGTCGAAGCTCACATTGAGATCGATTTTGATGAGGAACCATGGCCAGATATAGGTGAAATCATCGACCTGCCATACCTCCGAGGTCTTTGTATCGCACCATCAAGTCCTCGACTACCTCAGGTCTCCTGCCTTGGTGGGAATTGGACTCGTCAGCCAGTTAGACGGTGTCGATGTTTTGGAATATTTTACACCTTTCCTCGATCGCTCGGCATGCATTTTGCGACGGCTAACCCTCGTTGGGTTCCCTGATGCCTATACGACCACTCAAATATTGGCAACACTCCCCTCCATCACTGAACTTGCAGTTACCATCGACGATGCCGATGCTAGCGAACGGGTTAATCTCCTCATGTCGATCCTCACCATATCTAAAGTCGTCGGGAGCTCAGAAGTGGCCCCTCAGCTATGCTGTTTACTTTTCGGGTGCGAATATGACAGTAGGATCGATTACAACATCTTTCTCAAGATGCTGGAATCACGGTGGAGAGCAACCCATTGCCCGCTCAAGGCGGCTGCACTGTTGATGGAGGATCCTATTCCGGGTTTGTTAACCTACGATGGCTTCCAGGCACTCCGTCGGGAGGGGATGGACCTTTGGGTGGCGGTAGGACATGATGTAGGCACCGATGTAAAATGGCGGGGCTATGCGACGCCCTGGAACTGAAAGACTGAGATTTATTTCTTACAACTGGATTACTTGTTGCCGCCATTCATCGCATTCGCCGAACAGAAGGCGACACCACAGATTGATCGCTGTTTCACTAGTAAGGAAGAGCACGGGTCGCGGGTCCGAGGGGGTATGGGGGGTACGGGTCTAAAGGGTACGAGTACGGTGTATGATTTTCCGGACCCGCGCCATACCGTGGACCCGTCCCGCGGGTACGAGGGTGCCGGACGGGTCCGGGGAAGTCACGATAGAGGCGAGAAAATCACTCATACCTTCCCCATTTATTTTCAGGTGACAACCACGACCTTCGAACTCTCCTTTCAAGTTCATATTTCAGCTCAAATAGCGCTAGGAATCGCCGCACATCAGCTTCGGAACTTGCTGCCCGTTGCCGATACTCACTTGCACTAGTCGAAAACAAATTTTCAAAGGCCGTGTCTCCTCTGTATGGCATTTGCGACTCAATATGCACGATTCACTCACATCTCGACCAATAAAGGGCTCATTAATCATCCCGACCTGGTATTTTTCGAAAATTTGTGGACCCGCGGGTCCGATACCGCGGTGTTTGATGCCACAGAGGGGTGCGGGGGGTACGGTACAGACCCGTACCCCTGCACGGGTAGGGTATTGAGGGGTACGGGTCCGGGTCCGGGTCTGCTCGAGGTAGACCCGCGGGTGACCCGTGCACATCCTTATGTGAATCACTAGCCTACCGTTAATTTATTTGAAAGAGCAGCCTCAATGAAAAACGGACCCATAGCGCCAGGATGGCATGATGCCATTCAATTCCGAGGCATATCGCAGAACAAGTCCGTTCGGATATGGGTGTTAGTTGGCGGTGAAGGCAAGAAGGTTTGATATCGGCATATTCCGAGCGCCATCATTGCTTAGATAATTTCACCGCGTTGCTCTTGCCGTTGTGACATCACCGACGAATTTGTACCCGTTGGAGTCTGAGGCTCAATTACGACCTGTTCTCGACCTCCACGAGGCCTTACAACTCACGCCATGCTGCCTGAAGTTGACCTGGTCATCGCCTTCCGGGCTTCACGAAAAACCAGTCTCCTCAAACGCCAGGCGCTGGCGGATGCACGCAAAGCAGAGGAACAATATGGGCGCCTTATAAAACTTCTCTCTTCTTCTGGGCTGCGCGCGGTCGCACGACGTGGAGAATCACTGGGCCACCTTCTTGTCTTTGTCTCGTGTCCAACTAGCCACGTTCATACTTTGATCAAGCGCGAGCGGTGAGTGATTACCTTTATGATGTGGTGGTCGGTGCTGGCTCGTACAAGCCATGGTTGTTCTGGTTCTGGCCATGAATCACCGGATTGGTTTTGCGGGGCGGAGCCATGGTTTTCGGGCCTGGCCACAACTTCGTTAAGCTTCTAATCAAATAGCCGCTGATTCACTTCGCAGCCACTCTGACTTTCTTTCGGGGCTTCCCACAACACCTGTGAAGCGGGAGGAGGAGGACCAGCCACTTGCGCCGGCTGACCGCATTCGCCTCGTCCATGCCTTCATCACGTCCATGCCTGCAGACGGTGGACTGGGGATATCTCCCGATTCACCGGACTGGGACCTTGTGGAATCAGTCATGGCGCTACACGACCGCGAATTCAACGAAAAATGGATACATGCCTGGACCACAAGCCGTTTCGTCTCCGTCAAGCAGGAACGTCTGCGCGAGCAATTCGGCGACTCAGTCTCGATGTACTTCTCCTTCCTGCACTCGTACACGCAGGCCCTCGTCTTCCCCGCCATCCTCGGCGTCCTCTTCTACTTCTTCGGCTCGCCGTACTCTCCGATCTACTCCATCCTCATCGTCCTCTGGTCTGTCGTGTTCGTCGAGTGGTGGCGCGTGCGTGAGCGCAAGCTCTCCCTGCGCTTCGGCACCCGCGGTTCCTTCCGCGTCGAGCGGCGGCGCGCGCGCTACATCGAGGGCTTCCCCTGGTGGAAGCACGAGCTGCGCATCCTTGCCAGCCTCCCCGTCATCCTCCTCTTCGCCGGCGTCCTCCTCTCCATCCTTACGGGCATCTTCGTTTTCGAGGCCTTTGTCACGCAGCTCTACACCGGCCCCGGGCACCAGTACATCGTGCGTTTCCCCCCTCCCCTCTTTCCCCTTCTCTTTTTTTTCGTTTTTGAATGCTCACGAGGCGCACGCAGGCTTTCAGCCCGACGGTCCTCTTCGTCATACTCGTGCCCCGGTTGCTCGCGGTATACCAGGCGATCGCGACGCGCCTCACGGCGTGGGAGAACCACGCGCACCAGTCCTCGCACGCCGCGTCGCTTACGGTCAAGACCTTTGCGCTCAGCGCGCTCGTCGCATACATGGGCCTCGCGCTCAGCGCGTTCGTGTACGTGCCCTTCGGCGAGGGCATCATGCGCATGGTGCAGGTGTGGATCTTCAAGGGCGCGGTGCAGGCCGACGTCGTCGCTGCCGAGGCGCTAAACAGCACCACCGCGGCGGGGCTCAACACCACGGCGGCGGGGCTGAACGCGACGGAGCACGCGCGGCGGATGTGGGACGTCGACACGTCCGCGGCGGGGCAGAAGTTGAATGCGGGGCGGCTGAAGGACCAGATGTTTGCGTATACGGTCACGAACCAGATCGTGAACACGTTTGTCGAGATCGGGCTGCCCTACATCCTGCGCGGGGTCGAGTCCTTCCGTACGCGCAAGTCGAATGGGAACGGAAATGGCAAGGGCGAGAAGGGGAAGAAGCGGGTGGTATTTGAGGACGAGAAGGAAAAGGGCGGGCAGGAGGAACGGGACTTTTTGGAGCAGGTGCGCAAGGAGGTGGCGTTGCCGGAGTATGAGCTGTTTGGGGACTACAGCGAGATGGTCACGCAGTTTGGGTACGTCGCGCTGTGGTCGACGATTTGGCCGCTCGCTCCTGGTATGTTTCTCCTCCACTCCTGTCCGTGCACCACCAGCTAATTGAAAAATCCCTTCACCCAGTCATGGCGCTCGTGAACAACTTCTTTGAACTGCGCTCGGATGCCTTCAAAATCACCGTGCACAACCGGCGTCCGATCCCCTCGCGCACAGACACCATCGGCCCCTGGCTCGACACGCTCTCGTTCCTCACCTGGCTCGCGGCCGTCACCAACTCCGCGCTCGTGTACCTCTTCTGCCCGCGCGCGCAGAACTACTGCAATGCTACACCCAGCACGCTCGACAAGGTGCACCAGCACATCATCTCCGCGGCATCCGTCGAGGGACGCCGTGCTAGCCCCGGTGCACAGGACGGCGGGGCGGCGACGCGCGAGCTGTTGGTGACGGCGCTGCTCATTGCGCTCGCGGCGTCGCACGGGTACATGGCGCTGCGCGCGGGGGTGCGGCACGTCATGGAGAAGGCGCTGTGGCAGGCGAGCGACGAGGTGCGGATGCGGGAGCGCAGTGAGCGCGAGGTCAAGGCGCGGTTCCTCGAGGGCCTCGTTGGGACGGCGAATGTGGGGGTGAATGGGCGCACCATCGATGGCGCGGACGTTGTGCTGCCTGATACGCAAACCTCCAATGCAGAAGGGAATGTGGAGGGTGCGGAGGGGCTGCAGTCGTTCTGGGACCACGACGAGGGGATGCAGGAGATTCAGCGGATAACGAAGGAGGCATAATGGGCTAGACGAACAGACATGGTATACTTAGATTCGGAACGCGCTTCATACGTATTTCTCTCTCTCTTTCTTCGTTGTTTTCGCGGATATCTAAAACTCATGCATGTAATTGTTTCTCTAATTCATGTATTTCGTTCGTCTGTAAGTGGCTGTCACGTGTGTCGCCCCTTTCTAACTTTTCGCCACTACCTGTACGCAGTACCACCGAACATATCTGGCGACTGGCACTGTGGATAAAACCGTCTCGACTGTTCTTTCTACAAACCCTGGTACGGCTAGTCTTTTTTCCTCTCGCCCATTTATTTACTCCGACCTCAGAATCCAGATGGCCGCGCATCGGTGCTCGAAATGCGGCACTCTGTACACAGACCCACCCGTAAAGGCGCTCGACGTATCCCCGAGCCCTGGGACGCGTCACCACACGCTCTTGAACACGAATGAGCCACCGTCAGACTCTGAAACCACCTTTGTCCACTCTGTTATATCGAAGGCCGATGCACGCGTCGCACGTATCGACGAAGAAGTGACGGAACTTCAGGAGATGCTGAAGCATCTGAGGGCAGAACGCGCTTCGCTGTACCGCTACCGGAAGCGCAATAGAGCGATTCTCTCACCGCTCCGACGAATGCCACCCGAGATGCTTGGCGAAATATTTGCGTTGACGGTGCCCTCATTCAATGCCGCCCTGAGCGGGAACGGAATCAACATGGTGCGGAGCCCTTGGTTATTGACGCAGGTCGGCAGCCTCTGGAGAGCCGTTTCTGTATCGACGCCTTCGTTATGGTCGCGGGTCGTCATCGACTTCAAAAATGGGTATCACAACCCAGTCCCCCTAATCGAGCTCCAACTTCAACGCGCGCAAAGCTTGAAGATACATTTTTATGGCTCCGAGACGGCCGACTCTCGCCTCCAAAACCAGTTGTTTCAGCTTCTGTCGGAGCAGTGTTTGCGCTGGGAGGAGCTTTGGCTCGTGCTCACTTCGGACATGGTCCCACTCCTAGCCGCCCTTCGCGGCCGACTCTCTTCATTGAAACAAGTACAGATGGAGACGTGCTTCGTCCAAACACCAGCCGATCCGTTGGATTGTTTCCAGACGGCTCCATCTCTGGTGACCTTCGGCCTTTATAATAGCCATCGTTCCCGAACGATTACACTCCCCGCGCATCAGCTCACCCGTGCTCAATTAAATGGTCCGTGGAGATGGATCAAAGACATATTGAAGTCGGCCTCAATGCTTGTTGAAGCCAATTTCGGGATCCAATCGGACGATCCATCTCCCCGGGAATTCGGCGAACTCATTGGCCTACCGCACCTCCGCCGTCTCTATGTATCGGATCCCGAATTCCTCAAATGCCTTAGGACCCCTGCCTTGGAGGCACTCGGATTCTATGTCGTAAAAAATCCCTCTCTCGACATCCTACTTCTTCTCCAAACTCTCATCGATCGTTCGACATGCCTTTTACGAAGGCTCTGCCTCCGGGGGTGTGCTGATGCCAATATAACGGCCGAAATATTGGAGAGGTTTCCCTCCATCAATGAATTCGGCACCATAACCGCCTCCGACCGGAATAGAGTCGACGATTTGATGGCAAAACTTGCTGCACCCAAGCCTGGGGGCACAGTGATATCCCCCCAACTACGCTCCCTCTTTTTCGCACGCGAAAAAGGCAGCAAGCCCATCGACTACGATGCGTTTCTCGCGATGCTGAAATCTCGATGGGGCGCGGATGTGTCTGAGCTCCAAAATGCCGCACTGCTGTTTACACAGGGCTGTGGTCCAGATCGTCCAACGCTCCGTAAACTGCATGTGCTCCGTCGGGAGGGATTGAGCCTTTCAATCCTTGAGGGAAGCGAGGCGATGAAGGAAGTGGCTGCTTGGTTGTACTGGTCATCGCCGCGGGGTTAATATTTTTTGTTATGCCATACATGTTTCTATAGCTACTCCATAGTGCATTTGAATCACCAGAGCCGCTGTCCGACGATCCCTGATACGCTTGCCTGCAAGCGACTACTCGATTGTCAACAACGTTGAGCTTCGAATTCTTTCTCGATATCCCAAACTCGTATGTATAGTCCAGAAATTGTCGAAGAATCAGATGTTCGACTAATGCGAATTTCGGCAACAAGTAATCAACTCATAAGAAAAGATCCCGTTATTGTTTCAGTTCCAGCGTGTCGCATAGGCCCATCCTTTTATTTCGGTACTTACCTCACGTTCTACCATCACCGAAAGGTCCATTCCCTCCCGACGAAGTGCCCGGAAGCCATCGCAGGTTAACAAACCCTGGACAGGATCCTCCATCAACAGTGCAGCCGCCTTGAGCGGGCAATGTTCGGCTCTCCATCGCGATTCCAGCATCTTGAGAAAGATGTTGTAATCAATGCTACTGTCACTTTGGCACCCGAAAAGCAAACAGCGTAGTTGCGGGGCCACCTCCGAGACCCCGGAGGCTTGAGATATGGTAAGGGTCGACATCAGGAGATTAACCCGTTCGCTAGCATCGGAATCGTCGATGGCAACTGCAAATTCGGTGACGGAGGGAAGTTTTGCCAATATTCGGGTGGTCGTATGGGTATCAGGGAACCCCACGAGGGTCAGCCGTCGTAAAATACATGCCGAACGATCGAGGAAAGGCGCAAAAGATTCCAAAACATCGCTGGCACCGTCTTCCCACCCTACCAGTCCAATTCCCACCAAGGCAGGAGCCCTGAGGTAGTCCAGGACTTGATGATCCGATACATACAGTCCTCGGAGGTATGGCAGGTCGATGATTTCACCTATTTCTGGCCACGTTTCCTCATGAAAGACCTCGATGTGAGCTTCGACAAGATTCGGGGCCAGTTTCAATATACCCCGATGCCTCTCCCATGGACCGTCGAATTGAAGCCGAGTGAGTTGATGGATGGGGAATGTTATCGGCAAAACACAGGTTTCGTTCGAGAGGCCAAATTCCACCAGAGAGGGTGCGAGATGGAAAGAACCCAAGGACTCAACCGGGATTTCGTCTTCCCCGCCATCCCACTCCATCCACAATCTTCTCAACGAAGGGAGTTGATTGCGGAGGGTGGTAAGTAACGGGAGCATTTTGGGAGTTAATGCGAGACTGAGTTCTTCCCAGCGCGAAGAGTGTTGTGACAAGAGATAAAACATATGGATTTGGGGGCGAGGGTCGGTTTGCTCGCAGCAGTAGAAATGTATCTTTAGGGTCTGGGCCCGTGAAATTTGAGTCTCCGCCAGGGCATGCGAATAATGTATACGCCCGGGTGCGGTATATTTAAGTCTGGGATACTGGATGACCACCCGAGACCACAACGAGGGGATCGAGAGAGAGACGGCTCTCCAACGGCTGCTGATCTGGGTCAACAGCCATGGGCTCTGAGCCATATCGAATTTGCCCGCATTCAAGACGTTGGCGATCGTAGGCAACGTCCACGAGAAGATTTCGCCAAGCACTTCGGGTGGCATCCTCCTAAGCGGTGCAAGTGCTGCCTTATTACACGTCACGTATCGGGGCAGCGACGCTCGTTCGTATTCCAGTTGTTTCAGCTTCTCCCGCAGTTTCGGTATCTCGTCGTCGAGCCACACTAAGCGGGCTTCAGTCTTCGATATGACCGAGTCGATAAAAATCCGTTCAGGGTCCGCTGGCGGCTCATTGGTGTTCAAGAGCGTGTAATGCCGCGTTCCAGCGATTGGAAATGCATCGAGCACTTCCATGGGTGGGCTCGTGGAAAGATTGCCACATCTTGAGCACCGAACCTCGTTCATCTGAGATTCTGAGTACTATAATGAGTACGACTCGGATGGGAGAGCATTAAAATAAGGACCGTACGCACGAGTGCTCAGGGGTGTTGGACTGCACGTAAAGAGTCGAGGAGAGCTGAGAGACTGACAATGAGCGCCTGAGGCAGAATACGCCGATGGCAAAAGATGGTGTAAGTAGTATACGACGTGAGCGAGAAGTGATCAAATGCCAGCCGTTCGGCTTACTTCGGCCGACATCAAATGATATATCTTTCTTTCTTTCACCGTCCGCCAACCAACACGACAAAAGACTCCCTGGTTGGGATTCAACAATGGCCAGGCTCTGGAAGGGCTGCCGCCCACGACTTTAAGTCCCGCAATCGCTGACGCGAACTCTTTCTGGTTACACAATACGATATCAATACGCTTTTTGGCGTATCATATTATATTGGTATCATATTATGCGCCAGAGCCCCGTACGTATCTGTATGCATTATCTGTGTATGTATTAATGTGTATTGGACTGTATTGGAATATATTGTTAGTGCGTGTTCACATTGAGCAGTTTCCAGTGTAGCCCCTCCCTGAACCCAGATTTCGGCTGTCTCTTCGTTACGATACACATAGACGAGTTCTCCGGGGTCATTGACGTATGACCATCCATTAAGGTGTGTTTCATGCTTGAAAAAAGCCGCCCGACAGCAATGTTCACCCCTGGAATCGCGTGTGATGGAAGGAAGGATGCCCTGGTTACTTCTTGACAAAGTCTGTGAGCACATCGCGTGCTTGTTGGTCACGATGGACTTCAGGATCCCAAACTTTGCTTTCAAACAATGACAGGCAGAATGGAGGACTGAAAGTAGGATAAGTGTAGTCTCTCGTAGACAGACGCAAGCTCGTACCTCGACTCACAAAGGTCCATTCCAAGGTGAAAATAAAGAAGAGGCGAATCAATACAAGGACTATCTAGATTTCTAAGTCTCGGAGTAAGTAGTGCCTCCAGCTCCTGCGCTTCCTGTACTCTATCCAAGCGATAGTACGCAGAAGCGCGCGAACGGGCCAGATATTTTGGGTAGGACACAAAACGCCGGCTGGCAAATCGCAGTGAGGTACAGGCCACAAGAAAAGGGAAGGAATATATTAGGACGTAAAAGTACACATGGTGTACGGGCACGCCGAGTACAGGCAGGCGGGCAAAGTAGTTGCATATACAGACTTATAAGATGTACGACACGAGAGGAGAGATATCGAGATGGAAGAATAGAGAGGAATGGTAAAGAGAAATGTGCGAGGTGGCGTTTCCGTAAACGGTGAGCACTGGTAGTGGGGAATTGGGTCGGGTGGAGATCGTCGGGCGAAGAGGTTGCTGCAAACGAAAAAGAGGCCAGTACACAAATCATTTGATCGCGGCAAAAGAATAGACGATGTGGAACACGAGAAGAGAGTTCAGCGATGAAAGAGGGGTGACGAGGACAACGGGGCGAATCCTCGACAATTCCCAGCAAAAACGAACGGCGATAAGGGAAAAGTCGAAAAAATAATCGTCGCAAAGTACAGCCACATCCCGACGACGACCAGCTCCAGAACGACGAGGAGTAGCGGGGGGCACCCAGAAATCACGCGGGTGGTGCATGCAGGCATTGAGCTCGTGCTGATATATTCGGCAGGAAGATAGAGAGGATAGTAATGAAATGCGAGCTCAGTCGTCCGTCGGTGTATGCACCGACCCATTGGTCCGACGTCCATCCGGCGAGCGACCGACAACGGCCCGGGGTATACAGCGCGCACGGATGAGGGTGAAGAAACGAAAGCTCCCGTAAGCGGGAATGCATGTTCCGCCTTTTCCTTGCTCCTCCGCCCTCTCGCAGCAGGATCAGAGTTCCAGCGAGATCGCGGACATCGCCGAGCTCCGCATGAAGAAGTGCAATACGCGGAGCATGCTGTACCAAACTCGAAGGGCAAGGGCACAAACCCCAGACGGGACGCCCGCGCAGCAGGAACTTGAGGGCCCGAGCTGCCCAGCTCGTCATGGCAAGGAAAACTTGTGTGACACACCTAGTTGCCTGAGAAAACTCCGCACGACCATCTCGTCAAGCCCGCCTGTTCTTGGACGCGGATAGTATTGGGGAGCAGCGCCCTCCGAGAACACGTCCTCTAGAGTTTCGACACGACCGCATTTCTTGATATAGTTGGTTAAGTCGCCCCCGGAGCAATACCTTATGATCAGGTATATGGTGCGATCGGTACGCTGGGGGTAAAGTGAGACCCAGATAATCAGTGAGCCTTCAAGGCGACATACCACGATATCAATGAGCTTGGTAATATGCCGGTGCGAGACGGATTTGAGAATTTGAATCTCGCTCTGCAGGTTCTCGAATAGTTTCGGGGAGAGTTTCTGCCGTGTAAGACGGTCTTTATGGCCACTGATTGGTGGTTATCCTATAAGCGAATGATGACCCAGTTATTGCTGAAGACGAGCGCGTACCTCATGGTACCCCTTGTAGACCGTCGCGAAACTCCCCTTGCCTGTGTCGCTTACAATGACGTACGGTCTCAGCTCTTCATACTCTTCTGTCCGACTCGCAGATGCCGAGCTCGCGCTCGCCGTCCGATTGGTGGCATTAGAAAGAACCATAGATAACGGCAAGGCCAATTGACTCCGCCTGTCTTGATACCGACAAGCGCTTGTGCCAGAGGAAAACAGCAGGTACTGTACTATTTCAATTCGAATGTCACGCGTCACAGCCGATTTCTGAAAACCCTTGCAATAATTTTTTCTCGGATTTTGGAGATTTGTCGGAAAAATTAAAAGTCACGTGCATATTTGAATTGAATGAAATAGTACAGTATCACGCAAAGGACCAGAATCACAGTGAAGCTAGGAGCGAGATGGTGGCTGACAAGAGGGTTCTAGTGCAGTACGCGCCGGAGGCGGAAGGGCAGGGATGCCAAGGGCTCACCCAAACAGGTGCAAACTGCTGCTCTCGAGCTTATGGCGACTCTGGCTGCCGATCGTGCTCGTATCGTAGATATCCAAGCTCAAATTTCCGACCGACAGACCCCACATCGAGACGTGAGGAATGTCATAATGTACCTATAGTTGACTTTGAAAGTCCAGCAAGAGTAATATGGTATTCGATTTAATACAACGACGGCATTTACGATAGTCAGTACGACGACAGATGCATCAGGGAAAACCTCCCCCGGTATTTTGTGATATTTTCGGTGAAAATATCTTGTGGTCACCAAAATTTCGATATTTTGTGAGAATTTCGTGAACTTTGATAAGAATCCTTCAAAAGGTATGCACATTTTGTGAAGGCTTCCACATAATTTTGCACAATTTGTGCCAAGTTTTCATGAAATATTCCATTGCTCACAACTTGCTCACCAGATACCCTGCTTTATATGTAGGATTCAAGAATCAATCCTGATGAGGGTCAAACTTCGAAGTCTCCAAGGCTGGTGCCTGTGTTGCCGACATGAGGGAGAAAATACATTAAACCACTTTGGCACAACCCACCATCTGCAATCTCCCGTGAAGAAATCTCGAACTTCGGATTTCAAGCAGCAGTGAGCAAAATCAGCAAAGAGGCAACGTGAAACAGCGCCCACCCTAAAGTATACAGCACCAGTACGGCACTTGGCTGGGCATCGGCGGCTTGTTTTCGCCGTGTACGGCAACCACATGAACGTGAAACATGGTTGGTTTCGATGCTGTCACAATGATCAAATGCCTCTCTTCCTTTTCCCCCACCTTCCTCCTGTGAGCCTGCCTCATTATCATCATGATCTGCCCACTGTTGCGCATACACACACTCAAGAAAGTCGCAAGATCATTCGCTCATGCTCCTGATGCTCTGGACTACCAGTTTCACGTGGCCGGACGATATCGGTGATCGGTACGGCCCTTCGTTTATCATTTACCATTGTCTTAATCCTCATCTCTGTGCAGCAGACTCCACACTCAGTTACGGTGGTGATGATCCGGATTCGAAATTCCAGTGTCTTCCGACATAGGCAATTTGGTACGTCTCAGTGGGTGTGTCATTTTGTTCATCTGTGTTTTATATCAACTCGTCTCTATGTAGCCCTGAGTCGAAACACGGCTACCAGCATTCCAGGTATTTTTTCTTTGTACACCACGCCGCAACCATGCATGTACTGTCCAATCTTGCTGTACCATCCTGTGACAGTTTGACTGACTTGTATGGCAGATGACTTGGCTTGGCAGGATCTCTAACGCCGCCTCGGCAATCGGCATGGAGTCCAACTCGACACGCCTCTCCTCAGTACTCCTCTACTCGGTATGTCTACTGTGCCACACCCTCCCAATTGTCTTCCTTATCTCTATTTGTGCCGGCCCACTTACTCATTCAGTTTATACAGAACCGTACATTCACCTCCGTGCCCTCCACGGCATCCTCACTGTACCCGGTTTCACACCCTGTCACTGATATTGACTTCAATCAACAGCGCAGCAAGTGGTGGTAAAGGGTGTCTTGTCTTTGGGTGGAGCTCGCGGGTTTGGAGTGTTTTAGCAACGGATTGCAGCTATCATAGCTGTGTGATATTCAAGCCAGTAGTTATTATCAATAGCCATGTACACTAGCTACACTTTGAAAGCAATACAACTTGTTTTCCTCTACCTTCCCTCCATTGAAGTCAGATTCTCCGAGAAATAAGTGGCATAATGTGCGGAAACTTTCGGTAATTTGTGCTCAAAAGTTGCAGAAATTTCACAATTTTCTTCGCCGGGAAGATATTTTCAGTAAATTTGGAAACTGTTGAAACTACTGATATTTTCGAACATTTTATGCGAAAATACCGGAAAATATCTTGGGGGGGTTTCCCTGATGGATTGCGCAGAGGAAGGACCAAAGAAACTCTAAACCGACAGCATTTCCACAACCTCTACCATCGAGGGCGTTCGGCCGGCTGCCGAGCCCAACACCGCTCGAGAATGGCACGAATCCTATCTGGAATCTGCACAGGTTGAGTAGGAAGTGCCTCCAAGGGTGTGATATGGTGGCCGATGGTCTCTGCAATTTTTGGGGGGGCTGGAGACGGTAACGAAGCGTAGGGCGTAGTGTGAGAAGGATGATCTCAGCTGGATTTCAGACCCCAACATATATACTGCCATACACGTTAATTTTTTAGCAAAATGAGATCCGAGTCAGAGCATAAAACGTGCAGGCACTAACTAAGTATCTTGATCCTGAATTTGATAAAGTAGGAACATGGTCGGTGCTACAGAAGTGTGTGGTATGAAAGAAGACGAGAAGCTACACCGAACTTCGGTGAGCTCTACTATCGATCAAGAGTTCCTTCAAAGCCCTCTTCAGCTCAGCAATATGTCCGCCTTTGAAGCCAGCGTCCCTCAGAGTGGTACTGGGTGCCTCGAAAAGCCCCTCCACCGTCTCAAATCCTTCCTCTTCAAGAAGTTTACAGATTTTCTCACTGAGGCTGTATTGTTGGCAAAATTCTGCCACCGTCAAGTTCGGCATGCGAACCTTCTCGTCAATGGATAGAGGCGGCGTCAGAAGATCTGACGCTTGACCTCTTCGCCCGGCGCCACCTTCACGACCGGTGCCGCCTTCACCAGCGATGCCGCCTTGAAATCATAGTATGCAACTTGCATCACCAACTTGAATATCGAGCTGCTTACCAAAAATTCGGGAAAAGAGAGCAGATTCTTCACGGCCGGTACCGCCTTCACCGCCGTTGCCGCCTTCACCGCCGATGCCGCCTTCACCGCCGATGCCGCCTTCACCGCCGATGCCGCCTTCACCGCCGATGCCGCCTTGACCTCTTCGCCCGGCGCCACCTTCACGACCGGTGCCGCCTTCATCGTCCATGCTGCCTTGGAATCATAGTAGGCAGCTTGCATCAACGACTTGAATATCGAGCCGCTTACCAGTAACTTGGGAAAAGAGAGTAGAGTCTTCAAGTGTCCAAGACTCTACCCTAAGACTCGGTCCCTCGCCATGGCCACCAGAGCCGCCTCTGCCACCCAGTCCACCGAGTACTCCTGTGCCTCCTGAGAAAATTGTGAGCCCACGGTTATACGACTTATAACCGTCCATGGACCACCTCTGCCAACTCTCCGACGACGAAGTCCACCATCTTCCCTTGTGCCTCCGACCACCCGTTCGACGGACTTACTGGGGGCTTCTGGTTGTCCAAGGTTCGTATCCCTTTCGTTGTCAGACACCGTGTGATTCGTTTCCGGAGCAGGAGTACTCTTGAGCATTCTGTGGACCTCCTCGGTGGGGATATAGCTGTGGAAGTCGTCTGGGCACCAGTGGTTGGTGGTCAATCTTGCCAGTGCCGGCTTGAACCAGAGCTAGAGTCGTTTAGGAGGTCGCAGGCTGTCAATCAATCGCATCAATCAACCTCATTCGGGCCGTTGCACGGTCGACCTTCTGACTCACGGCAGGTCTCCGCTTCAACCGCGCGCCCATTCACCGGCACCGATCGAGCTGCCCGTTCTTATTGTACGCCGTCGGGGCTTCTCGTTGCCTGTGGACTTGGACTCCTCCTTCCTGTCTTTTCATTCGCACTAGCACCGTCCTTCCTTCTCCATGACCCGTTTTACGCTTCCTTTGTAATTCTGGCCCTCGTCGTGAGAATCCTTCCGCGCCTCTTCCCCCTGTTCTTCTGCATACGGCCACCGTTACCCTCCATCGCTGACTGCGTCGCCTGGGCGTTTGCGTCTTGAGCTCGCTCCTTCCCATTCGCGCGCCACACGCACCGCTCTTCCGTCCACCTACCCCCCCACTCCACCTTGCTCTTTCCCTCTGTTATCCTCCCCTCCCCTCTTCGGTCTCTCTTTATCAGCGTGCGCAGCACTACGAAGACTACGACGCACGGTCTGTCCTCAAGCACCACTGCACCACGTCCTTTCTCGTCGGCTCCGCTGCTCACGCCGGCCAGAGGCACGCACGGCGGTGGAAGTGGGCAGTTGTTTCGTGCGTGGGTGGCGGTCTTTGCCTGTCTTTTCTTTCTTTGCTTTTTTGATTGTGGGGATGCGGAATTTTGGGGGGTTCTCTCTTGCATGTTTCGGTGGGAGAGGTTCTGCGGAGCGGACATTTCCCTGCGTGGGCGGGATGTCGTTTTACGGGGCGGATGCGGAGGTCGTACGTCGCGGTCCCGCGCTTTCCTGTCGCGCGGAGGTCGCCCCAGCCTTGTTGATCCTGCTGCGAGAGGGCTGAGGAGTGGCACCTTGCTGTCTCGCGAAAAGGCGAAACATGCGTTCCTGTGTACAGGAGTTTTCGCCTCTCCATCCACGCCTGCCCCGGTCGTTTTTCGTTGCTCGCTAGATGGACGTCGGACGAATGAGTCAGTGCATACACCGACGGACGACTGAGTTCGCATTTCACTTCGCGTTTCATTGTTATTGCCTCTATCGTCCTGCGGACTATATCAGCACGAGCTCGATACGTCTATGCACCACCCGCGTGGCGAACCACTTCGCTCGACCACCCGAGCCAATTCCGTCCCTACAGATGCTCACCGTCCACGGAAACGCCATCGGCGTCCCCGCCGGATGCCGTCTCATTTTCCGCCAACAAACCATTCGCATCCGGCGGCGGTCACCACTCGGTGGGTATGTACAGGGACCTCCTACGCAGGCCGCGGGTTTTTTCGCTTCTCCCCGTCTTGCGCCCATTGCACACATTTCTCTTTACCATTCCCTTCTATTCCTCCATCCCGATATCTCTCCTCTCGTATCGTACATCTTATATATGCACCTACAACCCGCCACGGACTTCTCCCCTATCTGTGAATTAAAAGTTACAAGCCACATTGATTCCATCCCCCATTTTAGGGAAAGTCAGAGTACTGAATTCCGAGTCGATTCCGGTGTCAATTCTGATTTCGATTCTGGACCACTTCGGAGTCCAGCATCGAGCCAGAGTTAGTTTTTGTTGGGACTGAGAATCGAAATTGTCGATTCTAGAGTTGATTCTGTTCCTCCTCCGGAGCCTCCGGAGGAGGAACAACGATTCTGTTTCGATTCTCGGTTGATTCTGGCATCAGAATCGGTTCAGGATCGATTTCAGAATCGTCTCAGAATCGGCACTGAATCGCCAACTCTGACTTCCCCTGTTGGAATATGGGCCCTCGGGCACATGGCCGAGGCCGGGGATCTCGGGGAAGTAACTGACTCCACCGTGACAGCTGGACTCGGACGGAATATGGTAGCTATAGAACATGCAGGGACATTGGATTATGACTCAAAATGACTGGTAGAATAGTATAAATACAGTACCTACAGGAGGGGAATCCTCACGCGCTCGTACCATCTGGCTTCACCGCCATCTTGTAAATCTTATTTTATTTGACCCGAAACTTTGAGTGAACTGAATGATGGAATACCTTCGAACTGAAACTCAAACATCCATCCAACAAGTACTTAGGTGGAGTCTCACCTACTACTTGCATAGTACCAGCATACAGTCGACGTCACCGGACGAGATTGGACCTGGACATTCAGGGACAGGACAAGTCCCTGAGATGAGCACCGGGATTAGAGCTGGACCCTGATTGTAAGATAATTCCGACAGGGAGACTTGAAACCAAGAAGAGACAGGTGGAGCAAAGTTCGATTACAACGGGGAGACTGGCTTGCAACGGTGCCGGCAGGGTGAATTGCCCGGCGAAATCAACCTTTGCCCGGTGTATAACAAGCGAAGAAACGACATCCCAGCTCCGTATTCTTTATCCACCCCAATGATGGTCTCGCTGCGCGCGAGGTCCGAGTCGTGGTCCCTAGACCCGCGAATCTAGTACGTGGCCGTCAGTGAGGTGGACCGGGTATTGACATTGACGAACCCTCCTATCAGCCCGCGAGTCATCTTGGGACTCGTAATCCCTGGGCTCGGGCTCAACACAGCTCTCCTTGTTCTCTTCGGATACGCCACATGGAATGTAGCGTCGCGACGATACCTAGACCGGGTGAGTTTCCGTTTGCTCACATACGCTTTGGTCGCGCAGTACGTGGATCTTCGCGATCAAGTATAGACGACTGACCATGCTAGTCTCGTCTTTGGTGTTTCATTTGCCATGTCCTCCCTTGCGGGGTACCAGGACTGGCGATGTTCTCTCCTGTCTTTTCTCACCGGTGTATGTCTTTTCGTCCATGTACATTTCGGCACCCGAAGTTCGTCCGCCAACATCAGGAAAACCGTAGCTGAGCCATAGTGTCCACAGTATTCCATAGAACCCATAGCAACTCATAGCACTCTCCAGTGCTATGATAGCACTGGAGAGTGCTATACGGTGGTGCGCCAATCACTATGGAACACTATGGAGCACTATGCCAGAAACGGCGCGCAACCACTATGGACCGCTTGCCGCTGGGAGCTTTTCCTCTCGGTTATTTTCCGTGAGTGCCTGGTATTTCCTATCGACGGCGTGGACCAGCATGATATTGACAAGCAATGAGTATTATTTAAAGTAATGTAAAGCAGATAATTTTGAAAACTTCTAAGCAAGACAAGAACAATGCCAAAGACGGGCCCAACCACCCACCGCGACGCACGCAAAATTAAGCCGGAACGACGGTGTTCAAAGGTCTTGGGAGACTGATGGTTGCGGTTGACCAAGAGCCTGTAAGTAATCCGGTCGGAAGTTCGCGAAGACGCAAGGTGGGGCGACGGATCGCTTAAAGCGACACGTGGCCACCATGTGGCAGCTTTGTTCTTTGTCTCCGACTTCCACCTCCCTTCCAGTCCCTTCCTCAACTTTACTTCTTCCCAGGTCCTTCCCTCGCTGTCGGGCTCCTTATTGTAGTGCGGCAGCCCACCACGCATACGCGCTCGAACGCCGGCCGAGTGGCTAGATCCATTGAAGCTCTGGTGTGTCTGCCCGTCTCCCTCAACCTTCCCTTCTGACGGCGGCGGCGGCCCATACATTCTTCAGGCTCTAGTCTTCGTGCTCCAATACTCGCAGGTGGCGTCCTCTCTGCCCGTCGACCACGTCTACTCGCCACGCTCGATGTCGACCTGCACAATACAACGACATCCATGCGCAATCACAGAGCACAGTCATGGCCCACGTGCGGCCGATGTTATTATGTTTGTCTTGGTGCTGATTATCTATGGTCTGCCCATATAGCGTGATCGTCGAGACGGCGTGGGTGGGCAAGCTCGTGCATCCGGTGGGGATGTCTGGATCGGTGGTAACGGCGCTCGCGTGGTTGGTGTAAAACCACGAAGCGACACTGCGGCAAGCAGTGTATTGTAGCTGAGGTCAGTTTCGCTGTTCCTCTGTTTTTTCCTTCCCACACCGGCACTAAACCATTCGCGAGTACAGCACAGGATCGTCCCGGACACTCAATGGGCCGCACCGAAGAGGCGCAGTACGTACGGTGAACCGGATGCTTGCATTCACAGAGCGCCATTGGGCTATGTTAGCGCGCCGAGCTCGGGATGCGGTTACTCGCACGCCGGATGGCTGTGGTCGATTGCAGTGCAGAGGGGGTGGAGCAAGGAGGATGAGGGTGGTTTGCGCGCGGTGATGTGCCCTATATGGACAGCCGGAGCTGCTACGGGATCTGGCGATGTATTTGGACGAGCAAAGGCAATGGTGGGCATGTAGGAGGTATTACATCTGTATGTTGGTAGAATTAATACTATTGGTTCTGTTTTTCTATTGTTATTGTGGATTGTGGAACGGACGGCAAGCCGGCAGAAAAGCGCTCGCACACAGGCCGGCTCTCCAGCAATAGCCTAGTATCGGCTAGTATCCCATAGTTGTGGCGCGGAGCTGTCAAGCATCCCACAGTGATGTCCTAGTGCTGCATATTGGGGATGTAGCTATGGCTACTAGAAACACTATGGATGCTATGCAGCACTGTCAAACACTGTCAAGTGTCGGCCGGTTTTCCTGATGAACAGTTAACCCTTATGTTCTCTTTGTGCATCTTCTTCTGCATGGCGCTCAACGTCCCGTGAGCCTATAGGCGCTCCATAATTTTAGCTCTGAACATTGCTAGACTGGTGGTCGTGTACAAGATCAGCGGACAAGCGATGGAAAAGTACTACGTTGCCGGGACCGCCCTCGTTTCCCTAATCTGCATGGCACCCCCATACGCATCCGGCAATCTCGGGCATGTTCCAATTCCCACCAAAGTATACGTATAGATTCTTACCTCTCTCTCACGCAGATGGGACTCTGTGAGCAAGACTTGTTGGTTTAATGACGCGGATCCGGCGGCCCGCTTTCGCGGGATCTTCGGCACACAGATATCTTGGATCATCATGGCGGTAGGGGAGTTTGGCGCTTTCCTAATCATTGTCGGGTACCTCGCTATGCATGAGGTGAGACTTTGATTACACGCATTCCATGTGTGACGACAACACAACGACAGCTACACTTGCTGCGGCGCCCTGCACACACTTACTCCTCCGAGGGGGCCGGCTCGACAATCCTGAAGTTCCGAAATATCATCCTGCGCATCGGTGAGCCAACAAAAGAACGAAATAATTGAGAGGACTAACAAACGGGTGTACAGGCCTTTACCCCCTGACATCGTGTCTGCTTAGCATCACTACCGTCGGGATCAACTTGTACGAGTCCCAGAAGCACAAAATAGAGGGCATCAAAATGACGAAGCTCGTATGTGTGCTACTCCTTTTAACCCCCGATTAACCATTTAAATCATCGACATACGCAGGACGCGATATTAACGCTTGTTTGTATGTACGCTTTAATGAGCTTTGTAACACTACATTGATCCACTGTCAACTTCGCGCAGCCATCGCCAACACCGCCGGACGCCCGCTCATCTATGGCCTGCTTGCTGCCACTGATCCGGTGCGTCTCTTTCCGTCTTTTGTCTTTCGCACTTCCTCCTTTCCCCACTTCCATATTATTTTGTTTACCGTGCCCTGCCGTCGTCTTTACTTGTGCAATCCCACGCCGCCGCTCACTAACATCATCATCCAGTCATTCATCCGCGCGTTACATGCCTTGCGCCACCCCGACACTGAGACCGAAACGCAGTTGTGCCGCCGCAGCGACTGCCTTTCCACCATCGTTGAAACACCGCTTACGACCTCGTTCGACGACGGTGAAGCTCTCGATAACGACCATGTACCACAGGAATGCATGCGAGGGCGTGAGAGTCTTGCCGCACCAAATAGCGACTTGGAGGTGGGCAAGAGGTGGCGGTTTTACTCGAGACACAGTACGAGTGGGGCGACGGCGAGTTTATCGATGTGTAAACCGGCATCGAATTCGCCGGCGGTTGACGTCGTGTCCCATATTTGATCTGACTTGCATACATCAGGCGTATACGGCGATTTTCTATATAAAACGCTTGTGCATTAGAGGTTTCGTATTATGTATAAACCACAGAAACTAGAGGTGAGCCAATTTATTTATATGAGAGGCATACCGCATTTGCCACATAGCATCGGCCCTCCTGCGGCGGCGTCATCTGGCGCTTTGATGCGCGTGCACAACGTCGGGTGGCGGTGCAGTGCGTTGTCCCGAATTCACCGCGCTCATTCCTCCCCCATACACGCTTCTAGCACGCACTCAACACCGCAGCAGGCAACATATGTGGCCAAAGAACCCACATTGATATTGTGAGGCGCCAAAAACACCGCGCAGAGCCACAGGATTGCCCCTCGTCGTCGTGGAATTGGCAGAGCGCCTGTGTTTGTGCATGTTACAATGGCATGGCTTTATCTTCCTCTCCTCCTCCCACCTGTACCCGATCCCTGCAGCCCCTCGCCGCCCCGGGTTGGTTGCTCTGCGCAGCCACACAGCTCTCGCTCTGTTGCCACCACCCTGCCCGTCTGCTCCCTGCCTGCTCCCCAATCCGCCCGCACCCGTGCCCCGCCCGCACCTGCGCTCCGCCCGCACCCGTGCCCCGCCCGTGCCTGCGCCTTGCGCCCTCTGCAGCGGGCAGCGACCCCCAGTTGCCACCCGCTCCCACACGCTGGCCCGCTCCCACACGCCGCCCTGCACCCCCATTGCGTGCGCCCCGTTGCCCCGTTGTTACTGCCATGCTCCCGCCGCGCCTGCCGCGTCCGCTCACCCGCCCGCTGCGCCCACTCGCTCGCCCGCCCGACGTGCCCGCCCGCTCGTCGCCTGCCCGACGCGCCCGCCCGCTCACTCACCCGCCGCGCCAGCCCGCCCGCCGTTGTGCCCGCCCGCTTGTCCACCCGACGTGCCCGCCTGCTTGCTTGCTCGCCGTGCCTACCTGTTCGCGATGCCCTGCCGCTCTCTCTATCTTTGCCGCTATCCCACCCGCCGTTTGCAAAACGCGATCAACATCATACTCCTACATTCTCGTAATACCTACCTACGTATTTTTTTTCTGGCAAGCTACACAGTTGGAAAAATCACAATTACTGAAGAGACGAAGAATAAATTCACTATGATCTGGTTTAACATGTGGCCATTCTCGGCAAGCGCGAGCCCCGGCAGCGAGCTACATGTACTGATCGGGTAATGCACGTGCACACGTACACAGCCTCTGGGTACTTGTAAAAATAGCCGCTCAAGTACGATGACGCGGGTGTAATTGTAAAGTACGAGTATCTAACTGCCCTATCCAACAAAGACTTGCATGCCGGTTGAACGGCGCGTCGTTGACCCCTGGTTGAGCAGGTCTGATCTTCTCTATCCCTTAGCTTGACTTGCGCCTAAAAAAACAGTCAGCAAGCTTGAGTGGGCGCAAATGAGTGGAAAATTACTTTTTCTTTGCAACTGGTGCATCGTTCTCCGCTCCCCTCTTCCGTTTCTGCCCAATTGCGTCCCGTTTTGCTGCAGCCCCCTCTCGAATCTCGACCATCGTCCTCTTCTTCGGTGGCTCGTAGTTCTTGACGTGCCGTCTGGCTCGAGGACCGAGAACTTCAGGCTCCGTGGGCGGCCCTCTCGCACCAAGAGCCGCAGGCTCGGCATGCAATGACTCGTGTCCCGCTGGCGGTGGTGGAAAGGCGAATATCCCGTGGTCACGACGCCTAGCTTCTCTGGCGGCAGCAGCATCGCGCTCTTTCTCGAATGCTCTGATTTCGAGCATGCGCGCCCGCGGAATCGGTGCGACCGCCTGGCTGTTTGCACTGGCTGGGTTCCCAACCCCCAGCGCATCTGGGCCCTCCTCTTCCTCGTGTGCCATCATCTCCCCTTCACCGTTGCCCGTATGCTGACCGCGCCCGCCGCCGCCGCGCCCACCGCGCCTGCCCCGCCCACCCCTCGCACCCCGCCCGCCACCACGCCCATCACGCCCACCACGTGTACTAGGCAGTCCCTTCGGCGCATTGGACATCGGTCGGGACTCCGGGAAATCGTCGGGAGTCAGTGTCGTCATGGAGACATTGAGTGTGGCCATAGGCGATGCTGCAGTCCCCGACGCATGTGGTGCAGCTGTCTGGACAGATAGCCCCAGTGGCGACGAAGTCGTCACTGCAGACCCTTGCCTGACCCCCGCTGGAGTAGCTCGCAAGGATGCCGGCAGAGGGTTGGGAGGAGTGAGAGAAGATGTGGGAGGGCGCAGAAACGAAGGTGTTGCTGGGTGTGAGAGTGCTCCACCCACGAAAAGGTTGGGAGGAGAAGGAGGAGAAGGTGGGCACGGAGACGAAGGCGTTACTGAGGGCGAGAGTGCTCCACCCGCACCCAGTGAGAGGGGCAGAGGTGTCGTGGGCGTGGTGGGGGTCGTTCCGGCTGCATCCCCGGGTGTTGTGCGCGTTGCCTCGGCAACATGCAACGGTTTTGGGTACAGGGGTGTCATGGGCATTGCGGGTGTCGATCCAGCACGATCTGCGCCGCGGAACAAGGGTTGGGGCAACGGCCGACTCGCAGGGCCGAGGCGAGGTACAGCATGCGGCGCAGGGCGAGAAAAAGCCGCCAAAGACAAGATGGCCATCGCGGGTATTGCCGGCACCACTGCCGCTGCCTGAGGCGGGAGGGAATCATGCAGCCCGCCAACAACAGCAGGCATCGGGGGCACCGCATGTGTCGCTTCAGCTTCTTGAGAGGGGCGTGGATTGGCAGGCGGAGTAGCCGCCAAAGGTGTCGTCGGTGTCGCTACGGCTGTATAAGAGGGACGGGTATCGGACCTGTCAAACACGAAGTCCTTGACGAAGGACGATAAGCCGGCACGCGACGGCGAGTCCGCAGTGAGGGGTCTCAGGTCTGGGAACACCGCCTGAGGCTCCGGCCATTCCTCGTTCTGGGAGGGCAGTTGCAAGGGCCAGCTGAGATCGCCGTAGCTAGAATTCCAGGAGTAATCGTCTCCCGGATCTAGACCGCCTTCCAGATCTTGGAGGCTGTGATTCGCCAGTGAATCGATCCTGTACAGACTCTTGTCTGCCAGAGTTTGGAGGGCGTCATCCGTGAGCTGCAAGAGAGGCACATCCGCAGACACAGCAGCAGCAGCGGGCTCCGGAGTGGAAACTATCGGGGCAGGTGTAATGGCAGATGCGATAATGGGGGTCGCGGTGACCTTTTTCTTTGCGCGCTTGCACGGCTTTCTCGCTGTCAGGGTCGGAGTGGGCGCCTGGGAAAGAGTTGTGTCCTCGGCGTCCTGAACGGTCAGCGTGCGCTCTCGCCGAGTCTGGTGATCTGGTGCGAGTTTTAGCCAGAGATAACAGAAATGGCGGAATAGCTACCAAAGACCGCCTTCCCGAACTGCTGAAGGGGTTTGATGACGTTGGGCTCCCATCCAGTCAGTGCTTCGTCGAGGCTTTGACCAGTAGGAGTTACACCATGGCAGTAGCTGAGAAAGAGGTCGAATAAGTGATTGAAAGTTGTTTGCTGGATTACGTTACCTCTGTGTCGCAATCTGCCCATTTCGGTTTGGCATTGGCCCTGTCAACACCGTCCCTCCAACCCAACCAGTCAAATCGGTTATTGCTCCATGGACGCCCTTCAGGATTGCACCCAAATTGTTCAAGCCCCTGAAATCCCACATTTAGCCAAACCGTTCATATCGGACTCGAAATCAGAGCTTACAATTGAAACTCCTCGGGCGTCTCTGCCTTGCCCATCTTGATGCCAGGCTTAGGTACTTGCGTCATGTACAGCTCCTCCACTGCCGCTTTCTCCTCGACGGACGCTTGCGCAAACTGGTCTTGCCTCACACGCCGGAAGATGGACATCTGCTCCCGTTTTCCACCTCTAATGCGCTCCTGGCGTTCTTCCGTGGTCTCCTCTTCGTCTGAGACACCCATGGCACAGTCGAAATCGCTTTGTCGAAGAGCTTCTTTCATAATATCGGTGTTACGCTGCTGCCAGATCTCAATACGTTGGGATTTTCGACCACGTTTCTTTCCAGCCAGAGCCGCTATGACCTCCTTCAGCGCGTCCGAAGTTCCCGAAGTCGAAGCCGTCCCGTTCAGGTGCTTCTTCTCTTTTTGGGATCGATTATTGTACCAATTGTGAATGGACTGAACGGTCACAGTAAGTAATGCTCCGAATCAAAATGCCTCTGAATGCATTCACCTTGCTAACTTTCTGCTGGGCTGCACCAATCGCTGTTTGATGCTCCTCAGAAACACCCGAATCTTCGATTGACACGCCCTCTGTATCCAGTATCGGGAGTCCGAGCTCTACCTCCACCTTCCACTTGGCGAAGTACCCTTTTTCGACCTTTGCCCAGAATTTTTTCAAGTTCGGCTGGGCTTCCTGAAATTCGGCGAGATGGGACTCCAGGTATTCGAGTTTTTCTGCAGCAAGCGGGCTGCGCCTCCCTCGCGGCATGATATGGCAGCACTGATTCGCAGAAAAATGTCGGTGTCTAGGGCAGTCACAGGAGTATTTGAGACGCGAGGCAAAGGAAAAATACGAAGGACAGGAAGGGCGAATATGATCCAAGTCAGAAAACGGGCACTGCAGAGAGTCCACTTTCGTGCTCAATTTCACAGTTGTATTTTCTCAAAGCAACCTAATTCAGGTGTTTTTCGTAGGCAATTATTTGATATCCCCGCAACAATCGCTCGCCTCAGGAAAACAGGCACTGCAGAGTCCACTTTTGTGCTCAATTTCACAGTCGTATTTTCTCAAAGCAACCTAATTCAGGTGTTTTTCATAGGCAATAATTGATATCCCCGCAAGAATTGCTCGCCTCAGAAGAAACCCACTTGAGATGCAGATCCCTATCTATCTGTAAGTCTAAATGGAGCCCATCTCGTATCGGTTGATCTCACATTCTTAGGCGCAGCGGTGCCCGCATGACGGCGACGTGCGTGCTCTTGCGACACGAGGATAAGCTCTACCCCCGCTATAAACTCGGCAGCTCATATGCCGCCCTATATCTTCAATTTCGAAATCCACACCCATATTCACCACTTTCTCTCTGCTACCAATACAATGACTGAGTCGACCACTGCGCCCAGCACCTCCACCTCTACTGAGCTGGAGGTGCTGGTCGCACTTGTTGGCCGCCTGTCCGCTGCCTCTATGGAAGCGATGCGACTCGCCGTCGAGGTACAAGGTATGTCCGTCAATTACCCCTGGCTCTGTCTCACCTTTGTCTTTCTCCAGCCAGATTGCCCGCAGTTGTGGCTGGGGAACGCGCTGCTGCTACTGCTGCTGCCGATGCTGCTGCTGCGGCCGCAGCCGCCGCTGAACTCACCGCCGACCCAGTCTGGGTCCGTGGTGTCCCCAAGACTCCCGCCGAAATTGTGGCCCAGTATCCGGAGGGCTCAGGGGAGACCTGGTACGTGGTTATACGTGGCCGTGAGCCTGGTTTCTATCGCACCTCGTACGTTCCTCTACTTCATCTATACATTAATTCTCAATTTCTTGCTTGTTTCTGTAGTGCGGAGGCTGACAGGGTCTGCAACGGCGTCCCCAACCAGCTGAAGGAGAAGAAGAAGAGTCGCCGTGATGCCATCGCTTGGTACCGTTCCCTCTACGAGGGACCCGACGGCGAGGGCGTACAGAAATGGACGGAGGCATAGTTTACTTTTTGCATACAGAGATGTATGCAGGCGTAGTTTCTTGTATAGACCAATTGCCTTTTTCCGTCCAGACGTCTTCCCAAATTATCTCAAAAACTGAAAATATTTCATAAATAAAATCGTAACAGTACAAATTCGAGTATTTAATTTGCCAGGCTACCCGACTGCATGTGCTCATCAAGATAATCAAGAAAGCTCGGCAGCCGTTGCTGTGGGTCTGGACTCAAACTCGATATTCCCAAGTGTGACGGTGACGGCGTTGCAAACCGTAGTGTCTGGCGGGGGGGAACTATGCTGGTCAGCCGTGAGGGTATCTGGTGAGAAAAAATGGGTGCCGACGTTGCAGTGTGAATGTGATCTGGGACGCAATCCGAAACGGAACCGTCTCCTTGATGGGCCGCCACTTCGGAAATGGTTCTGGAAGTCTAAAATTCCAGCCCCATCTGGAGTCTGTGGAAAAACTCACCGCGCCCCCAATTGGTGTTCCGGTTCCTCCTCCGATGAGAATGGATGATCATCATATCCAAAGGCACTGTAATCATCAGTATTCGTGGTGTATTAAGCCGGCACGGAAAAACAATGTACCCATAGTCAATGTCATCGAACGGGTCCTTAGGCGCACTGGATTAGATATACATGAGTCTCGGCCCAACTGCGACAAGAAAACTTGCCTGGAAGATTTGTGGAACGGAAGTTCCTGGATGACCACCTTCGCACCCGCCTGCCGCATCGAGGTCAGCGTCTCCGATGCCTCGCGCTCGGCGTCAGTGAGCATGTTCAAATTCTTCGCAGTGCCAGCCGACGTGTCTTCTGAAAAGGTACCTGAATCATCTTGCAACTCACTTGCACGCGTTAATATCTTCTTCGCTGACTTATTTCGCGGTTTATCGGATTTACGCCGTCTGGCCTTGATTGCGGCACTAGAATACAGCCACTTGTCAGTAATTCTGGTTGGGTTCCAGTGTTGCTCACCGTTTTTCTGCCATTTGGATTCGTCGTTTCTCTCGAATAACCTCCGCGCTAAAAAAAAAGATCAGAATCATCGAGGCCACTACTTTCAATACTCGCACTTTTTCCGGTAGTGAATCGCAGCTGCATCCCTTTTTTTCTGACTTGCCGTCATTTCACTGCACAAGGTAAGAAAGACGACAGCGCAATTGGAAAGAGTCAACACACCTTGTCTCGCCATCTGTTGTTGCTTCACACACATCCATTTTCTTGTTTTTTCTGGGGCGGCTCATCGTGATGGTTGTTAGAGACTAAAGCTGGTCAGTGAATATACACAACCCTACCGGAATATTGCTTATTACCACCAGGTTTTCAAAATGGTTGAGTGCGGTGTTGTGGTACCTACGTGAATCTGGAGTGAGAAGACACGGTGTCGAGGGATTGGGCCCGCCACTAACCTTATATTGGTGTCGAGTCCTTGACTGCCAGGTCCCAGGTGTGGGTCTGAGGCAGCACAAAGAAAGGAGCCGGCAAGAAATGAGGGAGCGAGTGACGGGAAGGAAGACATGATCTTCATGATGCACTGATTGACAGCACGGAGCGATCAATCCGGGCGCCTGAACGGGCGCTTCGTAACAGGAACATGAAAGTTCAATTGGTATTGCCACAACACCCACCTTTTCAAAAGAATAGAGAGACACATCTTTAGATAATATCATTCCACACGCTCTGGTCTCCATAAACTAGGCGATGTCCGAAATTTCAGCTCCATGCTGTCCAAACTCGGCCCAATTTCGTCTGGTCTCAATACACACATCATAGTGCTCTTGGGAAGCACCTTGAGGGCAGATAAACACTGGAGGGGATTATCAGCACTCAGATGGATACAAAACTTGGAGAACAGACAAAGCTATAGCACCGAATTATCAAGACACTCCCCGAGATCTTTTGGTCATTTCGGCCAAGGAAGTTGAGATTGGTTCCAGAGAAATGATTTCTGGCGTGAGAACCGAGTCTTTTATCAGGCTAAGCCGCACAATTGGTGGCAGAGGTCGCTGGAAATGCCGAGACATCACCAAATTCGATGAGTGAAGAAATAGGCATTGGTGGCCAATATGAATGGTCCTGTATCTTTGGAAGCGTATTAATATCAGTTATGTGCCGATTCTGAGCAGAAAACAAGAATAAAGACCATTGAATCGTTGAGGAGTGGTGGTTCGAAGCTAGAAATAATCCGGCACCGCCACTGATTGACATAGAAGTGGACCATCAATTTCGGAAGGAACACGGAAATCTTGTTCCTCAAGCACTTGCACCATCATTTCAGCGACTCTGAAGAGGCAGACTTTCAAAAAATACCCTTCCACACCTCTGAATGTGCACAGACTGACAAATTTGACCAGGTTCAATAGTAGACCGGTCAAACTCGGTGCCATGATATTGGGGGCTGAGAAACCATTTCAACGGACTAAACTGTGTCCTTTGCAGAATCATTGGATAATGGGAGGTGTGATCCGGTGTTTCCACATGTGCGAATACAATAGCTAATTTATTCAGTGTGTGGTCAACAAAAAAGATAAATTCACATTTCGCTATAATGCCAGCTTATACATGACACTGAGCATGAACTGTTCGGGAAAGAAGCTATTGAATGTGTCCTTCTCGACTTTTTGCATTATATTTGCCCAACCAATCATATGGTAGCTCTGAATTGAGTAACAAACCTTAAGAATGTCGGTGCTCGTTCTGGATGGATTCTGAGCCCAGGAGGTGTGGAAAATGAGATTTGGGGTCGCCATAAGTGTCCGAACAACATATATCAAAATCAGAACAATTTTTTTTTGGCCATTTTTTCGACATGTTTTGGAATTTCCGGGACATGTACATGGTCTGAGCGCATATTGGACCTCCAACGAGATAGATATAGCATCTAGATTACCTATTCACCCATTCAAACTGGGGTAATATCAGGGAATACGGCGTAGTTGATCAAGAAGGTCCCGGATTTGGTCCAAGTTTCAAACTTGTTGGGCACCGGAAAGTTGGTTGAAGTTGCGTCCACTTCAGTCCGACACAAGTATTTCCACATCACTGGTTTCCCTGGCTGTAACTTTGATCAATGTTGTTGGTACATACTAGAGGGTGTCTGTGAGTATTTTTATAGATTTATTTGGGCTTTCTGGATGTTGCCAGGAACGAAACTTTGCGAGGAGGTCAAAATTTGGCGGGAGTCGGTGTTGATACAGAAATATAATATTCTTTGCCAGGGGAATTTGGTTGAAAATTGCAAGGGGTGTGTGGGCAGTATGCATATTGCATACGAGAGTCGCAATCAGTGGCTCGGGCACGAAACAAGCACCCCAGGTTCGAAGGTTGGTGCAGCTCCGAGATGTCCGAAACTGGTGCGCACTGCCGGACCAATAAGATTGGCCCATCAATGTGTGCGCTTAACAGGCGCTAAACGGTAGGAACACCAAAATCATTTTTCTTTAGCACACTCTTTGAACTTCACGAAATTCTGGAGGGACAGATTATTCTGTAATGTGTTTCCGCAGCTGCTGGAGGGCACAAATTCGGGAATTTAACCAATTGCAATCCTGTACCGCAGGCCGTTCGGTTTGTTCATGGCTTGATTGTGCCAAAGCCTTCTTGCTTCTCACCACCGCTCGTCCTGTCCCCCAGCCTCTTTGCTCTGCCCATTCCCTCCCTGGTTTTCTCTCCCCGATCTCCCACGGCTTGTTCTAGATGCACCCGTCGGCAGGGCGTTTGCGATGTGCCATATCTGGAATTCTTTTGATCACATCAGCCATGTATTCTGGTTTTCTTCTACCATGAGCTACAACTTGCGGGACCCTGAGCAGCGTGCAATTGCCATGGACCGCTTTGCAGCGGGGATCAAACCCACGATGCGCCCTGCGCATGCAGTCCGGAGACGTCGTGTAGAGCGAGCAAGTACGTGTTCTTTCAAAAGCTCAATCTTGTCGACGTTCCCTTATTTTTTTCCTAGCGGAATTGACCCGGCAGCGACATGAGGCCAAGACAATTCACCGGGTACACGTTGAAGGCACTAGTGCCCCAAAGCCTGCGTACGGTGTGTATATCCCATCCGATGTGTAAGTCCATTCTCTCATGGTTTGGCTATGACAGGGGAACCAGCCAGTGATGCACGCCAGGAAAGGATTGGTAAATACTCTACTCCTCTGCCGAATGTTCAACAATCGTTTTGTTAACAATTGGCTTTCAGATTTCTTGGCCAAGCTCCGTGCTCCCAAGAGTCAGACCCCTCAGCCACCTGCTCTCTCGCCCTCCTCCCCGCCTCCTCCATCGTCCATACCCCAGGTTTTCATCAAGTATACACCCTACAACAACACGGATCGCCAGAAAATTCGGGAAAAGCTGTACCGGGCTGCTCTTCTAGAACCGGTGGCCGCGCAGATCGTTGAGGTTGGTGCCACCAAGAGAAGTCGGGAGAGGGCGGAGGTCGGGCCTGCACCTCACGGATTCGAGTATGTACAAGTCGGGTATGCTCGGGCTCAATTCCTGCTCAACTTTGACTTATTTTCTAACAGGGAAAGCGTTTTTCTGACAGCCATCGAGGGTAACGGGTCTATGATGTATGTCGGGGCCTCTGATAGCATCTTTGTGGTGTATAGTTAATAATATTTATTATCTGAATATGCGCGACTGCCCCGTTCGTCCCCAAAATTGGCACACAACTCATCAAGATTTGATCCCTTTCTTGCCTATTCCGAAGTCTTCCACATTGATGTCTTGTTCTCTGCGTCTCAATTCTAACTCACTCGCAGTTTCCCCGGCTGTAAATAAATTAGCAAGTGTAAGCGACTGTAAGCGAGGTGACGATGTGTCAATCCCATGTGGCCGGCAACAGACGGCAACGGCATGTTGATCATTGATTTCCGGGATTGCGGGCGCAATGCTAAAGGATAACCCGCACCGGAAGGAATAATCACTCCCGCATCCTTGACGATGTGTCGATCCCATGCAACGGCATGTGGATCCAAGATGGACAGCACAAGCAACAAACGACATGTGGATCCAGCATGGACAGCCGTGAGAAATACAGGCTGTGATTTCCAGGCGAACATCGGTCCCGCAATGTCGCTTGCGCTGTCCAGGCGGATCGAATTCTGCCTCAAAATTTAATACTTGAGTCCTTCTCCCACTATAGAGGTTATTGGCAACTGATGTAATATTCTTCACCGATGAATTTTGGCTGGAGGTTTAATACGAAACGGCCAAAGATCCGAGAAATCTGGGCCCCGATCCATGATGCAAAGCATCAAAATTTGGGCGGAACCTCCGCATATTTAGCCGAGGCGTGCGTCATTGTTGTACTTTATGGCACTTTTCCACATCTTCGCGGTCATCTGACTGGATTCAATGCGCTCGCTCCGGCCGGAGCACTCTGGACGACAGCTACGCGACGAAAATTGCATTGAAATATTTGGACGGGTCCACAGTTCAAACTGGCATTTAAGTTAATGTAAAAAAAAATCGTATTTCATCAGTTGCCAATAACCTCTTATGCCGTTTACACACTGATTGTTAGGAAGCAAAATATCTTGGTATCGGCCATCCTAAGCCGGTCGCTGAGGTTGGCACCATGCCAAGCCACGATCGACACGACTGATGGGTACAACCATCAGCAATCTCTCTGTCACGTCGCATCGCTCCGACCATCGCACTGGAACAAGACCCGGCCGGAACATATGACCATCGCACTTGAACAGATTGTGCAGGCCCCACCCCAAACTTGAAATTCATTCTGTATCCAATTGATCACTCTTGGTACATGTATTTTTGCGACAATTTGCAAAGTCGCTATCGCCAGGAGCGAGTTATAAAACCCGACAGCCTCAGGTCCAAGTTCTCATGTCCCAAAAGCCTGCCTATCTGCCGTCCTCGCCAAACGATTTGCCAATCAATAACACCATGACCTCTCGTGCCGGTAAGTCATATCTGTCCTCACTCCGCCCCTGGAGCGGATGGTTCTGTGTTCTCCCTCCGCCCTTGGAGTCTTTGTCTCGTTGTGCACACTCCGCCCCTGGAGCGCCTCGTTCAAACTGTCTGCATCTCCGCCCCTGGAGCCATGACTGATTTCATGTTATTCTCGTTTCCAGGTACACTCCGGTCCGGAAAGGAGTTCTCTCCCCATGGGCCTATTATTCTCCACGATTTCGACATTCTCCAACACCATGTTGCCCACGCCGCTAAGAACAACGTTACCGAAAACGCCTTGGACGATCACCCTGTCTCTGTACCTTCCCGGCGTGAACGCACGGCTGCACGGCACCCTCCTCCTCGGTCGCGCTCAGAGTCGCCCCGTCGCTCTGCGCGGCTAGCTCCCCCGGTCAACACATCGATAGATCGCGCGGCCCGCACACGCGCTGCGCATCGGGCCCACGAACAGACCCGGTCGGGGACTTCGCTCAAGCTTGTCGTTCGCAAGCGTATTGCCAACGCCCACCCCATCAGCATTCACACCACCCCGGATGATTATCCGGTGACCTCAACCGGCTGGAGCGGGATCCGCAACGCCAACCCTTCGGTCGAGCCTCGGGAGTATACGATCGCCGAACTTGTGAGGGACCACGGGATGACTGTTTTGCCCTGGGATGGTTGGTGCGGTTGCTCACTTTTCAATTCTAATTTGTTCTCATGCAACGTCTAGCCTACCACGCCCACTTGTAGACAAGGAAGATCGCGTCATTGCCGTCCTTGGAGGTCGACCCAATGACGAGAAATACCTTCGACTCACCCAGGACGCCGCCGCCGAAATTGAAAAAGCTCGTGCGCAGCTCAACTTCCGCCCTGAACAGCAGTCTGGCCGTCGTGGGGACTTCTTCTCAGCCAGTGTAGGGCCTTCTTTTGGTGGTGGGCAACAGGTGCGTGCCAGGGCTTTTGCATCTTTAGTGGAGCGATTTTAATGGCGCCCGTATCCTTAGGTCCCAGGCAACCTTGTTGTTAGCCGTGGAATTTCCGATATTTTTCAGTATCTCTTTGCCTTGGAGTGCTTCTTCCGGATCGCGGGCTTTGCCAATGGTGTGTAACGCCACCCGAATGGTTTTCTCTCCCTCACTCATCAACCCAGGCCTGTTCCGTGCATGGAATCCGTCCGTCCACTCACATTATGTTACCGTCCTCGATACCCTCACCCGTGAATATCCTGACCTCCGCCGCAACTTCGAACGCCGCTTCTCTGCCTTTGCCGCCGCCACTATAAATTTTGGTCCGTCGACGGTGACCCTCCCGCACACGGACGCCCTCAACCTCGCCTGGGGCTGGTGTGCTATCACTGCGCTTGGGGATTTTAATCCGGATCTAGGCGGCCATCTTGTCCTTTGGGACCTTCGCCTTATCATCCGCTTTCCACCGGGCTCTACCATCCTTATCCCATCGGCTCTTCTCTGCCACTCCAATATTGGCATTGGACCTGATGAGCACCGCTACTCGTTCACACAGTACTCGGCTGCTGGGCTTTTTCGATGGGTCGCCAACGGCTTCCGCACCGATCGCGCCGTCGAGGAGGAAATTCAGGGGGACGATGGGGCGCAGGCCGAACGTGCACAGGCGCGGAGCACGCGATGGGAGATGGGAATTAATAGCTTCAGGCGTTTGAATGGAACCGGTGGTAGTGGCTCCAGAACCGTATGATATTTCTTTCGCATATTTATGGACGCCTTTTTGTTACGTTCCCAAATTCCATAGTTTCATCCCGGTATTTTTTGGACTTTTAGTTTGGACTTTTGCGTCCCTGCAATATCGATTGAGTGCCCGACCCTTCCAACATGGGTTATCAATACGCGAATAACTGCACAGCCATTGTAATCAGCGGTGCGCATGCCAAATAGTGGGGACGGAATTTGATCCGGAAAACCAGGCGAACAGGAGACTCGCAACATCCTTCTGTGAGTTTTCGTTTTTTTATTCTTGTTGAATTGATTTGGCCATTGAATAGGCCTCGTTCAACAAGGTTGTCGACCGGATGGTTGAGTGCATCGGGTACATCTTCACCCTTCGACGTTTGGCTATCAAGTCCATGTACACCGCTGAGGAGGCACACACCATCCGTGACAAAATTTATCGATCATATTCAATGCAACACTTGGTGAACTTCAAACAGCTGCTCATTGCTACCCGACACGAGTTGATGGAATGGCCCAACGTTTTGGAGAGTGCCGAGTTAAATATTAAACCCTTACCGTGTACTGTCCCCCACCAGGGATTTTATTGATAGCAGACTTGGTGCTTGTCGTCCACTCAATCATTAATTGAAAAGTCATGTAAGCCATATGACTAAGCTTCTGCCCTCAAGGGCAGTCATGTGCCTTAGATTTCGATGATTGCTTGTCGTCCAAACATTGCAATCTTATCAAGTCTGAGATCTTGATGTCGAGTTCTCTATGCTAGGTTATCTATGCTTTACTGTCCCTACACCCTCTGGATGGTGCCCTCGACACCTGGCGTATGGTGGCCTCGAAAAGCCGGACTGATGACCTACCTGCCGGCGCTCTCACTCTTTACCTGCATTGATGGATCTGTGCATCTGTGGTAGAGTGGACCAAAGTAACAACTCGACAGCTGACGCACCTCTGATTTGAATAACTGAAAACCTTTCCTCTCCCCTTCTCTCCCAACGAATTGCTCTCCTCGCGACTAAATTCCGGCTATGAAACGCAAAAAAAACTGGTTCGATGGCGACCACGCTGGTCTCAGACAGCGACAGCGACCACGAGGATGCCCTCCCACGTAGCCGGGAGGAGGGCTTGTTCCACCGTGGGATACGCACAGACGCACAAGGCCGAACCCATGCTGCAATGACTCGGGTGGCCGTGCCAGCCTCTCCTGTCAAGAGACCACCCCAGCGCGACATGCTGGAATTCGATGTGTCACCGATGCCAAATTGGGACATCGGCAACGGTGGAGGTGCCGATTCTCCCTTTCCGTTTTCCGGAGAGGAATCCTTCGCCTTTGACGAGGGCCATCCATTGGATCCAGGGCGTCGCAAAGAGCGGGATTCTGTGAGTCGCTGCTGATCATTTTTTTTTCTTCCCTGGGAAGCTGACAATAGATGATAAGGATCATCCGATGGCGCAGTGGGTTACAGGCTGCCGCGAGCGCTTCCTGGACGAAATGCTGCGCCTTGAGGGGCGCGGCGATCAGCGATACCAGACGAAATGCGGAAATTGTCCCGTAGACACGACTGAAGCGCGCTATCGATGCAAGGACTGTTTTTCCGATGTGCTCTTCTGTCAGGCTTGCCTCGTTGCGTTACATATGGATAATCCCCTGCATCGAGTTGAGGTGATTTCTTCTGTTCCACCGCGATAAGTCGAGACTGAATCTCTGTCAGATCTGGAACGACAACGCGTTTTTCGAGGTTATCAATTTGAAGTCCCTTGGACTTCGGATTCAGCTCGGGCACGGACGTAATGGAACGTGCCCCGGCACTCTGGTGAAGAGGGCAAAGGCCAGGGCAGCACCAGCTCAGGCGGACGTACCTGAGGTTACGGCAGCGACGGCCAGGGGAGATGAAGAGAGGGAGGAGGCTGCTGCCAAGTCCGAAAAGGGGTTGCGAGACGACTTCTGTATTGTCGACTCGAGTGGCGTTCACGAGGTCGGACTTGATTTCTGCAGCTGCTCCCTGGCTGAGCCCCACGACATACAACTCTTGCGCGCTCGCCTGTATCCCGCGACAACAACAAACCCCGCCACAGCGGCCACATTTCGTGTTCTGCGGGACTTTCACCTCCTCTCGCTGGAGGCAAAATGCTCGGCGCACCACTTCTATAATAAGCTGGCACGCCAGACCAACAATAGCGGCGTTTTCCAGCCCCGTGTGAGTCTGATGTTTGACGCCCAGTATAGTAAATCTGACTCTGATTTCAAGACGCGTTACAACGAATTCCGCCGAATGACAAGGCAATGGCGCCATCTCCAGATGCTAAAGCGAGCTGGGCGTGGCCATGCTACTGAAGGAATCGCAGGAACGAAGGCAGGGGAGTGCGCGCTGCTGTGTCCAGCATGCCCCCAGCCGGGAAAGAACCTCCCGCGCGATGGCTCGTGGAGATATGTTCCGCGGGAGCGACGGTTCCTATACGCGCTGTTTCTCGCACTAGATGCAAACTTCCGTATGAAAAGGAAGGACGTGTCAAGCGAGGCAGAAGATCCATCGTTGGGTGACGGCATTGCCTTCTTCTCTCAAGTGGAGGCTTACATGGCCCACCTGGAGAAGCACTGGGATCTTGAGCAGGAGGTACGCCTTCTTTCTCGCCAATAAAATCTTTCGCTCATTTCCTTTTTTAGAAAAGTACTTGCGTCGCACATGATGCAGTCGATGAGCCTGACAGGGAGGCCCATGGGACGGCAGCATCAGGGATCGGCACAGTGGACTGTGCGCGCCACAATATGAAGCGCCCGAATGCAGTGGGGGACCTGCAGAAGGGGGAAAAGTAATTTTTTTTCTCCATCCGGAAGGGAATCGGCTGACGATATAAATGGTAGGTATATAAACATGGATTACATGCTGTGGAAGAGTCTCGAAAGCTACGATGACCTTGTCGAGCTCTTCATCTCCTACGACATTGTGTGCCAGTGGCACAAGAACATCTGGACGCGCCTCGCGTCTTACAATCCGGAGCTACGCATGCGCGGGGTGAAGCGCTACTATGTGTGGCTAATCCCTAAATTTCATTTACCGGCACACATTGAGGCATGCAACATCCTCTTCTCCTTCAATCTCACACCACACGTCGGGCAAACGGACGGCGAGGCGCCGGAGCGAGGCTGGGCGAACGCCAACCCTCTCGCGACCAGCACAAAGGAGATGGGACCTGGCGCACGGCGAGACGCTCTTGATGATCACTTCAACGATTGGAACCACAAGAAGATCGTGGGGTTGGGGAGCTTTTTATTGGAGAGAGGGAAGAAGGCCGTTGCGAACATGATGACCCATCGCCTGGAGTTAACGGAGGCCGAGGAGGGGCTACCAGAGGACATAGTGGCAGCGTGGGCGACGGAGATGGAGTTGTGGGAGGCGGATTCGGCGAACCCCAATCCTTTCAAGGTCGCGGAGAAGCCGGAGGGGCTTTTCGCCATCCGCGGACGGCTGGCAGATGAGGCGGTGACGGCGGTGGCGGGAGATGAGGCAGATGATGTACGGGGGGATCTGCATGCCCACGAGATGGTTGATATGGGACTGCAGCTCGAGGAGCAGCAGCGCGACCTTGCGGTCGATTCTGCAGCCATCAAGCTGCATGCCACAGACCGTCAGAAGACGGCTTTGTTGGAGCGGTCCAACAAACTGGGGCGGAAGATCACGGAGTGGCTCAAGATCCGGGAGTCCTTCACCCCGATGGTGGCTACATTGCGCACGGAGGAGGACGCTGCTCGTGCGCGGGGAGCTCGTCTTCAGCCTACACCAGCTCTTCCCGTCCATGCGGTCAAGCTGTGGTTACCGTCGCGGTTGGCAGTTACGCCCAGCATCAGCGTGAAGCGGAGCCATGCTCAATATGAGTTCGAGCTGCGGGTAGGGCACGCTCACGCTGCTTTGGAGGAACTGCGTCGCCTCCTGCTCGTCCGGACAGCCAAATACCAATACAAGGATCAGTTCCAGCGCGGGGTGGCTGCCAACACACGTGCGAATACCTCCATTGCAAATGTCGACGAGCGCATCCGACGGACAGCAGCGCAGTACCGAGTCGCCCGTCTCGCCCTCGTCAGCTTAGGGCCCATTCTGGAGGAGACAGATTGGAAGCTCAAGCTTCGCCCCCTTTCCCAGGACGACGTGCGACAGCGACCCCGTGCCACATTCAGCGACCCGGAGCACAAGACACGGAAGAAGCGCAGGAAGAAAGACACACCAGCGCAGGCTGCGGAGGCGCTGCGGAAGAAGAAGGAGGAGGAACGGAGTGCTTCTTGGATATGGCTTGCGCAGTTATCCGAGGAGGAGGGCTCGCAGACGGGTATGGCGGAGGCGTTGCGGATTGAGTGGGCGAAGACGAGGGCAAGAGCGTGGAGGTGGACGGAGGAAGTGGATTTGGTGGAGGAGGAGATGCGGCGGGTCCTCGAGTTTCAGAGGTGGAAGGCGGAGTGGTGGATGGGCCTCATGAATCAGCACCCATCGGCAGCAGATGACCAGACTCTGCGGGAGGGAGGTACAGCGTACGCCCGGCGCCAATCAAAAATGCAGCTGGACCTGCGTCGACGCTTCGAGGAGAACTGGAAGGATCTTCCACGGTACATCCAGCTGGGACGAGACAGCCTCGGCAAGATCCCCCCGGAAGCCGAGGGCGAGATTGGGGCGGCGGCCGGAGAGGAGGAGGAGGAGGAGGAGGAGGAGGAGGAGGATGCAGAGGCAGCGGTTCCTGAGGTGGCGGCCGATGCGCAACTTATTGCCTCTTTTGTCGAGGAGTCGCTGGCGTCACTATAATGGCCTTCATTCTTGTTGTATTGGACGACTGCTATTACATGTGTATACTCTGTTTTTTTTCCCGCAATTTAAATGTATTTTTATATATTTTCTATGTATCGTGTCCCGCCGTCGTCAGCGACGACGTCGAGAGGTCTTCTTCGCTGTCTGCCCCAATCTGGATTTCATTAGTCAGCTATCCCCAGATAGCAATCAGCCTTGACGTCGTCGAGGGTGTCCTGCTCGGCGGTTGGTCGCTGTCCTTTGCTCTGCCACGGTCACACAACACACACGGGGTATGTCTGATATAAATAAATGGACGCACCTCTAACCACTGGGTTTTATGCATTGTGGGCACACCTCTAGTTAGGCGGGTTTATATATTACACCGCCAGCTGCTGGTGCATACATACCTACCTAGCGCTCGTTAAAGCTTGACTAATATTGCTCCCGCTTGAATTGACGCCATCGGCCTTTGCAGATCACAAGTTTGAATCCGCTGGGAGAGAATTCTACAAGAAAATTCTCGACTCTGGTGCAGTGTCCTGAGTTCCTTTTTTGGACCATAGACTGGTTCATTAGGCCAATGTGTTCGCATGGCAATACTCGTCCACCGTTTGGCTGCGCATTTAGTCCGGAAGTTTTCCTGCACCACTGCTCAAGAACTACTTATTCGCTTTGAGTGGATTTGGATGGTTGAAATAGCCGGACCACCGTTACCGGGATTTCTTTTCTCCGGCAAGGTTTAAATGTTTCCGAAATTGAATTGTGCTGAACTTTCAAAGTTGACTGCGAACATCGAGAAAAACGGTATCCCAATAATACAAGTAGCAAGATGATAGATCTCGGAAAACAACCTCAAAGGCACTGGTAGTAAAAGTCTTTGCTGAGAGATTAGCACATGAATTCCGAGGCCAAAACGAAAAGCAGCATACCGTTGATGACCTTGCAGACATAAGGAGACTTGCATCCGGTCGGTCCCGTATATCCAGAGCCTGTAAAAAGTAAGCGCTGTTATCTGTTGAGAATGTCTTCCCACCTCCGCATTGCCCGAACTGCGCGACTGTTCCGGGCGTCCCAGTGGGAGCAGAGCTGGTGGTAGTAGTAGTTGACGCAGGCTACGTACAGCGAACGTCGTCAGAACAATTCATATATCGAAGAAATCCATACTGGGGTGACAGCAGCACCATACATGGGCGGGCCTGGGATAATGTAGGTCGTGGTCACTTGCGCCTCGTTGTTGTAAATGTCAATGTCCACTACGGCTCCTCAGATAGAGTTGATTCGGAATAAAATAGTACTGACGGCCTGGATCGGTAGAGCTGTAGGCGCCAGGGAAGGAAACCAACTGAGCCGCAGTAGGTGCCAGAGTACCTCCACCGGTGATAGATATCTGAGCACATTCAGGATAGAATTGCTAATGGAGACAACCTTGTCAGATAGAGTTCACCCGGAAAATAGTTGGCGTACCGCAGGCAGAGAATGAAGGGCAATGGTTTCGAAACGGAGGAGATAGTTGCCGCTGGGAACCGTGGCGGGAATCGTAGTGGTCCAAGATGAGTTCTGGTCAATCATCTTTCCGCTTCCCCAGTACCCGTTAAACACCGTGCCATTAATTAGCCCAGATTCGTCGATTTTGAACTGGGTAACGTGGTGAGAGCGAGCACAGTGTCCTAAATGCACGCTCACGTACCCACTTGAGAGTGCCTGCGTTTACGCCAGTGCAAGTCGTTCCGGGGCATAGAGCCAAATAGGTCAACTTCAAGACTGCAGTGTCAGCCAACTATTTTGCAGTCGGAAAGAAGCTAACCATGGGGCCAAAAGGATGAGGCCAGACTTGATTCCAGTAAGCTGTAATGGGATCACCGGCTTTGACGGTCGCCGTAAGCTGGAGAGCGCCGGAGGTTCCGTCGTCATTGCATGCGATCTGGGGAGACATCGGGTCTAGGATGGGGTCGCTGACGAGTCGTTCAGCAGAATAGCAGGATAAAGTCATTAGGAACTGACTAGACGGCCCATGGTCGCTCGATTCCAGTTTGGCCAACAGCTGTACGCGATAAGAGTGAGATAATTGTGATGAAATTCAAACACACGGGTGTTGTACGGAGTCCAGCCTTTATAGATGATGCCGCCGATGAGATATGAGAGTACGCCGCCGTGGGCCAAAGCGCTGGGGAGAGCAGCGAGCACAGCAAGAGCAGCAATTTTGAAAGCCATGTTCAAGTTGATTCTGGTTGAATACGACGGTGAGACAACTCGAAGCTGAAATAATTATTCGTCCATTTTAACCCTTCAGCAGCAAGCGATTCCCAGGGATGAATCTCTGCGTTTCACCGAGTGCAGACCTGTGATACATTCATTGCGAGGCAGATGAGCGTCATCAGCCCGGCAACAGCAGAGCAGGAACAATACGCGCCGAGGTCTGGCTTCATTCTGGGTCGCCAGAAGCATGAGAAAGCCACCACGAGGCCCTCTTCGAGCAAACCACCGTCGTCACAACATAGCGCGACAGCGGCAACTGAAAGCAGTGGTGCGGGATAACTTCGCTGTGGACATAAAAATATCAGCCGCATTTCGCCGTCAACCGATTGTCGAATCCGGGGATTATCCACGTTCAAATCGTGGATCTCTCAAAAATGAAAGCTACTCTGGTGCATTGGGCCCCATCCCGCTTCACAGTGTCAAAGGTCTGAAGAAAATCTGTCAACGATGAAACCTAAGGAAAACGCCGTTAGTCTTTGAATTTGTTCGAACTAACTTCGGAATGTCGCAACGGAAGATTTGAAACGCACGGCCTTGGCGCTTACGGAATGCTTCGGGAGGACTCAATCAGCTGAGGATGTGGAATAGAGTTCGCAAAAAACTCGCAAGGAAAAACCTATCCGGGGCTATACATGTTGAACGCCGCGTCCGAGGTTGAGGGAAAGGAAAGGAAGTACAAGAAGGATTCGGAGCCGCACAAGTGGTCGGTACCGAATTCAACGAAAATGGGTAAAAATTTGGCGGGGATAAAATACATACATACATACGTTCCATGGTCAACTCGTAATGTTCTTTAACTTCTCCGGAAATCCTCGATGTCTCTTCCCTATCCGAGAACTCAAAGACACTGAGAATAAAACGCTGTGACGGAAATGAATTGAGATAATGAGTGTCAAAGAGATGGACGGGACGTACGGTTGACCACATTGCACTTGAACGGGGAGACACTGCATAATTTCGATTAATACTCGGTGCAAGTCAGGACAGCGAGGGGACTCACCAGCCAGTCGGACCCGCATAGCCCTATGAATGCACGCACAAATCAATATTGTTATAACGGGGCGGAGAAGACTACAGTACCTGTCCACCACACTGCCCGTATTGAGCCACAGATCCAGGTGTTCCAGTGGGAGCGCTGGACGTAGTAGTAGTAGTTCTAGACGTAGTAGTAGTAGTGCTGGACGCAGTCTTCGTTGTGACAGTAGTTGTGCCGACTGTCGTGGAGCCCTGCACAAAATTAGCGCACGGCCGGAAAATCACAGGAAAATGGTCCTATACTTACAGTAGACGCAGATCCGTATAGAGGTGGGCCAGGAATAATATAGGTTGTCTGGGTTTGAGCGGCATTAGAATAAAGGTCAACGGTCACTGCAACCTCGTCAGACGCAACGAATACATCAGCGTAGACACTAAATAAATGACTGACATCCGGGATCCGAGTTGCTGTAGCCGCCGGGGAAGGACACGAGTTGAGCCGCCGTTGGCGCGAGGCTGCCTCCACCAGTGATGGTGATCTGCGCGCACTCCGGATAGAATTGCTAGATAACAGGGAAATTAATTGTTGAGAATCCGACGGGGTGAAATATGGCTAACAGCAGGCAGCGAGTGCAATGCGATCGTCTCAAAACGAATGAGGTAGTTTCCGCTGGGAACCGACGCCGGAATCGTAGTTGTCCAGGACGAGTTTTGGTCAATCATCTTCCCGCTGCCCCAATATCCGTTGAAGACAGTCCCGCTAATAAGTCCGGATTGATCGATTTTGAACTAATTCTGGGTCAGGAACTTGTCGTAAAAAATGAGCCGCGGAACACCCACCCACTTGAGCGTCTTTGCGCTGACGCCAGTGCATGTCGATCCGGGACATTGGGCCAAATATGTCAGCTGGCATAACAGTCAGTAAGAACAGGTCAAACGGGGAAGGTTTCATTCAATTCACCATGGGACCGTACGGATGCGGCCAGACTTGATTCCAGTATGCGGTGATTGGTGTGCCGGCTTGCACGGTCGCCGTGAGCTGGAGAGCACCGGACGTCCCGTCGTCGTTGCAAGCTATGGTTGGGTCGGTTGCGTCGAGGATCGGATTGCTGTGAATGCAGTCAAGACAAAAGTCGGAATGCAATTTTAGAATAACTGACTAGGTCGCCCAAGGGCGCTCGATGCTTGTCTGTCCAGTGGCTAAATAACATGGTTAGTGTCCCGAAGCCACTGGAGTGAATGAGTGCGAACGTGAGTTATACGGGCTCCAACCCGGGTATTTCGTGCCGCCGATGAGGTAAGACACGACTCCGCCGTGGGCGAGCACCTTAGGAAGTGCAGCGAACAGAATCAGAGCGGAGAACATTGTCCAAGGGGAAGAGACTTTAGACCTTGTTAGCTTGGCAGCTCTGTTGTTCATTTTATACCTGTAGAAACACCGGAAAAACTGGCCAGTCAAACTCCATGACGTCCGGAACATCGGAGATGGATGGCTATACATTGCGGGCGGCGAAAGGGCGTTCGGTACGCATGGAAGTCGTGGTTTTCCGGGGCGGCGGCGCCTGGGGCACGTCAAAAGTGCGACCGAGTCGCTGGGGAATCTAGAGAAATTTGCGGGGGCGTTGCATCAAGTCGCAGCAAAGAAACGCCAATTATCTGCACGGGATAACTTCGCCCAAGAGGTTCCGCGTATCATCCGAACACTGCTATGCAGATGAGCGACTTGGAATTTCAGACAGTGTCCAATAATTTTCTTGATTTTCGTGATGACGACTGGATCAAAGGATTCCGAATTTGCGTCTCGTGAAGACGCTACTGAGTCAGGACTCGGGTTTGAAGCATTATTGCCTTGCAGCAGTCGGGTGTATAGTGCACAATAGCACACGGATCATGGAGGGCGGCCAAGGTGTGCCGAACAGGAGGTATTCAGTAACTGCAAACTTGAAAACCGGTCTGTGTATCAGCTGAGATCATTCTATAACTGCCTCAGTCCGACCATCGCTCTTGACCCATACAACTCGCGAAAAGTTCGCAAAAAAGGAGCGCCAAATTTATCGAGCCGTCGAAGCCGCCGAGAGGGATCACTTTAGCATCTGAATGAACAATAGATTCCGACAAATGAACAAACCCGACCCAGCCCGCTCAATCCAAGAGTTCTAGCCAAGATAGAGCAGGGAGAGGTCGAGAAGGCCGAAAGCGGGCCTCGGCCGAATTCGAAATCCGACAATACCAATGACGTCATGCCATTGCCAATCATTCTCCTGCGACACCACCACCGAGGCTCGACTCGAGCCTGTCTGAGGCGCAGATTGACTTCAATGAACATTTGTTTTCGACCTGCTGGTACTCTTGGGCTCACCCATCTCCCTCCTCACCTCCTATGTCTCGTCCACGCCCGGCTTTCTTACTCGACTTCGAGCGGTCAATACGCATTCCCTACACAAGCGCAGCCCACGGCGCACCAGATATTCCGTCTACCACGAGAAGCGTCTCAGGCCGATATCAAGAAACGATGTTTGGCTCTCCCTCTTGGTTTACTATTCAATAATTCAATCTATGACCAGACATCGAACTCGTGAAGATACATCACCCTGACTCGCATTCCTGCAGAGATGTGCCTCCAGCGGAGCGGCATAGGCGGTTCCAGATGATATCCTCTGCCTACGATACCCTGCGACTCAAACGAGACCATTTCGGCCCGGACCGCGACCACACCCTGTGGGAGGAGATCGACCGGCGAAAGCGCGCGCAGGCTCACTATCGGCGGCACTCGCGTCGCGCGGAATACGAGTACGCCGAATGGAAAAATCCGACGCCGGTGGATGCACGGGTGACAGACCGCATAATTCTCGCCTTTGGGTTCGTCGTGAGTGTTCTCTATTCTCTTATTTGAATGCTCTTTAATGCCTGAACTTCGACAAGGCCCTCATCGCTGGCCTTATTCCCGTGATTCTTTATCCGAGACAACCGATGGACCGACTGCAGAGCTCTGCTTTTCACCTCTCTGAGGCCCGACGCCAGGCGCGCTTGAAGTACGAGGAGCGACTGAGAGAGTTCGAGGTTAGATCTAAAGAGAAATAGCCGGAGGTTGTATTTCTACCCGCGCGTTCAATGTCCACTTGAATTTCACGGGGGCTAAACCCTGGAATCTGTTCATCTCGTCACAGAATCGAGCATACAGGAACGCGAGAATCCGCGGCACACGCCGGTCATGTTGCTCCCCGAATTACGAACATCCTCAACGGCTGTGCAAGCACCGACAAGGCTCAATCGTTGACGTCGACGAAAAGTCATTCATTCTCTTCAAATACTTTTCAACCGTCGCGCCAGCTGCTTGCATTAACAACCGCGCCGAATCGGTGACTATGGACATTAAACGAACCGGACTCTTGAGGAGAGATCGATCACAGAAGTCGAACCGGCCTGAGGCGCCCATTTCAAGCCGAGCGCCTATCCTAGCACCTAACCATACATAAAAGCCCGCACACCGCGCACCTCGAGGTGGTATTTCCCCCCTCCTCATCCTTCCTTACCACTCCAAGCCAAAAATGCATGCTCAACTCTTCCTACCGCTTCTCGCTCTCAGTGGAATGGTCGCCGCACGCCCCAATGCTACGCCCGCCTACAAATTCTGTCAGACTGGTAAGCTCATCGTCGTGCTCCGCTCTATCCAAGCTCAAGTATTGGCGAATGACAGCATGCAATACCCGCGCCGTAGCCTGTTATTCCGCCGCCGGGCTCGTCTTCGGTACGGTGGTGGCCAACGCGGCAGCGCCCCCCGTCGCTCTTAGGTGCAACGCTGCGCTCGGGAAGTGTGCCGCTGATTGTGCGCTGGATACTACGGATACTACTACGTCGAAAAAACTCTTGAGTCAGGCATGATGCGAGGTAGATGGAGAACTTACAATTCTTTTGGGTCTCTGAATCTGACGTTCGGAATCTGTTGGATGGTGGAAACGGGATTTGACGAGCTCGTTTAAGATGTTGAAGATGACTGGATGCTGTTGAAAAAGAAATTATCATGACTTTCAGTGTATTCGCGCAAAATTGACAAATGTCGTCGATGATCCTGAGGATCACCGTGTAGATTACCCATCATGCGCGCTTCTCGCCTGCGTCTCAACCTCAGGATTCTGACTCTCTGAGGGCCGGGGCGCGTCCAATACGGTTTTGCAGTTGTGACAAGACACGTCCTTCAGCTCAAGATCCGGAAGAAATGCATGAGCCACCTGTGGCCTATACCATCACTATCAGGCATTCGGCACATTTATTTCATTCATTCTAGAAGCTTGCTTGAAATTCTTGTGAAATTCTTCCTTTCCATAGGGGACTTCACGGTAGGGCATATTTTCCTGTTTGTGAATAAATTTATTTGTTTAATTGGATGAATAAAACTATGATTTGTGGAATAAATCCATGATCACCCCGTTTGGTTTCACGATATATTTTCATTAATTTTTTCCATGTGCCAAACATGTACCTACTGATAGCACGCCTCGTGGCTTCACCTGTGACTTGCCTTTGACAGGTTTCGGTTCCCTGGCCGGTTTCGGTTTCGTGGAAGGCATCACCTCCTTGGCATTGGCGTCGGTGGGTGTGTTGGTTGGCATGTCATCCTCCGTGCCCGCCTTTGGAGCCTTAGACTTGTTCTTGGGTTTACTGGGCCTCCCCCAAGGACATCTTTCAGCTTGAGCTTTCTTCATGTTTGCCAAATGAGCCTTGAGCTCATCAATTGATTCGGGGTCAGGAGCTTCCTGCTTGCCCATGAGCGGCGATGATCAAGATGATGATGGACAGCTTACTCAAGCGGCTTGAAGTATATATTCCACAAAAATATGTTTAATTCCACAAGCACGATTTAATCGTGCTTGTGGAATATTTTTATTTTGTAAAAATAATTGACACATCAGATGAATATTTATATTCACAAACGAGAAAATCGATCCTACCGTGAAGTCCCCTCATGTCCGCTTACGCGGGAAATTTGACGTCAGACATCATTTGTGGGTTTTTAAGAGCGTCTACCACCTTCTGCGCTCCTCCTTATCCCGTCATTTGCTGCCTTCATCCCCGCGCGTCGTACTCATCGAATCTCGGATGGACGCGTCCGAATCACGGTGCTCCCAATGCGGCGCCCTTTCCAATCGCGCAGTGCCAGAACCATTCGATACATCTTTCGGACCTGGGACTCGACATCACGCGCTTCTCAATTCGAATGAACCACCGAAGGATTCTGAAGATGTCTTCATCCGCTCCGTCGTATTGGATGCTGAAGCAAGCCTGGCGGATCTCGACGCCGAGATATCAAAAATCGAGGGCAGGCGGAAGCAGCTGGAGGAAGAGCGCGCATCGCTGTCCAACTATATAGCGCGCCACAGAGCGATCCTCTCGCCGATTAGGTACATACCACCCGAGTTGCTTGGCCAAATATTTTCGTTGACGCTGCCCTCGATCGCGGAGGGCTGGGATCGCGAGTATATGGCCGATAGCCCATGGGTGTTGTCGCACACATGTAGCCGGTGGAGAGCGATCTCGCTCTCGCTTCCTCAATTGTGGTCGCGGATTGTCGTTGATTATGCCAAAACCGCGAATCCGACTGCGTCCGTTATCAAGGCGCAAATTCAGCGCGCGCAGAAACTTAGGATCCATTTTCACGGCTTCCAGACGATCGACGCTCTTCCTCAGATCCATATGTTTAAGCTTCTGTCGCAACACTCTGCACAGTGGGAAGATCTCAGCCTTGGATTAACGCCCCAAATACTCCCACATCTTGCCCACCTCCACGACCCACTTCCCTCGCTAAAAAGATTATGGATCAGGTGGGATGGCCTGGAAGCCCAGACTCCGGTCGAACTTTTGAGTTGCTTCCAGTCCGCACCTTCTCTGGTGGACTTTGGTATCTACAACGAAAACGCCGTTTTGCCTATCATATTCCCCGCACACGACCTCACTCGCCTCCAACTCGACGGCCCATGGGAAAGGCAGATACTCACATTAGGGTTGGGGCACAACCTCGTCGAAGCCCATATCGCAATCGCATTCGACAATAGACCCTGGCCGCAAATCGGGGAACCCATGACTCTACTCCACCTTCGACGTCTGTATATCTCACACTGGGAAGCACTGGACTACCTCCGGGCGCCTGCTTTGGAGGAACTCGGCCTTTTTACCAACTACGAAGACCGAGTCGCCGACATCCTCCGCCCGCTTGAATCCTTCCATACGCGCTCTGCATGCCCCTTGCGAAGACTCTACTTCCGTGGGCTCCCGGATACCCATCAAACTATGCAGATTCTGGACAAGTTCGCGTGCATCACTGAACTCGCGCTTACCATCGAGGCGACCGACGTTCAAGAGACCGACCTCCTCATGGCGGCGCTGGCCGTATCCCAGGATAACACCATGGTCGCCCCCCAGCTGCGCGCCTTGTTTGTCGGATGCTTGAATGATACATATGGGCGCATCGATTTCAAGCTGTATTTGGAACTGCTGAGGTTCCGGTGGCGGACGAAGGGGTGCGCGCTGAAGAGGACTGCGCTGCTGACGGAATGCGATGGACCAGATGTCGCGACGCTGCAGGACCTGGGCGTGCTGCAGCAGGAGGGGTTGGACCTTCTCGTCCTTGATGGGGAGAAGGCCACGAGGGAAATGGATACTTGGCTCTACACGCCGACGTGGCTCCATTGATTCAGCGTGTACGTTTTTGTCTGTATAAAATGCATCTGCAATTTCGTCTTCAGGGTCATATCGTCCAGCAAGCTAAGAGCCGCAACGAAGACTGAGTGCCCACCCCAGTGCACCCGCACGCTGAGCGCCCAAATTCTACACAAAATGGTCAGACGCCTTCCCTTCAAGCTCCGAATAAAGGGAAATGATGATACACGACACGCACGCACACGCGCTACGCATCATCAATGCCTGCGTCCCCCTCCCCGCCTTGGGCCTTCGCCGCGCGCTTCCTCTCCCTCTCCTCTTTCGCGCGCGCGCGCGCCCCGCTGGCGCGGATCGGTGACCTCGTAGTCCCGCTCCGCCTTGATCGACTCCTTTCCGTCGTCTTCCGGGAAGCGCAGCGCGTGCCGCATGAACGCGTCGTCGTCCGCCTCCATCCCTGGGTCCTCGTCGGACCCCAGCTTCGGCGCCCCGTCCCCATCCATGCCCTCTCCCCCCTCCTCGTCCTCGTCTCCGTGCTATTCTCCCAGTCTCGACAGCTTGGGCGCCCGGTCCCCGTTTCCGTCCCCCCGTCCTCGTCCTCGTTTCCGTGCTCCCCTCCTGGTCTCGGTGTGTTCTCCACTACTCTGAGATAAGCCAGCTCTCCGAGAAACGCTTGCAGCGCATCTCCGACACATGCTCGTGGCACGCCGCGCATCCCCCGGCTCAGCATTGAGCATATCCTCCTCCCCGCGACGTCCCCCCGCTCCCCGCGAAGCGCGCTAGCGCGGCCAGGACGTGACTCTGATCCCGCGGCTTTCTCGTGGCGTGCCGCACTCTTCCGGCCCAGGATGTTCTCCACCACCGCAACGTTCCCTCGCTCCCGCGAAACGCGTTCAGCGGGCTAGGACGTTGCTCTGATCCTGCAACTTTCCTGCGGCGTACCGCGCACCCTCCTCCTCCAAATACGATGCGCTTCCTCATCCTCCTTTCCCGGTCCCAACATGTCCACCACTACCCTGAAATCCGCCAGCTCTAAACGCGTTCGGCGCAGCCAAGATGTTACTTTCGTGCCGCCGCTTGCCCGTGGCGTGCTGCGCATCCCCTCCAGAGAGTTGCTCGTCGTCCTCCCCAGGCGCCGCATGTCCTCCGCGACCGTGACATCTCTACCACCGCGACGTTCCCCCACACTCTCATCTGACCGTTTTCCCGTGGCGTACCACCATCCTGATGCAGATAAAGATCGCCGCATCGCAGCCCCGTGCAGGCGAACGGGGTCAGCCGCAGCAAGCATCGGCGAGGAGCAGGGATGGGGACGAGGGACTGACGCTGGCGATGCAACCTCGTTCGCGCGGATCTTGTTGTGTCCGTCGTGCGCGATCTAGACGCAATCGCGTCGGGGTGGAGATGATGCGGGGCGGGACAAGGGCGACCATCGCGGCGGAAGGCAGACTGAGCTGGGACGTCGGGTACATGGATTTCGCTGAATCATTGGAATAGCAAAATCATTACTTTAGACCGAAACAGTCCATACCGAAAGTCAGCAGTACAGATAGAAGTATGGCGGCTCGGTAGGAACATTGGCCAAGTGGGCCCGGACAGATAGCAGGAGCCCGATCTTCGTGATGACTGTACGATCGTAGCTTGCCATGCCCTCGGTAGGATCTATCTTGTTAAATAGAGGCAGTCTGATGGGTGCTCATCGCTCGCAATAACGTCGCCATGGTCTATCAGACCGGCCCCGACTCAGACCCACGCTCCTTCTCGCCCATGTTCGGTAGATCGCGGATCTCGGGGGAACAGTACTTCAAAAGCCAAGTCAGTATGAGTTGGGTGGAAGACAAAACGTGGACAAAGAACACGTACGTCAGGGAACGCCTCTTTGAATCGCGACTGAGCGATATTCCAGGCATGGCTGCGGGCGGCGAAGGCGCGTTTCTCCGCCTCGGTGGACGTGACCGAGCCGGTGGTTATTTCGTCTGAGAGCATGAAGGATAGGATGCCGGTGCATCTAGGACACGGTCAGTCAGAGACGAAGAGCGGCGGGGTAATCAGATCGAGCTCACATTGTGGTGACGCTCCATGCGGGATTCCACTACAAGAAGTGTTGGTAAAATAGATCCGACTGCAGGTAAGAAATGGGATGACTGACCGATCCTGGGTGAAAATCGGACATGGAGAGGCATATCTTCTTGTCGGGCTCGAAACGTCCTGATGGTGTGAGCATCTGCTCATCGTCATGTCTTCATGCCATCCTGTATCGGTGAACGCAAGCAACTCACCTTAATCCCCGGCGGCTTGAAGGGATACTCTGGTGGAAACTGAAGTATGCCGTGGTATTCTCCTCCGGCGTAAGGTGAGTCGGACGGTCCCCGCTGGATTGGAGTCATATTACAAGGGATCATCTGCAGCGTGGATTGAACGCACGATTAGGAAATTCCCTGAAATTCAGCGGCGTAAGAATGAGTGAAAGACGTATCCTAAGTGGACGCACAAGTGAGAATATTCTTCTCGTCCGGCGTCGCCCAGCAGAATGGAGGAGATTCTTTCTGCATCGCGACATATTCTTTGGTGAGCTATAGAGGATTTATGAGGGGAGCAGCAACAATATATATCTTGAATACCTTACGCGCTTGTGGGCAACTTTGCTGGCCATTGTCGAACAGAAGAACTAAGGGAGTCGAGAGGATAGTTCGAAGCAAGGGGTCAATTGCTTGGTAATCAACAGAACGGCTTGTTCCCTCCTCCTTCCTCGGATGGCTCTACCCACCAATGGACGCGTTATAATCGACACAACCGTCGGGGAAATTGACATTGAGCTATGGGCCAAGGTACCACACCGTTATCACCGATTTTTGTGGCCTCAAACCGTGCTAGGAAACACCAAAAACATGTCGCAATTTCATCACGCTCGCCTTGGAGGGTCTGTGAGTTTTGCGGAGCCATATGTTCGCGCCTTGATACAAATTTTGCCAGGCTATTATGACAATGTGATATTCCATCGGTATGCGCAGGTCTTGGGAGCGGGGACCTCTGATACGATTACCTTAGGGTCATCCCTGGGTTTCTGGTCCAGACAGGCGACAAAACGGGCACGGGCGGGGGAGGAGAATCGATCTATGGAGGCAGGTCTCGCTGCGAAATAACTTGGCTGTTCCTCACGCAGCGGCACAGAGCCCTTCGAGGACGAGATCCACCCCCGGCTGCGTTTCGCGCACCGCGGCATAGTCGCCATGGCCAACAACGGCACCAAAAACTCGAACGACTCGCAGTTCATTATCACCCTCGGTGTGTGGTCTCGGTGTATCTCTGTACTCACAAGTCTCAAATGCGTGCTAGACCGCGCGGATGAGCTTCACGGCAAACACACGCTGTTCGGCCGGTGTATGGGCGACACGGTTTACAGTGCGTAGGTCTCTTTCCAATGCCCACACCCGCTAACTCTTCGCAGATGTAATGAAAATCGGAGAGATGGGTGCGTCACTCGCTTGGGACTCTCTATGAACAGATATTCATTCAAGCGTGTCTAGAAATCGGCGAGAACGAGCGTCCAGTATAGTACACCTGCATCCATCGTCCTGAGGGACATTCCCACTAACTCTTGGTAGCCCGCCCAAAATCAAGTCCATCCGGATAGTGGACAATCCCTTCGACGACATCGTCCCCCGCATTACCGCCGCCGAGAAACGCGCGCAACAACGCGCGCGGGAGGAGGCGCAGCGTGAGCGGGAGGAGGAGGCGCGGCGCAAGGGAGCGAAAAAGTGGGTAGCCACGCCTCCTACTTCTGCGCTGATACGTACGTTACTGAAGAGGGTTGGCGCAGGAACGTCGGACTACTCAGCTTCGGCGAGGACGAGGACACGGCGCCGGTGACCTTTACCAAGAAGGCGATCGTGCGGCCTGACTGTAGGTCCCGGCCTTTCCGTCCTGCTGTGTACGCTGATTGAGCACGCCTGTTATTGTAATGTAGTGGTGGACGACCCGCAGGCCGCGGCCGTGGCTGTGCCGGATTTTGCATCCAAGCCCACTGCCGCTGCTGCACCTACGAAGCGCACGGTCGACGACACACCGGCGCTGTCAAAGAAGAACGAGGACATCACCAAGATCCGCGAGAAGCACGCCAAGGAGGCTGCGTCGTCTGCGTTCGTCCCTCCCTCGCCTCTTCTACATGCTTCCCTATTTATTTTCGCCATCCAGCGACTCGCGCAAGACCGAGATCTCAAAGATGGAGGCGGAGATCCGCTCCCTCGCCCGGCGGCGCGGCGGCGGGGACGACTCGGACGACGAGCTCGAGGCGATGCGCAAGGCGAAAAAAGGCAAGACGACGTCGTACTTGGAGGAGGAGCTGGCGCGGTACGCCAAGGGCAAGGGGCTGCACGCGCGGGGGAAGCGGAGGAAGGACGAGAGCGAGGTGCTGGCTGCGCTGAGCTCGTTCCGCGGGAAGCTGGCTGGTGTGGCGGTGGAGGAGGAGATGCCGGGGCTGAGAGAAGAGGGCGAGGACGGGGGCGAAGGCGCGAGTGGGAAGGATGGGAAGGACGGGGGCGGAGCGCCGAAGCTGGGGTACGATGAGGACCCCGGGATGGAGGTCGACGACGACGCGGGGTTTATGGGGCATGCGCTGCGGTTCCCGAAAGACGATGGGGAGGAGTCGATCAAGGCAGAGCGAGACTACGAGGTCATCGATCCGCGCCAGAGGGGCGCGCGCGCGAAGGAGGAGGAGAGGGAGCGGAAGCGCGCTCAGAAGGCCAAGGCGGGGAGAGGTGGACGCAGGCATTGAGGATGTGTATGTGTGTGCCTGCGCCGTGTATATTACCATTTTTCGCGACCTAAACCCACTCCAGCTTGGAGAGAAGGTGGCTTTTTTCGTCTGTCAGTCTCCCAAAATCATGTCAGGCGCGCCCGTTGCGCGTATGGGACGGATTCGACCTTCTTATCGTCAAGGCTTCAACTCGAGGCGGTGAGGTGGTTAGCATTGAAATTTGAATTTAGAAGACGCAGCCAGGCGTCAAAATAAATTAATAGAACCAAGTCGTTCCATAGCACCAACCATTCATCTCCCTTTTGGCTTCAACGCCTTCGACCATTAAAAGTTCCAATCCCTCCTGACGAAGTGCACGCAGGTCCTCAAGCGTCGCGAGATCTGGTCCGTGTCCCCCTGTTACTAGTGCGGCGCTGTTTAGGGCGCACTCTTCTGCTTCCCACCGGAGTTTTAGATGCTCCGAATACATCTTGAAATCGATACCATCGTCATCCAGGCATCCCAAAGCCAAGAATCGCAGCTGTGGGGCCACCACTGTGCTCCCTGCAGCTTGGGATACGGCCAGGGCCGACATGAGTAGGTCAGTCTCTTCTTGGGCGTCGGACGCCTCGATCGTAAGCGCAAGTTCTGTGATGGACTCGAATTTTCCTAATATTGCGCTGATTTTGTGAGGAGCAGGGGACCCACGGATGTGAATCCTTCGCAAAGTGCATGTCGAGCGATCAAGGAAGGATTCTAGATGGCGGGGAATATGCGGAATATCGTCGTCGCTCGTCCTTTGGTTCAGTGAGAGGCCACTCAGAGCAGAAGCCCTGAGATAATCCAGGACTCTGAGATCCGACACATGGAGACGTTGGAGGTATGGTAAGTCAATGACTTCGCCTATTTCTGGCCAAGGAGAGTCGGCGAAATCGACCCAGATATGGGCTTCAACAAGATTCTGGCCCAGTTTCAATACGCGCTGCTGCCTCTCCCATGGACCGTCGAGTTGAAGACGAACGAGTCGATGTATGGGGAACGAAATCGGAAAAATACAATGCTCGTCGCTGACGCCGAAGTCCACCAGAGAATGCGCCGAGTCGAAACAGGCCAGAAGATCCACTGGCGTTTGACTTTCGGGACCTTCCCACACAATCCACGATCTTTTCAAGTGGAAGAGTTGATCTGGAAGGGCGGAAAAGAGTGGAAGTAACGCGGGAGTCAATCCCAGACTGAGTTCTTCCCAACGCGAAGCATGCTGCAACAGAAGCTGAAACATCTGAATTTGAGGGCGAGAATCGACCGTCCCGGAGCCGAAGAAATGAATCTTCAGTTTCTCGGCACGTTGGAGTTGAGCTGCGATCGGGGGTATCGAACAACACGTTTTTTGGTCATAATTAACAACAACCAGCGACCACAACTGAGGAGTCGAGAGAGAAATTCCTCTCCACTGGCTGCAGGTGTGTGACAGCACCCATGGGTTGTTAGCCATATACTCCTGGCAAGCCTGCTCACGCCACATCTCGGTGATTGAGGGCAGCGTTCGCGAAAATATTTCGCCAAGCACCTCGGGTGGCATCCGCCTGAGAGGCGAGAGGATCGCTTTATTGCGCGCCCGGTAAATGGACAGCGAAGAACGTTTTCTCTCCAGCTGATTCAGCGTTTCCTGGATTTTCGCGATCTCATCGTCGAGACGTGCTAGGTGTTCTTCAACGTCCGATACGACCGAGTGGATCAGAGTCACTTCAGAATCATCAGGTGGCTCGTTGGTGTTTAAGAGCCTGTGATGCCACGTCCCAGCAGCTGTGAGCACCTCCGCTTGGTTTTGGCCAGTAGAAAAACCACCACAATGCGAGCACCGCCGAGATGCGTTCCGGCCTTGGGGGATCATATGCCACAAAACTTGTGAACAACAGTGAGCATGTCGGCGAGTACGAAGGATAGGATGAAATACCTCAGTGGCAAATAGAACAATAGATAGGGGATCCTCAGAGGCTCAGAGTATTGGGGTTGTCCCGGTCGAATTGATTGGACCAAAAGTGGACTATCTTGGAAAGAGATGGATGGACCTTCAGAACGAGGTTGTGAGTGGGAAGTCGGTTTCGAGACCCGTTCGCTGCGGAATTGCCGTATCGGGGTGGGCACCAATTTCCGCCGTGACTCACAAGCCGTGACTGCGGTAACAGAGACACGTCTTTCATCCTCCTCAGCGTTCCGAGTCGGCCCATTTGCGCTCCTGATTTTTCAGCGGCGAGTAGTATGACAGTCTATAGAGTAGGTCTTCTCCATCGAGATCAAAGTCAAACTCTGCATCCCGGTCAAATAATCAAGTCGTCGACCAGCTTGAAGGATTGACTTGGGGTCAGTGACGCTCTCATAGTCGCCACACTTACTACCCGGGATGGCTAGCGCTGCGACGGCGCCGGTATTCTTAGTTCAATTTCCCGACGCAAGCTACAAAAATTCGCACAAATTGATTTCGATTCAATCATCCCCAACAATTCAATCTCATCCGATACTAAACTGCGGATCGCGATGTGTATCCTCAAAATTTTTGCCAAAACGACTGGAAATTACCCTAACTCGCTTCAAGGGGTGGGTGCGACGAGAGCAACCGCCGCACAGTTTGCGGAGCAGATACCGAGAGCGGAGTTGCAGGGGATAGCCGCGGCGGGTGCCTCAGCGACGGCGACGACCATACCAAAAGTGAGTCCAGCACCAGCATAGCAAGCCACGGCGAAGGTGTTACAGCCTGCTATGCGTGAGCAAATCTCCGAGCACAGAGCCGACGGCCACGACACATACCGGTTTGACAGATTGCATAGGCGATCAGGCCCGCCTGGACAAGAGTGATCCCAGAGAGGGCGAGAAGAGGAACAGCGATGGTTTTAAAAACGCGCATTTATGACTTGGGGTGGTGAGCGAAGATGGAGAGAATTATCCACTGGGCAGGCTTTTATTGATATCAATGACCTTACTATGGCCTCACCGTTCCCATTCAGCCTTTAATATCTGCAACTGGACTCTCGATCATATTATCTTTACGCCGTCTCACTATTGCGCCCGTATCTTGAGCAGCCTCCTCCCCAGCGTGTATCTTTCCCCGCCCCTCAGAAATCAAACGACTGGTACCATCTGTCAGGGGTCACAACATCCCTTCTAGCTCCTCGCTCCAAATCCATTGTCTCCGTAGCTGCTGCTCCATCGAAAAATAACCATTCCACCCATGCCGGAGTGCTCAATCGTCGTTCAAAAATAGGCACAATGGCTTCATCCTGCTAGCCATTGCGTATGTCTTGCCTTGTTGGTACGGAGGGTTTGCCGAATGTACGCAAGCCACGCGAGCTTACTACTTTAGCATAGTCTTACAAATTTCAATGCAACACGCAGAAATGTGAAAGAATACCTACCGGAAACGCCTGAGATCGCCGCAACGCTCGGCACCAACAAGTCGAACCAAAGTTGAACAATAGTTTTACTATCTTGTCGACGCATTTCGTATTCAGAGACACCAATGGAGAGCTAAATCAAAACGGTGAGCCGGCTGGCAATCATTTGCTACAGCCACCGGTTTTAGCCCAGAGATTTGTATCCTTGCTCTCGGGCCAGTGGGTTGTGTAGAATTCGGCCACAAACGGATCAAAACAAATGTGTCCGACTGGCGCCGGGTGATGGTTCGTTCTGACTCGTAAACGCGCGTCCACGGCGTCCCGATTTTTATCAACTTGATCAGGAGAGACCATCATGTCACCCTCCGCCCATCTTGTTTCTGGGCTGCCCAGCACCGCACTCATTGTCATTGACGTGCAGCAAGGTGTGGATTCCAATGTGCTCAGTGTCGAATATCTACTTATCTTACCGGATGAAGCGTTCAATGACCCATATTATCTAAATCGCGAAAGATCGACTCCAAATCTGGAACCCAACATCACCAGCCTACTCACTGCGTTCCGTGCCCAGGGCCTACCCATCATTCACATCCACCACGTCAATACCAAGAACGACAGTTCGTTGTGGTACGAAGCGACGCGTCCCACCGGCGTGTTGCCCATGGAGTACGTTGCGCCCAAAGACGACGAACTTGTCCTGCGCAAGTACAGTAAAAGCTCTGCGTTCGGCGCGTTTCTGCTTTCGGACGGCACGACGAGCCTCGCAGAAGTGCTTGACGCGCGAGGGATCAAGACCGTGATTCTTGTGGGGATATCCTCGGCGCATTGCGTGAACTCGACAGCACGCTCTGCTAGCGATCTAGGACTGTTGGTCGTTGTCGTCGGGGACGCGACAGCAACACACGCTTCGGATGCTGTGGATTTTGGCGGGGCCAAAGGTGACGGTAGAGATGGGATTTCCTGGGCTGCGGAGACAGCTCATGCAGTCAGTATGGCTCAACTGCAGGGCGAATTCGCGGATGTGGTGACTACTACGGAAGTGTTGAAGTACTTGTGAATCATTGCTATTCTGGCGTTTTCGGGTTGAACTGAAGATTTCTATTCGTGATGGAAGCAAACCAACGAACAGCAAGGTAGCAGCTTACTGTATTGCTAGATTTGGTCATGGACCCAGGCTATTTAATCGCGATTCGGTGTGGAACAAACATTAAGCTTATAATACAGAACTACATTCCCCGACCAGCGTCTGGACATTGGTACATGCCACCAATAGATCCAGAATCGTGTTCTCTCCAGCACCAACAACCGACAAGCGCGTTATACCCGGTGCCTTCCACACGAAACACCGCCGCCTCTCCTGTTTTCCGCGCAGTGACTCTACGAGCCAGGTCGGCATCGCGTCACTGAAAACGTAGCGGAGGTCAAGATGGGTGATTTGCGGGGGAAGTGCCGTGGGCCCATCCCGGCCGAACATGTTTTCGAACCCGGTGTCGAGGTACTCGATCGACAGACGACGGAGGTTCGGAGCGAATGACCATGCGTCGAGAGTTTCTAAAAGAGAGTCGAGGACACCACCCATAGGCAGGCGCATGTCGCCACTCTTCCCGGGATGAATATTGTCGTTCGTGATTTGGATGGTTAGCGAACGACACGCGACACCTCATCAAAATCCACGAAGTGCGCGGCTTCAACCTCGACGCGGCGGGGAAACCGCAGGCGAAGGAGGGAGACAAGTGGCGCGTGGGGCCGATGGTGTGCGGGCTGACGAATGAGGGGGGGTTGAAGGCGGAGTTTTGGGGGTTTGAGTTGCGGTATCTCTAAGCGGGGTGAGGGTGGTGAAAGTTCAATTGAGAAAATCGGGTGGGGGATGGGGAGGAAACATGGAGAGGAGGGAAAAGAAGCAAAAAATGACATGTACGATTGTATAGTCTGTTGTGGAAGGGTCAATTTCAGTCGATTGTTTGTTGACCCAGATGTTGTACAGTCCAGAAAAAGTGATCGGTGGTAAGAACTGCAGTGGAACTCCAACAGAAGTTGATACGATTCGTCGATGATTCGCTGGAAAAAAAAATTCCAGCCATCAAAGCTCCTTTGAGGCTGCAGATGACTTTTGCCCACCTAAACAATGCAGTACGACCCGCCGTTGAATTTATGGAGACCATCAAAAGCTGAACTTGGGAGGTATTACCGACATTGCTCCAAATGGCAGCAGTCCACGAGGCATTTCGGCTATTTTTCGTCATTTGCCCTTCACCATGCCCATAGATCCTGACGCGCCAGGACGCAAAGCGGTCTTCAAAATGATCACGGATAAGCTGGCGTACAGCAATAATACTCCTGAGACATGCGTCTACTATGAGAGAAAACGGGAAAACAAAGAAGAGCCCCTGCCTCTTTGCGGAGGCTGTCGCAGCGTGCGATTCTGCGTAAGTGCATCATGGATGGAACAAGGTCCATCTCATCTGATGTTTGCTGTAGAACTCGGAGCATCAGAAGGCCTATTGGCCCCAGCACAAGGCATTCTGCAAGGCGACGCAGAAGCAAAAACAATTGCGAGAAGAGCTCGAGGTCGGAGCTTCAGGGTGGCTCGCCGTGTACGAACACCGCCGCCGCATCCTCGAGGACTGGTCCGAAGTCCACGCGTACTCATTGGCCCAGGCAAGGGCTTGGGCGTTTGATCAATCCACCGTACCTATGAATTGCCGCTCGCAATATTTTGAATTCCGCGTCAGATTCCGCCCCGAGGGCCAGGATAACCCTTCTACGTCGTTTTCATTGGAGAGCGCAGCGGTGCTTCCTGTGCGCGGAAACCCTTACCCCCAGATAGCGATCATGCTGCCGCTGGTGGAGAGTGCCGAGGCGGAGGAACGCGCTAGAGGTACAAAAGGGTTCCTTGGAAATTTCATCTGTGTATGTGAGTGACTTCGTCTGGGCTCATTCTGGTTTTTTTTTCTCAAATATTCATACAGACGTAATCGACGGTATACCACTGTGGGTATCGGCTTCATATGTATATGAGGACGAAATCCCTCGAGGTTTCCAACGTCCTGCGGACAGACCCTGCCACTGGTTCGCAGAATACTGCAGTCGCCTTGGTCTGGTATTCAGGCTTGTCGGACCCCGATCGGACAGTTGGAAGCCCGGAATCATGGGAAAGAAGGGTAACAAATGGGTGTGGAAAGAGCATACGCTCGAAGAGCTTGCAGCCCAGGGCATTCATCTCAACCACGGGCCGATAACAGTATAACCGGCTTTTAACTCAATTCCTTTCCGTGTACGTAGACCTCGAATCAAATCCTTCAATTCGCTCTTTTACACGTTTAAACCAACATAAATTATGATGCCGGCCGGAATAGGACGCAGCCTCCCTCTTGAGCTCGGGCGATGACGTAACCATGGTAGAGGTCATAGTGTTTCGGTTCAATATGCGACGCAGTCCAAGATATTTAACAGCGTTCAAAATCGTTAATCACAGCCTTCCTTCCTAACTACAACGTCCCTCACTCAGTCTCTTCTTCAGCTGGCGCGCTCCGAGGCGAGAGGCGGCTTATCCACACTACCTAATTCCAACCACGAAGTGGTGTTTACTTGGCGCTGGTGCTCGTGAACCTCTTCAAATCAGCTACTAAGACGGGTAATTATTTCCATCGCATTGCGCTTTTACGATTTAAAAATAACATTCAACAAGCGGTTGCATTTCGGACGTTGAAAAGAATATCAAGCTTGTGATACAGAACTACATTCTCCGTCTACCGTCTGGACATTGGAACATGACACCAACAGATCCCCAATCGTGTTCTTGCCGGCGCCGATAACCGACAAGCGCGTGACACCCGGTGCCTTCCACACGAAATGCCGCCGCCTCTCCTGCTTTTTCCGCAACGACTCTACGAGCCAGGTTGGCATCCCGACGCTGAAGGTATAGCGCACGTCGAGATGACTGATTTGTAGGGGAAGTGCGGCGAGTGCATCCCGGTCGAAGATGTCGTCGAACCCAGTGTCGAGGTACTCAATCGACAGACGGCGGAGGTTCGGAGCAAGCGACCACGCATCGAGGGTTTCGAGGAGGGAGTCGAGAACCCCGCCCATAGTTAGGCGCATATGACCGCCTTTGCTGGGATGGACCTCTGCGTTGATGATTTGGATAGTGAGTGAGCGGCAGGCAAGATTTGCAGACCGCGCCGGGTGGAGAGAGGGTTTCGCTGAGCCCTGGAGGAGGTTCAGGAGGGTGCGGAAGACTGATGGAGGCGCTATGGCAGATGGTTGTATGTGCAGACGCTGGATGAAGTGCTCGCAGAACGCAGCGGAAGGGATGTGGACGTCGCGCGACGAGATGAGATCGAATATGTCCGCCCAGGTCGAATTTACTAGGGCGGACGATCGCATGAAGGTAATGCGCTCTGTTCTGGACAGCGGCATGTGCCAGACAGTGGAGATGATTTCCGTGATGAGTTCAACAGGGAGCTGGGGGATATCCATGACGAAATTTGGCGGAGAGGACTGGATTCAGCGACATTTTAGGCCTCGTTATATACCTCTCGGACCCTTCAGTATTATTCCGCCAGGAGGTAGTGACCCGCAGTGAGACAGCGATGCGGTCGGTGAAGCGGAGTCGATCTTCAAAGTGGTTCAGGCACGGCGAGATTTAGTCGGACAAGCGGAGTCGAGAGACCGTGCACGCGGGAGAATTTCCAGATACGTCGAGCTCGAGGTGCCAAACAGCGGAATACGATTTTATCGGACACGACTCAGAGTGACCAGAATGGTGAAGTCTCAGCACACAGATGCGCAAGATACATATTCCATCCAAAATGAAGTTGAAAAAGTTAATTGGTCGCAGCTGGGCAGGGAATTCAGCATCTGCTGTAGACAAGGCGTAGAATTGCGAGCCATGCCGGGAGCAATCACCTCGCGTAGATCACCTCTTGGTTTCGGCTTTATCGGACGGATATTTCGGATGAGCTGGAGGCAAAGCTGGAGAGACGCCCGTTTCTTTTTGCCACCTCCATCATGTCTATAGATCCTGACGATCCGGGACGCAAACCGTCTTCAAAGTCAACACGAATAAGCTGGGATTCAGTAAAAATACTCCCGAGCCATATGGCTACTGTCAAAGGAAGCGAAGCGACGGAGAAACACCCCTACGTCTCTGTAGTGGTTGCCGCAGTATCCGATTCTGCGTAAGTATATCATGGGAGAAGCCAGGCTCTTCTGATGTTTTCTGTAGAATGCGGAGCACCAGAACGCATATTGGCCGCAGCATAAAGCAATCTGCAAGGATGCGCAGAAGCGAAAACAAGTGCAAGATGAGTTTGGAGCCCCGGAAGAGTTCGCCTTGGCGGAACACCGCCGCCATCTCGTTGAGGACTGGGTCACAATCCATCGCTATACCATATCTCAGGCAATGGCGTGGGCTTTTCAAGACTCTGCCGCGCCTGTGAATTTTCGTTCGCAATATTTTGAATTCCGGGTCAAATTCCGCCCTGAGGGCGAGGATAACCTTTCCACGTCGTTTTTCTTGGATAGCGCCGCGGTGCGTCCTATCAGAGGGAGCCCTGCCGCCCCAGCCATAACGGTTGGGTTGCCAAAACTAGAAAGGCTTGATGTGGAGCAACGGGCTGCAGGCACAAGAGGGTTCCTAGGAGTATTCAGCTGTTTATGTGAGTGGCCTCGCCCACTGGCGTCCTTCATCTGGATATTTCTACAGATCTGGTTGACAATGTGCCATTTTGGACGTCGGCAATGGATATTTATGCAGACGGAATACCTCCCCAACGTCCTGCAGACACCCTGGTACTGCTTTATTCAATATTGCAGTCACCTTGGTCTCGTATTCAGGCTTGTCGGCCCCCGGTCCAATAACTGGAGGCCTAGAATCATGGGGAAGAAGGGAAACAAAAGGGTGGGGAAGGAGAATACACTCGAAGAGCTTGCGGCTCAAGGCATTCATATCAGCCAGGGGCCCGAAAGAGGAAAAGCAAATTTCGACCTCGATCTCGCGCTCGACTGAAAGATCTTGTGTGTCGGAGTGTACTGTATGAACCAGTTTATCCAGAATTCAAAAACCTTCCTAGGACCATTCAACATATGTGCGAGATCAAAAAAACACTTGTTCACGGGACACTAGCCAATTTATGTGGGTGCCGAAAAGCTCGAACATCGCAGAGGTAATTGATTCAGATCAAATGAAAGAGTCGAGAATCGCCAGGTGCGCGTCTCAGGCCACAGGCTGTACGTACGTCTTTGCAGACGGAACCCGCTATCTATGCTAGTCTAACTTGAATAGGTGTACATCAATCGAATCTCTTACCTCATTGGTCGATCCGGTCAATGAAACACTTTCTGACTCCGACCCTCATCTACAAACAAGCAAGGTAATTTTTTTCGTGGACTCTTCCGGAGCCGTAGATCATTCTCCCCTGGTTTTAGTATCAGGGTCCGAGAAATCTTGAAGAAATTGGAATGTCTTTGTGGACTGGAACTAGCAATGCGTCTAAATCCCAGCACACCTAGGCGCCAACGACACGCGAACCGAACGCAACTTGGAACGCCATTGTGACGCTTGGGCGCAAGAAGAAAAGAGCGTGAAAGAGACGTGAACTGCCAGAAATGCGCACTATTATCCATCTTGCAACGCCTGATTTTCCGCCCAGAGACGGAACAGGTCCAACATTGTAATTTGGATTGAGGGAGAGGAATCTAGTTTGTTAGTGGGGCTAATGGACTACCTACATTTGAGACCCAGATGCTTATCTCTTCATTGAATGCCGTTGGCCTCCCGTATTTTCTGGGATTGGATTCGGAGTGTTGGCTACCACCGTAAGGTTACGGCTGGCAGATTTGACTCGGAGTACCTCGAGATTGACTTGCTTTTACACTGTTTCCAGCCGAACAAAAGTCTGTTACACTGTGTAAGCCATTTTACCGAATGATCAAGGGCCCACCACGTACGTTGTAAGTACTTTAAATTGAGTACTATGACGGGGAACCGCGGAAGGAGATTGCGATCACGTAACGGTGCGTGACCGTGTTTTGCCGGTATCCCCGAGAAACGTCTTAGCAGAGGACGGCCTTTGCGAGCAGCTTTGGAACGGCTCGTATAGCGGCCAACCGAGGGGGGGCTGGAGGGCGCTGCTTCGGAGTGAGTAATATTGCGCGGGTTGGTGTTGGGGCACCAGCGATGCGCGGAGTGCTTGAAACCATTTGACTCGTCGAAGAGAAGGGAAGAGGAGTGTCTGGGGGGTGTTTGTGGGGTAACGGGTTGCCTTTTCTGAACTGTCACTCAACATGACGTCAACCGTCTTGAACAAAAGTCCCCCACTTCAGTATTTTTCACTGTGTGGCCAGCACAATCATAATCGGATTTTCTGTACGGAGCACCACCAGCCTGCTGCACGACCTCTATAAGTCACTGGGAGTCCGGCGTTCGACTCCACGCGTCCGGATGTCATGAAACTTGCGATGTTTTCCTTACTCTGTTCCTCTTGGACTTGGTCACAAATTCAGAACTAGTTCGAACCAGTTCGGGGATCTCGGAGAAGTTCGATCCCACGGTTAGCTTTCGAGCCTAGCCAGCTCATCATTTACATTCGATAATCAATATTATATTCATTTCACGGGGTAAGTAGGCGACGAAAATGTACAATAAACAACAGACAGAGGTACCAAACGATTCAACATAACAAGTAACCTTATTTACGATCATATGTAAATATCGCTGCAGCGATGACGCATACTGCGATTGACCAAAGAAACCCTCCCAGCCAGACGCTCTGGGCAGCGGACCTCAGATCAGCAGCGGTCTTGAACACCGGCGTCCATCCATGGTCATGATATTGGAACACGACTGCCTGACACCAGCAGTTTTGGAACGTTCCAATATCCTCCAGGACACTGGACGCAATTAGCCAGCCGGCATTGCAGATAGCGATGCCCTTTCCCGTGAGCCGCGTGATAACTGTGAGCCCGCCCAGAATCTCCGTCGCCATGCCTTGACGATGAGGATCCAGCTCGAATCTTTGCATAAGCGCATGCGAGACAATACTGGATATGAGAAGTAGAAGCCAGGATAAGGTGGCAGCAAGACCATAGAGCAAATAGCTGCCTGAACGGCAACCAATCCCAGTAGCTGGGGTATTGTACGCCACGAAGACAGCAGCCCCAGTGGTACACCATTGAACAAGCATGGCTACGAAGGCGGTAGCGAGTATACGTTGAATCGCGGGGATAGGGAGCCTCTGCCAGGCCGTGAAAGCGACGAGGTCTTGCTGCGCTGTGAAGCCACAGCTAGCGGCAGCGGCCTCGAGTGTGGATGGAATTGCTGTCCCAGCCTTTTGGAAACTTTTGATCGATGTCTCGAATCCTCCTCGCACATGTTCGGCAAATGCGAACCAAGTGAAGATGCGGGCATAATTGAAGATCGGTCCTTCCCTCCTTTCGTCACCCCGCACATCAAAACCACACCACGAGAGAGAAGGGGGAGTGCTCTCTTTAGCTGTGATTGTTTCCGTATCGTGGTTTTCATCCTGGTCTCTAGATGTCAGAGGTGAATGTAACTCGGCATTCGGACAGAGGCCTGTTTGATACAAATGGCCTCCCCCGGTCGTCCCAGGCTGTGGGATAATCTTGTTGTCCGTCAGAGCCTCCTTGATGGACCCAGCCTTGTACTGGGATCCGACACGGATGTACCTAGAGGTACTGAGCTCTCTCACAGAGCCGGTGAAACGAGACTTACCCGAAGACAACTGGGAACCTGTGATTGAATGATGAGTGGACCGCTAATATAACGCTCAGAGGAAAAGGCTTACATCCAACTCCAGACAGTACTGGACGCAAATTGAAGACCGACATCGGGGCTTCCGAGCGAATCATGCACAGCCCCAATAAACGAGATTAAGTACGCCACAAAGGTCATTATAACTATAAGTGGTGCTTCAGTTATCAGTATGGGAGCTCGTAAGATCGAGTACCTTGTGCCAGAAAAGAGTACGTGAAGCCGCGGCGTGTATTCTTGAGATCTTTTAAATTTGCCGCAGACTTTCAAAAGTGCTGTCGACCGGGGTCATCGAGGACAATGACTCGACTGGCAAGTGCGCCGTCTCTCTGGTTGGCACGCATAGGACATTGCTGAACCTCCCTAAGAATGAATGCAGCCGAATCGACCCTTTCAACCATGTAACTATACTCCGAGCCCGCTTCTCTCAAGTTCTGCACCATGTCTTTGAGTTGGTGAAATCCATGTGAGATATACCTTCGATTTAACGCTGTGAGCGTGAGCGAGTAGGTGGCGAGGGCAGGGCTTCCGACAGCCAAGCAGCCGCTTAGAATGTTCATCCAACCATTTGCTTCAAAGGGTAGCTGTGCGATGAGGGTGATCCATGGCAGTATGTCGCAAAAATCTTTTTCTTGTTATATTGCCCGGTAGTCACCAATAACACCCGGTCGGGCCATCAGCCTGACCAAGGCCGACGGCAGTTGAAAAACCCGAATCAGCCTCCGATGATATTGCGGTCAGTTTGTGATCGGGTGGCGATCCGGGCGCAATGAGCCTCGTCAGCCTGACAGGGTTATAGGGCAATATCTTGCCTGACCGGCGGGGAGGAAAGTGCAAAATAAATTTATTATTTCCGTTCTCTTTTTTCTTTCATCTTGTACAACAGCTTACTTGTCTTGCCAACGCTGCCTATGCTATTATCATTACAACTATCTATTGAACATAACGGGATTCGAACTCAATATTACCTAAACCAAACAGGGAGAGACCACACACTTACCACTGCACTACGCGACCATTGGTTTTCTGGGAGGCGAAGTCAAATATATATGGCAAGTCAACTCCCATTTCCTGAGGTGCTAATTCATTGCAGAGTACCTACAAACCCCCAAATACCTAATTGCTTTTTCAGGCCAACCCTCATTGAGCCGATAGATTTTCATGTTGAGGTTCTGCAAACGGCGACAATCAGCGTGACTTGCCAAGTGGTAAGAGTGATTGCAGATGCAGAGAAATTAACACTCTTGTAGAAGTTCAGTTAGACATCATATAGAGTAATAGCGACAAGCTCACCTGTCTGAATCCAGTTCTGCGCGCAGGCTCCAGCCGTTATGCCCCAGACTTCCGCCGGAATGCTTCCATTGGCAGGGCATGTGTCAATGGGAGAAAGGAGGACGCCGTTGATGTTTACGAGGCCGTCGGAAGTGCAAACGAACTGGGAGGCGCATGCGATCTGCCAGTTAGATACATACTGGATGAGCTTCAACGTCGCGCAGTAAAGTAGGGGGAGGTAAAATTAGAGCGGTGAAATGACAGCTGAAAAATGACAACTGGATTGTCTAAGACAGGCTGCTTGGTGTCCCACCGACACCATTCCATCGGAAAGTGCCTAATTGCTGTTGAAATTTATTAGCCACATCAAACACAACAGCCCGTTAATGTATGGCACGGTATGCCCAATACCGCGTTGCCACCCGCATGATCAATTTTAACACCTATCTATGTAAGAAAAGACGTGTTTGTCGAGAAAAAAGTGGTGCCTACGGGAACGATGGCTGTTGTCCGCTCCACAGTCTTTTGAGATGTTGAATTCCGTCTCCGCTACAATGTCGAGTTCTTTCTAACGATGTTGAGATGTTCATTTCTCACGGATTTCGTGCGTTCTGGCTAACTTTTCATTTTGAGGTCCATAAATACAAGACAAGTGAAGGCTTAGAGGGTAAATATCTCGATCTATACTAGGAATCCGCCGAAAGTGCGAATGTACGTGTAATCATGCTAACGAATTTCCTTTTTTGGTCGCGAGTTTTCTCCTCCCCGCTTGCGATAATTATGGTATGAGTCACTTCGCGCGATGAAGGCGCATCTTTGGGTGGATGTATTAACGGCGACACTCTCATTCTCAGACTCGTCGGCTAATTGGTGGGAGTTGCGACACTGTCGTGGAAATCTCACTGCCAGAGTGGAGTTGAAGGACAAGTTGCGACTTGGTCCGCTTTCGTCGCCTTACCCACTTGCCGGCATCCCTCGGGAACAGCTGCAAATGCCTCTCTCTTCCGTATCACCATCCTCCCCCCACCTCGATCTATGCCCGCCAACAGCTACACCGCCAGATTGACGCCGATGCCGCTGACATTGTGCACCAGATTACATGGGCACGGAGATGCCCTGAGCATCGGCAAGGGGGACCAGAAGTACGTCGATCAAGTCGCATTGCTGACTGGTGATGGATTCAACTAGCAAGGAAATAGCACTCATTCTTCAACCGCCCAGCGAACGCCTACCGTTCATGGCCAGTGCTTATGGCCGCCATTGCACAGCGGACAAGGGTATAGGACAGAGTATGTTTGAGCAGGTGCGTCGATGTCGATTTCACCTGTACCGTCATATTTCCGCTTCTGCGGTGCATGTACCGGGCGCGACTACCCGGCTCTGGCAGCCACGGAAACCAACCATTGGGCTCGCACGCGCGCTGCACATCCCCTTTCACATGCATCTCGACGCGTCTGGCAGATGAGTTGAACCCAGATAAGCTAACGTCTACTCGGAGAACGCGAGGCGATGGAGATACGCCCCTACGTCTTTGTACTAGCCGCCGCAGCGTACAGTTCTGTACATGTAAGTTCATTATGAATGCAGCAAGTTTCATCTAATGGCCGCTCTACTTAGAACACAGAGCACAAGAAGGTGTGTTGGCCACAGCACAGAGCGTCCTGTACGGCAATGCAGAAACTTGTGCAGCGAAAACAAATGCAACCGGACTCCGAGCTCCCATTGCGAAAGTTACAAAAGATGCAATACTACCGCCGCCCCGTAGAGGACTGGGTCGAAATTCATGCCTACACCTTGTCTCAGGTACGGGCTCGGGTTGTTCACGAATCTGGCGTACCCGTGGATCTACGTTCAGAATATTTTGAACTCCGGCTCACATTCCGCCCCGAGAGTAAAGACCCTTCTGCGTCGTTTTCACTGGATAGCGCCGGAGTGCTCCCTGTGCGAGGAGACCCTCTCGCCCCACAAATAGCGACCACGTTGGCGCGGCTGTCGAGTCCGGATCCGGACCCTGCGCGAGGAGTTTTGGGAGGATTTGTCTGTTTATGTGAGTAATCTCGCCCGCTGGCGTCTTCGGGTTTTATCTGGAAGACGAATCATATACTTAGACGTGATCGACGGCCTGCCGATTTTGCTATCGTCCTCGTACGTTTATAAACGCGATTCACCTCTCCGACGTCCCGGGCACAAACCCTGGTACTGGTTCACCCAATATTGCTGTCGCCTCGGTCTCGTATTCAGGCTTGGTGGACCCGAAGCTTATACTAGCTGGATGCCCGGGATCATGGGGAAGAAGAACCATAGCTGGGTGTGAAAGGAGCATACAGTCGACGAGCTTACTGCTCAAGGCATTCATATCAGTGGAGGGCTGAGAGCAGTATGACCACTGGATTTCGACTAACTAGATCTCGACCTCGACTAGAAGATCTTTTGTATCGCAGTGCACTGTAAGATCCGGTTTATTGAGAATTAAAAACCTCTGAAGGATCGGAAGGGTCTGTCCAGGAGGAAATTAGTCGGTAATTACTAACACTTATGCTCGGGAGCTCGAACGTATAACAGGACGGACTGGCCAATTTACAAAGCGAAGGAGCTAAATTTCGCCGTAGTAATTACTGGAGCGTCCTTGGGCGGGAGTTTGCGACTTGCCGGCGTTGACCGCAAAAGAAGAGAAAAAGTAGCAGTCAAAAGGCAGGTCGAATGCCGACAGCTTGAAGTGCATTGGATTTCCTTATTGGGACTTGCTTGCGTACCTCTTCATCCGCTTTTTATCTGCAAGTTTTTGACCAAGTTCTTCGAGGTTTTGAATGCAGAAAATCGTCCTTCATTCCTCTCATCAACGGAGATGTCTTGTCTTCGGTCTCGGTCCACTGGACTCGGACCGACGAGACTGCAATTCGCACTGTGCAGCGGCGACTCCGGCGGCGTTCAAGCACAGAGGATAACCGATGGATGACTCGATGTTCTCGAGGCATTTCTTATGTGTGAAAGTTCTTTCGATCATCCAACTAGTCGGGTCATGGGTTCGTCGCTGACGCCGCTGACCTCACACCCCGAGCCATACCAAGCGCTGGGAGTCGCAGTGATTATTCATTCACATACTTAGATGACCGCGCCGCTAGGCCAAACACTGCGTATCGCTATTGCAGGGGCAGGCATGAGCGGGCTCGCCGCGGCGCTCGCCCTGGCGCGGAACGGGTTCACCCACATCCACGTATACGAAGTCGCCAGCAACTTGGGCTTCGTGGGCGCGGGTATCCAGGTTGCGCCGAATCTTTCGAGGCAGCTGCAGCGGCTTGGTGTGTGGGAGCACTTGGCTGACGATGCGGTGGAGATGGAGGCGGCGTCCGTCCGTGGTGGGTTGGCTATCTGCCGCTTGTAAGACCTGAGCTCATGATGGTATTAGCCGGCGCCACAGACGAGGAACTCACGAATGTGAAACTCGCGCATGTCGCGGAGCGATATGGGCAGCCGCATCGAGTGAGCATCTATCTATTATTTCGCTGGACGCCGTCTAAAACTCTCAGGTTGCGCACCGTGCCGCCCTTGCAAACGCATTATACGAAGGCTGCAAAGCCGCCGCCCCTTCCATCGCCTTCCATTTCAGCACATCCATCGTTGAGATAGATTTCGCCCACCACCGAATCCAGATTCGCCAACGCAACGAAGAAGGCGAGGGCCATTGGGTCGACGCCGATGTTATTCTCGGGGCCGACGGCGTGAAGAGCGTTGTCCGAAAATGCATGCTGGCTGTACACGGTGAACTAGACGACGGTCCGTGCTGCTCTTGTATCTTATTGCATACTGTCTGACAAGAATGTAAACCGCAGCTGAGGACACAGGCCAATCTGCCTATCGCATCATGCTCCGTCGCGAACAACTCGCACACGACCCAGAGCTTCTCACAATGCTGGATTCCCACTCCACCTTCCGGTGGATCGGAGCCAGGCGACATATCATCGTGAGACGTCCTGCCCATCCCCACATCTTCTCGTACAACACACCCGCTGAACGAATCTCTCGATTCAGGCGTACCCCATCTCCGGGCACACCATCTTCAACATCTCCACGGCCCAGCCCGACACCAACTTCGCAGCGGAGCCCACCGCCGCCTGGACGACGCGCGCCGACAAAGCCGCGATGTGCACGCTGTACGCGGACTTCTGCCCCGCGGTGCGGCGCATGCTGGGGTTGGTGACGGAGAGCGAGGTGTGCGAGTGGAAGCTGCGCGTGCACCGCCCGCTGCGGACGTGGGTGGAGGGGCACGTCGCGTTGCTGGGGGACGCGTGTCATCCCACTTTGCCTGTGCGTCTGCATCCTGCTACCTTTGGTCCTGATCGCAGCTAATTGTCATGTAGCATTTGGGCCAGGTGCGATCTCTGTTTGCGGCAGGTATCGGAGCTGCGCTGAGGACCGAACGCAGGGCGCCTCACAGGCAATCGAGGACGGCGCGGTCCTCGCCGCCGTCCTGAGTAAACTGACAGACGCGCGCGACATCCACGCCGCCCTGCGCGTGTACGAGGTACGCTCCACCCCATCCCATCTGCACCCCTCACCCTACCCGCACTTTACTCTTACTCACACCCTGCACCCCCCAGCGCCTCCGCAAATCCCGCACCGAGTTCCTCGTCGAGCAAGCCGCTGCCTCCGGGCGCGCGCTGCACCTCACCGACCCCGCCGCGCAGGCCGCGCGCGACGCCGCCTTCCGCCGCGTCAACGAGGGCCCCACCGACTCACACACCCCCGATAAAACGCTCGAAAATAACGCAAATCCGAAGAACCCCGACCGGTGGCTCGACCGCGAGGTGCAGGACTTCGTGTACGGGTTCGACTGCGTCGCGGACGCGGAGGGGCGGTGGGGAGCGTATTTCGCGGATGCGAGGGCGGGTGCACAGCCTACTCCGACTACCTGACTGGCCGCGGATTCCCGCGATCTCGCCAGCAGCCCGCACACGAATGAGCCCATGTCGAGTCAAGGTCTTTCACACCACAGATTGAATCGCCCATACCCATGAAATTCCACGCCGGACCCACTGTGGATGTCGTACGAGTGGTAGTACGAGTGGTAGTACGAGTACGTATCGCGTACTTACAAGCCGATACAATAATATGTATGCCCGCGGCTAGGCTAGGCTAGATGAGATAAGTACCGTACTTAATGATTACGAGGTATGCGTAGGTATGTGTACAGGATGCTAGTGCAAGGAGCGGGGGTGTCGCGACACGGAGGAGGGAGACAGGAGGGAGGGATCGCAAGGAACGTGCGGCGCGGGACGCAGGCGCGGGCGCAGATGTGGGGTGATGTGATGGCATATGTACTTACTGTACAAGGTGGGACGGGTATGGGCGGCCACCAGAGAGATATCGAGACGGAGACGAAACGAAACTAGACGCGAAGGGAACTCGAAAGGAAGTCGAAAGTATAACACGACGGTGTCAGGCCGGGGCCGAGAAGCGCGAGACCATGACCGCGAGCGCGAGGAGCAGGCCCCAGCGCCACTTCTCCCAGAGCACCTTGCCCAGGGACGCCGTCCACGCGGCGTCCACCCCCACACCCCCGTGCTCTCCTGCGGCCTTATCGGTGGCACTGGACTGCGATGAGGCGCCCGGCGACGGGGGGAGGACGTAGAGCGGCTGCGGTGCCTGGTGCTGCGGCGGTGCGGCGGCTGAGACGCCGCGCTCGCGCTCGCCCATGTTGGGGAGGTCGCGGGGCAGGGGGGAGCAGTGCTGCGGGGTCATTAGTGATATCGCCCCAGGGCTAAGGATAGACAACGCACCTCGGGGAAGGCCTCTCTGAACCGCGGCTGGGCGATGTTCCAGGCGTGGCTGCGCGCGGCAAAGGCGCGTTTGTGCGCCTCGGAGGAAGTAACGGAGCCGGTGGTCATTTCGTCCGAGAGCATGAACGAGAGGAGGCCGGTTAATCTGCGGATACCACACCGTCAGCACGAGGTGAATCGAGGGAGGGCCTCCGGAAGACAGGCCCGCTACCTAACCCGAGCGAATAAAACGTCGGGAACGACAGCCGGAAGGAGCAACGACCGGCGCTTGGAGGGTTATTTGAAGACGAGACGCTACTCACATCGTCGCGACGCTCCATGCGGGATTCCACTACAAAGGGGGGGGTTGGTCAGACGGACCCGGGTACGGGCAGGCAGCAAGACTGACTGATCCTGGGTGGAAATCCGACATAGAGAAGCATATTTTCTTGTCGGGATGGAAGCGCCCTGACGGCGTTAGCATCTGCTCCACAGTCAGTCTCGAAAGTACTAAAGGCGACGCCCGCGACGCACCTTGATGCCCGGCGGCTTGAAGGGGTACTCTGCAGGAAATTGCAGCACGCCGTGGTACTCGCCGCCCGCAAAAGGTGAATCCGAAGGCCCGCGCTAGATGATATCATATTGGAGTGAATACTTCGTCTCCCGAGTACGGAAAGCCTACGATAAGGAAATTCCCTGGATACAGTGTTAAGCATAGCCCAAAGAAAGAGTACCTGGTGCTGGGACGTACAGGTGAGGATATTTTTCTCGTCAGGCGCCGCCCAGACAAACGGGGGTGGCTCCCTCCGCATCGTCACGTATTCTTTAGTAAGCTAAGGGCGCTTGTGAGCGGTCAAGTCTTGCAATACATTCCAGGGCCTTACGCGTTTGTATGCAGCTTTGCTGGCCATGGTTGCGAGAAGGTTGGGCGAGAGCGTAGCAGAAGGTTTGTAAGAGAGTCGGTCACAGTAACAAGGGTCACAAGTCACGATTGCTGTTTTTCGCACTTTGACCTCGTTAACCACCCTGACTGCCTTGTCTCTATTTCGCCGTACTGTGGACGCGTAGATCTATGGGTATATTATCTGGAGCTATACAGGCCTTGATCGCCGGCATACCCAATAATTCCACTCGTATTTGCGACAACCTCCTTGCGGATCATCTCTAGTAGTATCTACCTGGGGCCATGATAAACTCGGAATACACTGGTGTCGGCCCTGCGGGGTTACCTGGGGTCATGATAAACTCTGAATACACTGGTGTCGGCCCTGTGTTTTCTCCGCTCCCGCCGGCCCGTTTTCGACTTTATCAGTGGGCTGCCAGTTGATCTACCTCCCGTTGCCAACAAACTGGCAATTGAAGCTGATCACCATCGCCTATCCAACAAGCCACCGTCGATTCAACAGCACACCGGTGGCAGTCGCCGTCCAATCATCCCCAGTGACTCATTTCGGCGCACTTGTTTGAACACCTAATATTTCATCTCCAAGGAGCGCAGGAACCTGCCCCATCGAGAGAGTGTGAGCCTCGAGGCGGGAAGGTTCGACGGATGGATGGCAACCTTAAACCAGCGACCGAAGTAACAGCCGAGTCGACACCGGGCTTCAAAGCTCGGGGTCTGACCGGAATTGTAGCACAGGAACGGGCTCGTGTTACGCCCGAACTACCGACGTCTGGAATCATAGACTTGGTAAGTACTGGGCGGCCGCGACCACTGGCAACTCGTCTCAGCGACGCCCATCCCGGGGCCGTCGGGCTCGGCCCGGTAGTTTCAGATTCATTCCCAAACTCTCGCACGCACGCACGCACGCACAACCCATCACCGTCATTGACAAACAAATCAGTAAATTCAGATTCAGATTCACCTAAGTATGTTATACCTATCCGACCTCCGTGCACACCGAACTCAGCAAGCCACCACCTCCACCAAACACTCCTCATACCTTTCCCCCGACAGTCGAACCTATACACATAGGGTACACGCCTAACATGGCGCTCTTGTCCGCGCCCGGGTGGTCCCCGTCGCGGCGGCCATGGGGGCGGCGGCGACGGTGGGAAGTTGGTGCCGGGCTTGGGCTGTGTTGTAGCGACGTTGAGGATGGACGGCGTAGTTCGAGATGGGTAGGCTAGGCCTGCGTTGGGGGAAAGGTGGACTCCTTGGTAAGCATGCTTGGGACGGAAGGAGGAAGGAGGGCTCACGATGACCGGCCGCCCCGCGGCGGTCTAGCCGGAGGTGGTATTCGATTCACCCGAGGTCGTGTTCCAGCTGGTCGGCAGAGCATAATCCAGTATGCCGCGTGCCCCGTATGCCCCACTAATTTCCTTCCCGGGGCATTCGGGCCCGACCCGTTAGTTTCAGATCCATGCAACTGTCGTACTTCCAAACTCTCGCCCGACATCTCAACCCATCACCCCGGCCCGCTCCCTCACGCAGCGCCATCACCGACAAACAACTAGTAAAAATGAAATTCAGATCCAACTATCATACACCTATACTTATAAACCCCTCCACGTGCACCGAAATCAGCAAGCCACCACCTCCGCAAAACACTCTTCATACCGCGCCTCGGCATCGGCGACACAGTCGAACCCATACACATAATCCGTCACCTTCCCGTCGACCCACTTGTCCGGATTCGGGCCACCCTCCTTGACGCGCCGGAACGCCGCGTCGCGTGCGGCCTGTGTTGCGCGGTCGGCGGAGAGGAGCGTGCGGCCGGAGGTGGCGGCTTCGGCGACGAGGGACTCGGCGCGGGCTTTGCGGAGGCGCTGGGGGAAAACGAGATTCAACTTTATAATATGAGGATGAGAGGATGAGGGGAAAGGGTACCTCGTAAACGAGCAACGACCTGCCCAAATCCTTCGCGTCCGTCAGCTTGCCCAACACCACCGCCAACACGACGCCATCCTCAATCGCCTGTGCCGCGCCCTGCCCGAGGTGCTGCCGCCCCAAACTCAATCAATTCCTCTCGTTCGGTCCTCAAACTTGAGTTAAGGAAGAATAGGACTCACCGGCAGCGTCGGATGGCACGCATCCCCCACGAGTGCGACGGCGCCCGCGACCCACGTCCGCAGCGGGTGATGCACGCGCAGCTTCCACTCGCACACCTCGCCCCCGGGGACGAGCCGCAGCAGCTTCACGACGCGCGGGCAAAAATCCGCGTACACGCCGAGCATGGCGCTCTTGTCCGCGCGCGTGGTCCACGTCGCGGTGGGCGCGGCGGCAAAGTTAGTGTCGGGCTGTGTTGTGGCGATGTTGAGGATGGTGTGGTTTGAGATAGGGTAGGCCTTTCGTGGGGAAGGTGGGTTGGTTGAGAACACAGGCAAGGCAGGTGAGAGTGAGAGGGGAGGAGGGAGGGGGGCTCACGATGATCTGCCGTCCCGTGGCGATCCAGCGGGAGGTGGTGTTCGCCTCGAGGAGCGAGAGAAGCTCGGGGTCGTGTTCCAGCTGGTCGCGGCGGAGCATAATCCGGTACGCCGCCTGCCCCGTATCCTCCGCTAAAAAATCAATCATCCTCGCTCATCAACACCCATGTTCAAATAGAACTTCGAATAGAAGCCAGCAGTGCGCCCGCTTACTTACCATCATCATCCAGCTCCCCCGAACGCGTCAACATCCGCTTCCTCACCACACTCTTCACGCCGTCGGCCCCGATCACCAGGTCCGCGTTCACCCAGCGCCCCTCCGCCCCCTCGCACGGCGCCCGGACGCGAATACGCGGACTGGGGCTGTCGTAGTCGATATCGAGCACGGGCGTGTTGAAGTGGAATTGGATGCGCGGGGACAGCGCCTTGCATGCCGCGTACAGCCCGTTTGCCAGCGCCGCGCGGTGCGCGACGCGGTGTGGCTGTCCGTAGCGCTCGCGGATATGCGCGAGCGTCGAACGCGCGAGCTTCTCGTCCGTCGTGCCACCTACAGAGCGAATCCACGTCAGCTCAGCTGCTTCGAGTATCGATTATCGGTAGACGAAAGACGAAAAACGCACTTCTTACGAACACTTCCTCCATCTCCACGGCGTCCTGATCTATGTACGCCCACGCGCCGAGGGCCTGCAGGTGCCGCGAGAGGTTCGGGGCGACCTGGATCCCCGCGCCGACGAAGCCCAGGTCGCGCGCGGCCTCGTATACGTCGATGTGTTCGAATCCCTGCCGCGCGAGGGCGAGCGCCGTCGCGAGGCCGCCCATTCCCGAGCCGGCGATGGCGATGCGCAGTGTGGGACCGAGGGTGGCTGTCATGCTATGTAGATTCGAGGTGGGTGTTTGGTACTAGATGGATAAATTCGACTGAGAAGACACCTGCAGAACTGCTTAAATAGCGCAATGTCCGGCAAATTTGGCGCCGGAGACGTTCCTAGCTGTGGTTTCGGAGACGTTCCGGGCTCTGGTGTGGGGGAAGTGCGGGGGGTAGTACATATTAGGCTGAACAGAAAGTCCTGATGGATTTCCGATCCGTGGGGATGTTGAGAAATTCAGATATTACGGATATTCCTATTTGCCTAAATAGAAGAGCCGACTGCCTACGACTGCAATGCGGTCAAGCCTCACAAGGCGTCTCTATCGAAGCATTTTTGCAATGCACATCGCTTGAGCGGGAGCCAATCATCATGATGACTGGATTTCTTCAATACAGAAAATTGCCCGATTTAGGTTTGAGCGGTTGCGTTGCCTTTTCGAGAACAGATCACCGGATTCGGAAACAACCGAAACCCGCAGTTTGATCTTGGTTCATATGCGGTGGTTCACCAGAACGAACATGAAGTTACCGATTTGTAACTAAACACTTGCTTTGATGTCTCTGAAGCTCACCGCCTTACACTATCTACTTCCATCCTTTGTTTGAATGGTGGAGTTGCTGAGACTTCACCATTCTGATCACTCTGAGTCGTTTTGCGAGCATTTCATCCAGCGTCTGCGCTTAAAACCATCTACCATAGCACCTCCATCAGTCTTCTACACGCTCCTGAACCTCCTCCACGGCTCAGCGAAACCCTCTCTCCACCCGGCGCAGTCCGCAAATCTTGCGTGCCGTTCGCTCACTATCTAAATCATCAACGTAGAGTTCCATCCCGGCAAAGGCGGTCATATGCAGCTAACTATGGGCGGGGTTCTCGACTCCCTCCTCGAAACCCTCGACGCGTGGTCGCTCGCTCCGAACCTCCGCCGTCTGTGGATTGAGTACCGCGACACCGGGTTCGACGACATCTTCGACCGGGCTGGACTCGCCGCATTTCCCTTACAAATCAAATCAGTCATCTAGACGTGCGCTATGCCTTCAGCATCGCGATGCTGACCTGGCTCGTAGAGTCGTTGTGAAAAAGCAGGAGAGGCGGCGGCATTTCGTGTATAACGCGCTTGTCGGATATCGGCGCCCAGCACATTCGCTCCCGCAATAAATCTCAAAATATTCGGGGACATAGGCAGCCCAAAAATAACGGAGTTCCTTACCTAGTGCTAAGCAATTCATCCAATGCTCCTGACGATATGTGATCAGCTTGCGAAGCCAAAAAAAATTGATCATATCTCAACCTGCAGGTTACTTATATTGAAGTGTCTGTCTCCGAGAGACTAAGTGGAATTTTTATGTATTGGTTCTGTCGGTTGATCGTTCATAACTGTTGTTATTCCGTGGTGCGCGCTATGCCGCCTGTCTCCGACGGTCCCACTTAGTGGGGCACCAGCGATAATGTGGAATTTTTATGTATTGGTTCTGTCGGTTGATCCTGTGGTGCGCGCTATGCCGCCTGTCACCGACGGTTCCACTTAGTGAGGCACCAGCGAGAATGTGGAATTTTTATGTATTGGTTCTGTCGGTTGATCGTGTGGTGCGCGCTATGCCGCCTGTCACTGACGGTCCCACTTAGTGAGGCACCAGCGATAATGTGGAATTTTTATGTATTGGTTCTATCGGTTGATCGTTCATAACTGTTGTTATTCTGTGGTGCGCGCTATTCCGCCTGTCACCGACGGCCCCACTTAGTGGGGCACCGGCGATATAGCTATGCGGAATCAACATTTAAAAGGGCTGGATTGCTCTCAGCATCGACATCCTCTGTTCATCTCAGAAATCGACACAACTTGTTTGAATTCTCTCATAAATTCCTAATGTCCGGCATCACCGCAGTAGACTGGAAATCCAGAGGAGGTAAGCCACCAATATTAGAATGTAACAGTTAAACCGACCATCGATTTCTGGTCGAGGAGCAGATTCGAGTTTACTTCGTGAATGACGATGGCAAATTGTACGAATTCGCCTGGCTCGGTCCCCGTGAATGGCGCAGGGGCAACAACGGCGACCCCATCGCCTCCGACGTGCGCCGCGGCACGCCCCTTGCCTCGGTTATCGGCGGCGTGAATGGCGTGGAGACCTATGTGTTTTACCTCGACACCGACAGTAACCTCAGAGCTGTTGTGGGAAATGGGGGCGGATGGACCGTCGGCGCCCGGCTCCCGGTCACGGACATGGCTGACGACACCAGCCTCGCTGCGGTGACTCGTGGTAAGCGCAACGACACCATCAGGGTCTACTATCAGCAAACTTCGGGCGATTTGAAGCTCCTTTGGTTCTCCGACGGCGGGTGGTTCGCTAGTGGTGGAAGAGTGTTGACGGATCCGCGGCGCGGCACCAAACTTGCCTACGTGAATGCGATTGAGCGCTGGTCCGGCAACAACGACTACTCGTTCCATCTTTTCTACATCGCCGAGTGGAAGACTTCGTACAAGATCATCCACCAGTCAGACATTTTAGGGTCCGACATAGACCAGAAGGTGCTCAGCCCGGATGTCCGCCCAGATACGGGACTGGCAGTTGTCGCGTGGCGCGGGTCCGGGGCCGGCGAGTACAACCTGCGGCTCTACTTCGCCGATCCTGACGGCGAGGTGTTGGAGTACGGTTATTCCTCGGCCAAGGGCTGGGACCAGAAGGCGACTAAACCGTCGGGCACGACGAGCTCGATGTCCAAGCCCTTGGCCGCGGTGACTTTCTCCGACGACAAGGGTCAAAATGTGCAGGTGCTGGTGAAAGATGGGTCGGCAGCGCTGGTGGAGATGTTTGCGACGGCGGTTGCGACGATGGAAAAGTGGGACAAACCTGAGGTGGTTAATTGGAACGGGCTTAAAGATTAAGTAGCTTTTGGTCACAGCTCAAAGCTGGCTAATATTTTGTATCTTCATTAAGTATGCAAATTCACTCCCTGGTGGCATCTTGTAACTAGTGACGACTCTCTGCGACTGAAAGTTTAACCAGTTGATTCACTGCATTCAGGCCCCTGATCGGCAGAGGCTGCCGAGCTTTGCCGCCACTTGTTGCGCTGTGCCTACGCGACGGGGTCTGCCGCGGAGGCTGTGCCGTCATCTGCCGCCATCTGCCGAGACACGGGCGGCCAACCTCTGCTTGCCCACCGGCTGCCTCTTCTTCCGACCGCGGCGCCTTCGCCGTTGCTTATTTTCTCTTGGATCTTCGCTATATTCAAACGGCACTCCGCGCAACCCTGGGACCGAGTGTTCCCAATCCATGTACCTCCACAGAATAATAAGACATTCAGATTCACATCTACTTACAAAGGTGCTACCGTCTGGAGCCATCCAGTCACCCGATCCACATTACACGGACAGAAAATTAATGCCCGCCCAATTGTAAGTCGTCCCGGTCACCCTCCCTTGCTCCACCTGTGGAACATGCCCTCCGACAATGGCAACCTCCAACTCTTCCTCAAAAGCACAGTCACGGATGGGCCTTTCGTCCGCACGGGTCTGACACAGCGGAGAGGTATTTTTCTTGTCACTCAACCACTTGTGAAGACAATCGTAACAAAAGATATGCATACACATGGGCCTAGGTGGAAAATCAGTACCACCCCTGAAAGAGAGCGGACACACTCACACCACGGGCTTGTATAGCGTGTCCCAATTTAAACGAATCCCACAGTCGAACACCTTGTTGTCGGCTGCTCGCGAACATCAGCGTCACCCGCAAATCCACGTACTAGAATCAAGCTGCCCCACCTGCAGGACCCCCGAGTCTGAGGCTGAACTAGTTGCACCAGGCTCGCTTGCGTTGCCTACAATTACACCTGTACTGGCTATCAGACAAATCATTGTTTACCCCAACAGCAACGCTTACCGTCATACACACCCAGCGCACCACACTCACTAAGCCATTGCACCGGCGGGACCCGCAGGCAGGTCCACCATTCGATGTCGACAGGGTCAGACGGTAACCCACTGTTGACGTTGATAGGCCACCACTGCCGTCCTTCATCCGCGTGGTACGGGCTGTCGATGAGGCCATCCAGAATGGGCTGCACCCATACGCGAAATATCCGGTCAGTTTTGTTTCCTACAGACCCGGGTACATTGCACGGAGACATCTGTGAAACTTCGTTGATCTCAGTGTTTTCCACTTGAAGGGCTCGGATTGGCCCTTACGCGATCCGTTCAGCTAGCAGGTAGTGGGCGGCAGCGCAATGGCCGCGGTTATACCATGTCTTAGAGAAACAATCCTTACAGCTTCGGTAACCTCTCAAACCGAACTCGGAGCCCAATGTATTCAGAATTTTCCAGGCTCCAAGATCATCGACTGTGGTGACGTCCCAGTCGACCCATTTGATAACGTGCTCGTGGTCGACCAGATGGAAGTCGCGTACTCGACCTTACTCTCGTGTCCCACTCTTGGAAAGTCCGGGCTCAGCACCCAAAACCTTGCCTTGAATGGGGTCAACCATCCGCGGATCGTCGGGTTTTGATATTTACTTTGTGTTTTATTTCGAGTCTGGGTAGGGTCACACTATTGTCCATGCTTGAATTTTTGCTTTCAAATTGTTGTCCGACTGCATGCATGGCTCCTTCCAATTTTGCGCGCAATCCACAAGAAATATGGCGCAATAAGTGTGATTCACTTTGACGGGCATCTGGTATAGATTCAGGTTGTCTCTTGACCCCTTCTCTGTTGACCCGAGTTATAGGATACATGGTAAGCCTACTCTCTACCCAACTCACCTGCCATCGCAACACTTTTTAGGCCAGGCTACGCTGGAGGTGTCACCGAACAGTCAAAGTCACACGCGGAATAATTTTCTATCTTGCTCAAGAAGAAGGTTTGATATCGAATACAAGTATCCACGCCGGCATTAGATACAAGCTGGGGGTACCCGTTTTTTTTGCTTTGCTGCCAGAAACTCTCATATAATTTAAAAGGGAGCTGAAGATCTAGAAAACGACGAAGCTGTCAGCTTCCAGCTCATAACAACCGACGATATAGATGATCTCGGAATTTCCGAAATCACTCGCCTTGTCAGAGAGTGAATGGGAAGCTCTCCGGTGTATTTGAGGTGTGTTCGAAGCCATAAAATGTGCCGTCTAGCTCCTGAGATGTCCCCAGTCTCGATATCGACATGACAGGTTCTCTCTTTCTTCCAAACTGCACATTTATGAAAAATTAATCCGCTGATCTTCGAGACGCTGGTATTGCCCCTGCGAGTACATTTCTTTGATTTTGTTTGATGGTTGATTGTCTGGCAGCCGGTACTCTTGGTGCATCTGCCTTACGTCCAATTTTCTGGAAGGTTTTCTAAATTTGTATCAAGAGGCTGGAGGTTGGACAACTCGCGAACTCAAACACATCATATGTGGACTCGCAGGCCTCAAATTTGTGTCCCTAGTTGTGACACCGTTGTATATATTTCTATACTTAATGTAAATAACTACAGTAGTGCGATCAGCCTTAGTTTACATTTGTGTACAGGATTAGTAATACAATTACTTCTTGCTTCATGATCAACACGTTCCTTCAAGGCGAACACAGGTGAAACGACTAATAGTACACTCACGCCGGCTGGGCATCCTCGTCTGCCCGCCTCCACAGGTCACAGTGGCCCTGCCAAGGGTGACAGGTCCCCTACCCAGGATTACAGGCTAGAGTCCCGCTACAGCACGGACTCGCCTTGCTTATCAGCGAGAAGACCACGAATGGTTCGCGATCGTGGTGAAGCTTACATCGAGCTACCAACCCGTTACCGTCTTGCGAGGAGCTCCGTGCCGGAGCACAGAGGCTCCACACTAGTACACCGCGGGGTCAAAGACATAGAGAAGCAGATGTACCCCGACACCCTTGAGCTTCAAACCCTCACCTTCCCCGAATGCTCCCGGCCGTCTGTCATAAACGTCGCATTCTTCCTGGCAGCCCTGTCCGAATTCGCAGCTCAATATCACGTCGGCGAATACCAGGCCTGTTGGTTCGCGCACGCTGCCTTGGACAGCTTCCACGCAGCCTTTCAAGGTAGACTGCACCTTAGCGCCAACATTCACGCGATGGGGAAGTGGAAGGCCACCTCATTCAAGTATATCAACCTCTGTGCCTCAATTGTGGCGGAATATAGCAGACAACTGAAAGAATATGAGGATGTGAGCAATTGGTTCTTACCCCTCGTGGTTGTGTTGTGTTCAAATTTGTTTTCAGGCTTTCAAGATTATCCAATCCGCGGGCCGCCGACTTGAGAGCCACCAGCTCGGAGTACTTCACGAAGGCCACCGAATTGGTGTAGAAGAAGGCTGCCAGGAAGGAATCGAGGAGCGCAGAAAATTGGAGGAAGAGATTGAACAGCGAATGACGGAGCGCAGGCAATTGAAGGAGGAAATTGCTAAGCTCCGGGCTAGCCTCGATGCGCGTTAGTTTCCATGGAGTGTCTGAGTGATTAGTGGACATGATCCCTTCTTTCTATACATGTGCATAATCTATTACTTCACTGTGCTTTGAAATTTCATTCCTAGCCAAGAATATGAATGCAGTTCAATGTTCAGCTCGCGCCCACCACGATAAAAAAAATCATAATTGCATGGTAGTCAGTCATGTACACCATTATTCCATATCCTCGTCCTCGTCTTCCTCATCCTGGAACTTCCCAGGCATCGTCGCCCTCCCACGTGCGGAAAGCTGCTGCAGCCCCGTCGATCACCTCGGTGAGCCCTCCTGCACCTGCCTCTCAACCCAATCCTCTAGGAAGCCGCCCATTTTGGACAACCTCGGTTTCGGATAATGCGGATACCTACCAAAATTGATGTGGACCGATCTTTGGGGGTGTGAGGACTCACCGGTAATTGTAGTTGGTGCCATAATAATTATTCTCAACCTCCTCCAAGTCCTGGTTGCTGCGCATCTTGTGCAAACCCCAGAGGCGGAGTTTTTGATCTTTTCCGTTCGAGATGATGTATCGCGCATCGCCTTTTGTGGAGACATATGTTATGCCTTCTGTGTACCCCATCAGGATGCCAGAAGGCTTTTGCGAGACACCAAAGGCGATCCCTAAATTATATTTTCAACATGCCAAAAGGTTGCGAAGAGCAGAGATACTGTACCAAACTTTCAGGAAAGTATTGTCTCGGAAGCACTGACGGGCACATTTCCAGACGCAGTGTCAGCCCATGTGTAATTATTGGTGTTGTCTGTGTGGGGTTCAATCTTGGCTGTTTTTTGGTTGGCCAATTAAGAAACCCATAGCCTGACCCGCCCCTGAGCAACTGCTGGCTGCGGTGGATCTGCCAATGGGATGGGGATCTGCGCTACGGCAGGGGGAGAAGTAGGAACAGGGGCAAGCCGGAAAGACAGGGATGCTGTACCAACATGTTCCGGGTTGGTAATCCACGATCGAGAAACACATTTTACAGCTGAATGCAATATTCTAGGCCATTTTGATCCGTGGCACAGTTGGAGCCGGGGAATCCCGGTTGTGTAGAGAACATCAGTACAACGTCATAAAAGCCTGATGGCACATCAGCTCACAAGCTGCCGTTTGCTGCCGCCCGCAATAGCCAGCCTTCACATGCTGCCGCAACTCCACAATTGATGAGAACGAAACGGCCTAGAATATTGCATTCAGCTGTAATGTTTTGGCGAGGGGAGATGGTAGTTACCGGATTGGTAATCCACGATCAAGAAATGCATTTTAATGTTTTTGCGAGGGTAGGGGATGCGGCGGTTGCTGGAGTCAGGTGACTGATGAAGTGGTCTATATATGGTCATTTGAATGCATTATTTTTTACGGAGACCTGGAACCTAAACCGGTCCCAGGAATTTGAGCTTCCTGGCCACTACTCCCAAGAAAAATATAGCTCCGGGCAAGTGTGAAGCACATGAGAATTATTTCTCACTCATGAGAATTTTGTCTCTCACCAACTGATTTCCGAGAGCTTAACACTGTTTTGAAATGGTGAGCTGGCCGAAAGTGGCCACATTGGATCAGTGTTTCTCTCTCACTGACCAGTGTCGTTAATGGTGGGCTCATGGTGGCAACTGAACCCAGGATCCATCCTGGTCAATCGCGCTGCCGCAGTGGCATCAGCTGTGTTGCAGTGATGTTAGAATTTCGCACGGTTCGCAAAACACGCCGAAAGGACCCAGATGTGAATTCTCCAAGACTTGTCTTGACAATTCTAAGTTCCCGAGCAAGCTCGAGGATTGTGTACAAGGAGGCCGATCGTGGCAGGTCATGTGTGACCTCGGGTCTGCCACCCTCGGCCGCGGCACGGCGGACACACCCTCTGCTGCCTAAGAGCCTGAATGCAGTGATTGATTGCACACAAATGGATGCAAGATAGCTTATGGCCGTGCTACACTACAGAAATACAATAATTTATAGATAAGTGATCAATATTTTGAGGAATTGTCAAGCAAAGGAGTATATTTGGGACTCCATTCTCTTTGTGGGTAGTGGTTGGAAGTAGAGAAAATGGTGGACCAATCATGATATGGATTATACATTTATCAGCTCATGTCCCTTCTTTCAATTCTGATCCTGATGTACCACAGAGGTACACATCAGTGACAGTGGCCTGGATGCAGGCAGCGGCATCTTGGGAGTGTGGCCATTTGGGTATTACATATGTTACAAGGGTTCTATGATTTGGCCATCCTCCTTGACGACTTAGTAATGTTGAAGGTTGCGAGGATCGAGACAATTGTAATCCAAATAGTCGAGGTCGCCAGATGTCTCCCATGGCAGAGGCTGGTAAGTTTGCGGTAGCCTTAAGAGTGTTGAGCATGGCTTGGCGGCCTTATAGCTGGGGGGACTCTCGTCGCCCTTCAGCACTGTTATTCCCCCTCCTAATCCCTGTTTCATATTCCCCTACCTACCAATCACATATATAAACCCCCGTCGATATGATTCGTACCTCAGTCGTTCACCTTGAAGTGCCCGGCTGAGGTATGTTCCTTTACCTACTTTATTTCTCTTCCTATACTTACATCGTTCTACTTCATTTCACAGGTACGTTCCTTTACCTACTTTATTTCTCTGCCTATACTTACAGCTTTATTAGTTCTACTTTGTTTCACAGGTGTATTAATAAAGTCGTTCACCTTGAAGTGCCCAGCTGAGTTCTACTTTGTTTTACAAAGAGCTCAAGTCAGAAACTAATTCAAGGGAATGGGTACAAAACATCGTCTGAAGTCGAAGCCACCTCTGGGTTTCTGCCAACCGCTGGATAGTAGGTTTGCGGTCAAGAAGGAACCGCTCGGGTTTGAATGTGTAAGGGCTAGTGTTGTTCGGGTTGGGTGTGGACTTGAGAATATCTTGAGCCTGAGCCTACCTCTGGGTCGGGCTCAAGCCCAGGCTTGGGGCCAATTTTGTTTCTTCAAATGCGATACCGTGAGTCCTTTGGTTGCCTCATGTTATCTAACACAAGAGTGAAGCAACCCACCACTTCAGTTAGGAGGTGATTTCAGCTCTTGTTCGGTGGGCCAGAGTCTTTGAAGAGCACGACTTTAGGGGATGTAAACGGTTAAGCTAACATGCACATTGCTATATCAACAGATTCCATCTAACTTATGTATCATTGTATGTCGCGGATTAAAGGCGGAGAGAGAACCCAATCACATGGGCGAACATCATGGAATCAAATTTTTTTTTTTTTTGCATTCCTGTAACTTTGTCAGCACAGAGCAGATTCCGGGTTCTGAGATGACAAGGGTGACTGAAGCACAAAGAGTTCCAACGAATAAACCTGGAGTTTAGACTAGAATAGTAAAGTACAGGGAAATAACTACAGCTTATATACTAAAGTCTCTAGGGGTTGTAAATTAAGGTACGGTGTCCAAGAGTAGAGTGTAGTACAAGTATCAAATATCATGAATATTTGTGCCTGTCCATTCGCAAATTGCGAATATTCGTATTCGTGAATTGATGTGGCTGTGCTATTCATGCGAATGCAAATATCAGTTTCTGGGAAAGTGGATATTTGCAAATATTCATTGAGTAATCACCACAGAAATGACCCACTCGGAATCAACTCAGAACTAAAGGACTGAGACTTCTGCCTTCTTGCCATGCTGCAGTAAACATATATGGCATGCAATTCCCATTCTTCGGAGTTTTTGAATACTTACTACAGCAAGCAGTTCACATTCCTCGGAGTTTTAGTACCTGTATTTAAGCGCAATTGAAATGTTCAATGTCCACATCTCCTCAATGGCTCCTGGGTTGTCGAGAGGAGGCAGAACTAGTTGAAAGGCTACACAGTCTGCACCTTCATTCTCTCTTGCATCCACTCCAGAGCCTGTATTGTTGTTGAAGACGACAGCTCGTAGTTCAGTAGCTGAAATTGAACTTTATATGCATGCTATTCATGAATAACTCACAACTAACGAGTATTCAAACTCGCTGAATGTGAATAGTTGCCACTCACAAGTATTCGCAAATACAGCTTACTAATCCACGAATATTCGCCATCAATACTTGTATGAATGCAAATATCATTTCTCCCACTTCAATGAATATTCATATTTGCGAATGTATTTGTGCTACACTCTATCCAAGAGCAATAGACAAGATTAATGAGGAGGTGATTGGGAACCCAAAGGTCGGGAAACCGATCGAAACTGTTTGAAATCCTAAATGGTATCCTGGCTCAATTGATCAGATAGTTGATCTGATCAATGATCGGGTTGATGCTTCTACACACACATGTTATCTATGGGTCTTGGGGGGGGGGGGGGATGTATCACATCACCAGCTCCATCATCATCAGAGATGACAGGCACATCTACAAGTGCAGTTGCTGTGGCCCCCAGCTCTTCTCAAACACTCTCATCCTCCGCCTGCACCACCAAACTGGGAGCTGTTAGTCTCTAGTCTCAGGGAGAGGTGACTGTCCCAGAAGAGGAACAAGTCCTGGGCCCATTTTTGTCAACACCGAAGGCCTTCAAGGATCTTGTCGAGATATTCATAAACAGTGGTAATAATTGGTGCTAGTGACATCACCGGTTTCACTGAATGTCGCATCACAGGAGAACAGCCAAATGGCCTGTGTGTCTTGTCATCAACCAGAAATCATATTTGAAAACAACGTACCCAGATGACTGTGGCAAAAACAAGGGTGAGCATCTTTAAATATGCAACAAGCTCACCTTGAGCACTGTCTGGAAGTCAAGTTCAAATCAACCTCGGTAAATTTTATCGATTTGGCAGCGATGGCAACAGCGACAGCGACGGCAATGTGAAGGAAAACAATGCGGAGGATACTGCAGGGGCAAGATGGTGGTATGGACAAGAGAGAGGCCATGGAGCTTGTCCACAGTCCATGGGTGTGTTTGGAGCATGGAGCAAGTGCTGTGAGACTTTAGGGCAAGCCTCAGCTACAGTTTGACGAATCGGCAACTGCCCTGGAATATCACGGGGCATGGTAGTGATTCGATTGAGTGGGAGTATTGAAAAAAGATGAATAGAGAGGTTGCGATGAGCCACCAGAGCCACTGGGAGCCACCCAGTGGCTCTGATGGCATGCGGTACAGAGTGGCTACCACATTTGGTGGCTCCACTGGTGGCTGAAGGTATGACATCAAACAACTTGTCTTTCTTCGTCTTCATCCATCTAACAACTATGCCAGTGCAGACCCGGTCTAAGCGAGCGAAAGAGACAAGTACAGACCCTCCATGCCCTTCTGAGGAGTGGAAGTGCATTTGAGACTCTGGGAGAGCTCCCTGCATGAGACAAGCTGAGAGTAGTGTACAGAACATGCTGAAAACATGCGCGATGCAGCCACCAGGCCAGCAGTAGCCACTCTACACCGCATACCATCAGAGCCACTGGGTGGCTCCTGGTGGCTCGCCGTAATCTCTCTAATTATATGCAATGGTATTTGAATTGATGGCGGCGGCACATGTATTGGTGGAGGGAGCCCGGGTGTAGTTGAAGCCTAGATGATCTCGATTGTAAGCTGCAGGTATATCAAGCGACACATCATAATAAACGGGTCCACCCACTGGTGTGGGCGCCACTTGAAAGCTGACAGAAAAGCATCAGAAAAACTCGGAAGAAAGCCCAATACACTTACGGATCGCCAAGCGGCCCTCCTTTGCCATACAGATTGGTGTTGTTAGAAGTGAGTTGAGGGGCCATCGCACCGTGTGACGGCCCAGTTTGACGGCTCATCCAGACTCAAAGAAAGATTGAAATAGAGAGAAAGAGAAAGAAAAGAGGAAGAGCCACTGAATCATGCCAGCACATGAGCAAGATCTGCAGGGCAGACGGGAGAAGCCTCCAAAACAAGAAACCACTAGGATAATATTAATTTGTAGCAGCACACAGCCCAAGATCAACTGGGACACCAGAGCAGGCGGCAGAGGGCAGCGGGGAATCCCTGGGTGTAGGGGCAGTGGTAGACAGACATGGTCTACCCTGGGTCGACAGATGTAGACCAGCTGTGGGCCCAGGTAGATCAAAAATACTGTAATGTTTCGACCGAATGTTCAGCCATGTCACCCGTCACCTCAAATGTTCAATGAACTTGGTGTTCATTTCTCGGCAATCGGTGGAAAATTACCGTATACGGTGATCCGGCGAATGCCGGGCGGAAAAATTTGGCATTTTTCAGCCTATTTGGGCGAAGAAAATTGAGAAGTCACCGTCACTCATATCAAAAATGTTCAGTTCACGGCCCTCCGTTACCCGTCACCTGAGCATTCGGTCGAAACGCTACAGTAGTCTACGTGGAATAGACAGACTCTGTTTACTAAGACGGCTGACGTAGACTGACGTCGACTCACGTAAACAGGGTCCGTCTACGGGACCTCGGAATGCAGTGCATGCCGTGAGATCGATTCTCATTCTCATCGCCGGATCGACATCTTGTCGACTACTTTTAGTAGCAAATTTCACCGATCCAACCCGAAATCCGCTTACTATGCTTGTTTCGCGTCACACTGACGCGATTCGATTCTCATGTTATAAAGCAGGCTCTCCTTCCTGCCCGTCTTGCAGTATTCGTCGGTTTCTTCTACAAATCTCGAACCACCGCTCCTCGCCGCATGTCTTTCGTCCCCCATTATCCAGCGACAGGCGTCGCTCTTCAAATCACTGGTGTGGTTTTCCCTCGACCGCCGAGCAACCCACATCGTCTGACAGAGCGGTATCATTCACAGAGCCCAAGCAGAAGACAGCGCTGACGTTGGCTCGTGTCGATATCCCTCAAGTCCTAGATGGTCAAGAGGTCTTAATCAAGAACGGGGCCGCTGCTCAGAATCCTGTCGACGCCAAGCAAGTTGATAATGGCTCTATCGTGAGCGAATCATTCCCGCAGTGGCCGCTTTCGCCCGCTCATGATCGTCCACAGACTACCTTCCCATGGACGAATGGGGGCGATGTTGCCGGTGAGGTTATCGCTCTTGGTAAAGATGTCAAGAACATCAAAGTTGGCGATCGCGTACGATGCTGCCCTTAGAGCTAAAAAACTACCGCCTCTGATGATCCCTGTTCCAGGTTGCTTCCTTCTTGTCCCGTAAGACTGCGAGGCACTCGGGCTATCAGGAGTTCAGCATCGGAAACGCGCCTCAGACTTTCAAAGTATGCCCTCCTCTTCACGAGATGAGTTTCCAGGCTGATAGCAACACTAGATCCCAAAATGCCTGGGGTATGAAGAAGCATCGTCGATTCCACTCGCCTTTAGCACCGCTGTTGGGGCGGTTTTCAGCGACCTGAAGGTGCCCATCCCGCCCGCTGGAAGCCCTCTCCCACTTCCTCCCAATGGTGAGGTACCTGTACTTGTTTGGGGTGGTTCCAGCTCCGTTGGCGCCTATGCCATTCAGGTGTTGCACCTTTCTGGTTACAAAGTAGTCACCACTGCCAGTCCTTCGAACGAAGAGTATGTCAAGAGCTTCGGAGCGGACATCGTGGTTGACTACCACGACGAGGAGAAGGTCGTGGAAGAGATCAAAAAGGCCACGGATGGAAAGCTTAGCCTCGTGGTCGAGTGCGTTCCTTTTCTCTTCGACAGCATCTCAGACTCACAAATGACATGCAGCACCATCTCCGAAAACCACTCTACTGAACTGGCCGTCAAAGCATTTGGCCCGGACGGCGGTATTATCACCACTGTTCTTAACGTTGATGATTCTGTCAAGAAGGGGCGCACCGACATCAGCATCGTCAGCTCTGGCGCCAGAATCGTTTATCAGTGCGTGACATTCCCAAATATGAGGGAAAGCGCTGACGTCTGGTAACAGGGACCCGAAATACCTTGACGCTTTCCGCTTCTTGGAGGAGACCCTCGAAGCCAAGCTCTTCAAGCCCAACAAGATTGAGGTGCTTCCCAAAGGACTGCTCAGCGTCAACGACGGCTGGAACAGGCAAAGAGCTCACAAGGTGCGCCGAGACTTTTTTCCCTCTCCTCTGGAACCCCGAACTTAACATGCTTCTATCGTAGATCAGCGGCGTGAAGCTGGTCTACAGAATTGCCGACACTCCAGGTTTGGTAGACGTTTGATGGGAGCGCAACGCGAGCTTTGTTTCGCGCCGGCTGCGACATGAATAGTCCCGTTTGCCTCCAATGTTCTGCAAGAAAGTTCAAGAATTTATTACTTATCTTCATGGTTATGTACTTGTTTCATTCTCGTCACTCCATACCGTTGCACCAAGTCTTGCGAAATTATTAAAAATCTCTGAGCATATTCCTCGCGACATAACTCTAATGGCTGAGGAATATGACAATCTATCTCCACCAGCAGACCCTGTTTGAGCGATTTTTGGGCGTGAAAATTGAACACGCGCCTGGCGCCGCGTAGGAAAACAGGAAGTAGAGCTTTGAGGAGAGTTCAGGTTTGATCTCGAGGGGGAAGTTGTGTTCATGGTTGAAAGTTGAGTAGTGTGGATGAGCCGCCTCGAAGCGCGTGAGTTGGGGGTGCGGATGAAGGATGGTGTAGTTGTGACGGAAGACTATGATTCGTCGTGTTGCAAAGTATCGTTCTCTTTTGAGCTGCGCGTTATATCTTTCGATCCCTTCGATCCCGGCCATCCATGACCTCTAGGTACCACGCTCACCTTGCCGCTTGAGCGAGAGAGAGACCATCGGGATCTGCGCGCTATCCCGACCAGTCGAGTCAATTCATCTTGATCGCTCAACGCGTCAAAGACTGGGTCGAACGATTCGATTCGATTTCTGGATCATACACGAAAACGTATCCAGTCAAGAGCCGGTTATGTCGTTCTTGGCTCTGGGTTGATCTGAAGACCTTGAGCCGCACGCTCTTCGGGTGTATACTCCCTCCACACCCATTTGTTGCCCTTCTTTCCCATGATTCCGGGCTGCCAGTTCTCGGATCGGGGTCCGACAAGCCTGAATACCAGGCCAAAGTCACAGCAATATTTGGGGAACCAGTACCAGGGCATGTGCTCATGACGTTGGACACCTCGAGGGATTTCATCCTCGTATAGATATGAAGCCGATACCCACAGTGGCATACCGTCGATTACGTCTGTATGAATATTTCAGACAAAAGAACCAGAAGGAGCCCAGACGAAGTCACTCACATACGCAGATGAATTTTCCAAGGAACCCTTTTGTACCTCTAGCGCGTTCCTCCGCCTCGGTACTCTCCACCAGCGGCAGCATGATCGCTATCTGGGGGAGAGAGTTTCCGCACACCGGAAGCACCGCTGCGCTCTCCAACAAAAACGACGTAGAAGGGTTATCCTGGCCCTCGGGGCGGAATTTGACGCGGAATTCAAAATATTGCGAGCGGCAATTCATAGGTACGGTGGATTGATGAAACGCCCAAGCCCTTGCTTGGGCCAATGAGTACGCGTGGACTTCGGACCAGTCCTCGAGGATGCGGCGGCGGTGTTCGAACACGGCGAGCCGCCTCGGAGCTCCGACCTCGAACTCGTCTCGCAATTGCTTTTGCTTCTGCGTCGCCTTGCAGAATGCCTTGTGCTGGGGCCAATACGCCTTTTGATGCTCCGAGTTCTACAACAAACATCAGATGAGCTGGACCTTGTTCCATCTATGATGCACTTACGCAGAATCGCACGCTGCGACAGCCTCCGCAAAGAGGCAGGGGCTCTTCTTTGTTGCCCCGTTTTCTCTCACAGTAGACGCATGCCTCGGGAGTATTATTGCTGTACGCCAGCTTATCCGTGATCATTTTGAAGACCGCCTTGCGTCCTGGCGCGTCAGGATCTATAGGCATGGTGAAGGGCAAAAGACGAGAAAATAGCCGAAATGCCTCGTGGACTGCTGCCGTTTGGAGCAAGTTCTTACCACCGACCACTTTTTCTGGACTGAATACAACATCTGGGTCAACAAAAATCGACTGGAATTGACCCTTCCACAACAGACTATACAATCGTACATGGCATTTTTTGCTTCTTTCCCCCTCTCTCCATGTTTCCTCCCCATCCCCCACCCAATTTTCTCAATTGAACTTTCACCACGCTCACCCCCTTACAAATACCGCAACTCAAACCCCCAAAACTCCGCCTTCAACCCTGCCTCATTCGTCGGCCCGCACACCATCGGCCCCACGCGCCACTTGTCTCCCTCCTTCGCCTGCGGCTTCCCCGCCGCGTCGAGGTTGAAGCCGCGCACTTCGCGGATTTTGATGAGGTGTTCGGACGACGGCGCTTTTCCGCCCTCGTCGGGCGTTCGCTGGGCGATGTGCTGGCTGACGGTGAGGAGCGGGCCCTCGCGGACGGTCTGCATGTACAGCGCGTACGGCGAGGGCGAGTCGCCGAGAGTGGAGGTGGAGTGTTCGGCGGGGGCGATGGCCCAGTCGGACCAGGGGGAGGTGACGACGGCGCTGTAGGACGTGGGTACTCGTCAGACCAGAATCACGAGGGAATCGAAAGGAGAAGACTCGGAGTTACTTACCCGATATACTCTCGTCCCGTCTCCACCTCCACACCTGCCTTGATCCAATCGCCCGCGACGTCGTCGCTGTCCCCAGCCAGGAGCATCAGGCACCCCTGGTCGAACTGCACACCCCACTCGCCGCGGATCCACACGCCCGCAGAGAAGTCGCGCGTCGCGTCGATGGTGAGCCCGAGGAATGCGCCGGTGCGGCTCTCGACGGGGCCGGGCGCGGGCGGGGGGACGCGCCACCAGTCGGTCTTGGGTAGGGCGCGGAGGGAGAGGTGGCTGCCGTGGTCAGAGATGGTGTGCGATAGGGCGGGCGGGTTGAGGGTGAAGGCGGGGTCATTGAAGGATTGGATTGAGGCCATATCGAGAGTAAGGAACTGGACCTTTGGGTATGTGTCGAGGAGCAAGTGGTGGCCGTTGGGGGCTGAAGAGAACCGGCACTCCGCCGGAACAGTCAGCGACTCGGTTCACGTGTCGACAGTACCCCCGCAAGAAGACTTCAACTTGCAAGACGAGTCAACAGACGTCTCGAACACATGTTGATGACAATGAAAGGAAGACGATCCACAGGCGCGCCAGGTTGGTGGTCGTGGACGGCAGACCGCCATCACGTGCACATCATATCTTTCTCTCCCGCTCTTCTACCCTTGCTTCCACCTCGGGTTTTCGGGTTTTGCTTTTCGCCCTCTTTTCGTCTCTCAGCCTCCTCAGTCTATCTCTTCCTCCTGTTAGTATCGTTCCCCGGCTCCGATTTGCCATCGATCGCGAAGTTTTCGTCCTCTGTCAATTCCCTTTTTATTTTCGGCGACTTGGACGGGTCTGCCTGTTTCCGGCTGGGTTCTCGGAACACCTTTGCTACCCTCTGCTACGCTCTCTTCCGCATTCCACACCCGAATTCAATGGACAATTTTTTCAGTTGACCCAAGAATCTGAAGCGCAAGAGAGCTCCATCTCCTCGACTTAGTTGTTCTCGGTTCTCGGAGCTTCTCTGGACTCAATCTTCTGCGTCTTTACGAGTTGTGTGCTCTCCGAAAAGCTCCCTCGATCTTCTGGCCACAGCTCTGCTAGTCTGTTTTTTTTTTTTTGCGTGTCAGGCTTCAGCGACCTGCATCAGAGTTCCCTAGAATCTATCGATGGCTAGAGCCTTTTCCTGGATGTAGTTCCAAGTCTCAACATTACCAAGGTGACAATTGTCGCGCGACAGCCGTGAATAATCCTCGTCGCCACATTTGCACTGCAGGTCTCATACAATGATTTCCTTTGCTCCAAGCATCGATCAACTATTTCAGCCCTTTCTGCGTCAAAATAATCCTCAACGTTTCAGGGTTAACGAGGCCCCCAGGAGTGGAAAACATTCACGCCATCCATTTTTACGGTAAAAACTAGCCACATTTGAATTCCTCGCTCCCCCAGCGGCGATGATCTACTAGCATCTCAGGCTCGTTTTCGTCCTAACTTGGCGGAGCTGCTACCTGTCCCTGTTTCTTACTATGACCCCCTCTGCAAGCATTCTTTGGATCAGCCTCCCTTCCGTTGCACGCCGCCTCTTCCTGGCTTCCGAGGATTTTTTGGAGGGGGAAAAAACGTGAATGTGCTCGGAGCCCTCTATCTGAGTCCCGTTCGATGGAGCTCAAGTGTAGCCAGCTTTCCTGTGCCCCAGAAAAAGATCTGAAGTCAATGTTTTTAACTCGCGGCGCCCACGGTGTATCCTCGATCTTAGGACTATGTGGCTATGCGGTGGAAATTGATGAGACTATGGCTCGAGTTACTGTAAAAGGCGAACCTAGGACTTGCAGTTCTGTGGCTACTGATCCAGCGCACCGTCCAGCTTCAAAGTTCGAGGTTGAAAGGCTTCGAATGGACTCGAGCTTCAATTTTGAACACAACACGGATTCTCGTGAAGCTGCGAATCCGATTCAGTATTATTGCGACCGGTCGAACCGCCTTTTCTCGGGGACTCGAACATGCTCGACCAACCGTCCGTTCCGACTCAGAGTCAGCAAGAATGCGTCAAAATTATTTTTGGTCACAAATTGTCACCCCGTCGGACACGGCCCGCAGCTTGGGTCAGCACTCAACAGTTGAACCACGTCCTTCCTCATCTAAAAATCCACAGACATCGCAGAACGTACACGCATCCGGGTCGGCATGACCCAACTTGGGCCAGTCATGCGAAAAGCAGAAGAATATAAATATCACGCCGAAGTGGGTTCGGCTTTCAACATTCTCCCTGTCCTCAGCTTTATCGTCTGCGATTTATTAACAAGTAACCAAATGGCCTCCACCCGCACTGTTCAGAAGACTGACATCAACGTCGTGATGGTGCGTCCTTTTGTGCAGACGTTTTGTCGTGCGCACCGCAAACGGGATTGACCTCCGAGTCTCCGCAGGGCGCGATGACTTTCGGTGACCCCGGAATCGACGGCACACGCGTCGACAACGTCCAAGACATCGAGGCGATCCTCGACGTCTTCGTCAAGCATGAGCATACCGAGGTGCGCTCAGCGTCGTCGTGTCGATCTTCATACGTGGTCCGTAATCAGTGTGGTTGTAGGTGGACACAGCGCGTTCGTACAGCCTTGGCACCAGCGAGACGATCCTCGGGAAGACCAACTGGCAGGAGAAGGGTATCACTATTTCGTCGAAGCTCTATCCTCCGCACCCCGTGCGTAACTTCCCGTTGCTCCTTCAACTTGTGATGACCAACCGACGGACTGTGTTGGACCCTACAGCACATGCCGGAGCTCACTGCGCCGCACACGGCGGAGGTAGGTTACTTTCTATCGACGCTACTGTACGCAAGGATACTCACTGCCTCGTAGGGTCTGCGCAAGGCCGTCCTGGCATCCCTGAAGAACCTCAATACCGAGTACGTTACCTTCGTGTTCGATTCCAGGCGTTACTTGTACTAATTGCCCTGCGCAGCAAGCTCGACACATACTACCTGCTCGGACCTGACCGCTCGGTCCCGTACGAGGTCACCCTGAAGGCCATCGACGAGCTCTACCGCGAGGGCCTCTTCCGGCGGTTCGGGATCAGTAACTACATGTCGTGTGTTTGGTTCCTTTGTGTTTCCTCTTTACCCCCCTTCCTCGCCGATGTCGCACAGCGGAAGCATATATTCAATTATTTGATGTTCTACCGCACAAATATACTCATGACCCTGCAGGTGGGAGGTCGCAGAGATTGTTGGGATCTGCAAGAAGCACGGGTATGTGCAGCCCGTGGTGTACCAGGGGATCTACAACGTCATACATCGCCTCGTGGAGCCGGGGCTCTTCCCCGCGCTGCGCAAGTTCGGGATCGCGTTCTATGGGTTCAACCCGCGTGCGTTTCAATTATGTCTCTACTTGTACATCGTTCTTCATTTCGCTGATGTCGCCCTGCGCCTTGTGACAGTCGCGGGCGGGATCTTTACCGACCGCCACATATCTGTGGATGCCAAGCCCGAGACCGGGTCGCGCTTCGACCCCGAGCGCTACATAGGAATGGTATGGCCCGATTCTCGTCCCTCCCGTTTTAATATTATTGTACTTATAAATCTTTCGCAGAGCTACCGCGGCAGGTCCGTTGGCATTACGCTTCTATACTCGATCTTACTTGCAATTCATCCCCGCGCGGCAGGTACTGGAAAGCCGAATACTTCGATGCCCTCGCGGCGGTTCGCGCCGTCGCGTACGCACACAAGCTCACTATGGCGGAGATCGCGCTGCGCTGGGTCTCGCACCATTCGCTCGTGCGCGCCGCGGCCGGCGACGCCGTGATCATCGGTGGGTCGAACTTGAAGCATGTCGAGGAGGTACGGAATCTCTTTGCTTATGTGTTCCCAATGGGATCGGCTTACCGAATATCTCGACGCGTCGCAGAACCTTGTTGATCTCGAGAAAGGACCGCTCCGTGAGTTTGTTCAATTGCCCCGCAGATCAGTACTCAGTATCGATACACACGAATAGCGGACGATGTTCCGGCGGCGCTCGACGAGGCGTGGGCCACCGTGAAGGGATCGTCGAGCAGTTATTTCCACTGAGCATTCATTGAAGGAAACGGGAGGGAGCCCGGCAGAGAGAATAATTTTTTTGGTACTTTCAAATCTCATTGAATGTTACGATTAAACTCGGTTACTGCGGAGGCTCAATTCGGCGCGTTGTCTCCACACATTTGAATTGAATCATTTCTTCATCTTGGGAGATTCTTTTCTGCAATCACTCTGTCCGGATGCGACCTAAATGTTGAAGTGAGAGGATTTGCAGAACGAACGATTCAATCTTGCATTCAAACACGACATCAGGTCGTACTATAAGAACGGACGAAGGGCTGTGTCGGCCAAAAAATGAGGTGGGCTTGAACATTACAGGGAGAAGTCCACGCACCATATCGCTCAAACAGCATCCGCTGATTGAATCGGATGGTCTCGACGGTCGCCAGTGCGGCCCCAATGAGCTCGCCGAATTCAACCAGGGCAGCGAGCATTTGCGTCTCATCTAAATCTTCGTTTTTCCCAGTCGTTATCGTTATGTCGCGCAGACTCTTGAATAGCGCGAACCAGCTCAACAAGAGCTGTGCGTAACCAGGGTTCAACATCGTGACATCACAGTCCTTGTCTCTTTTACAAAGATTTCTATAACAAAAGGAGGCTCGTACCTGGCGTGTTGGAGTGCCGATCCAACCCGCGTCTGCTTCCGCGAAGCTGAACCATTCGCCGCTACTGCACTTTACTTTGAGTTCGGCGATGTTCCGGGCTCCGTGGATCCACTTCCCGCCCATCGCCGACATAAATTCCATGCTCTGCGAGGGAGGATAAACCCAGAGGGACCTCCGGATTTTAGCGGTGATCGTTGGAGGGCACAGCGCGTAGCTTTCCCGCACCCGTTCGATGAGCGATACAAACGGCCAGCACATATCGTCCCGGCTGTCGAGAAGCATCGTGAGGCGCTCTAGCGCAGGGAAGGGATCGGGTATCTGGAAGAAGTGGGAAATGTGCGCAAGCGGTGCGGTGAGCACTACGAGGTTGGCGAGACGGGGGGATTGGCGGGTCCCGGACCCGGGGAATCTCATGCGGCCCTGGGTTCGATCCGATGGTCAATGTTTTCAGGAGAGGTTGGCGAGTGAGATAGTTGAAGAGACTGAACTGCCGGGCAATATGGCCGCGGGTGGGGGGGGCTCGTTAGTTTGGACATTCCAAAACGGGAAGCGAAAAAAAAACCGTTTGTCTCATGATTTCGAGAACAACTGTAAAGAAATTTGCATCACGTCGACGGGTTTGGGTCCGAAAGACGATATCTAAGCCCGAGATTTTCCGGATCCGCGTCTGCATCTGGTATGTCTCTGTATTGTTTCATTTTTCACTTGGCCGACGGGTGTCTAGATCCATTTTGGATGAATAATGGCGGGCTGAGCGTAGCTAGCAAGAGTGGCTATACCCCAGGCTACAAAGTGACGATGTCGCGTGTGGGTTAGGCTCTCTGGAACGCTCATGCAATATTCTAGGTCTTTCCGCAACGTCAAAATCGACTACCACGTGCGTGTTTCCAGTTCTAGCATTATCCTTCTGACAAGTAAATTGTTAGGCCGTGGGAGATGGGATTGCTGGTGGGTCTTGTTTCCGAGGCTCTGCGCGCAAGTTCACCTCAGGGTACACCGCCAAAATTACGTAAAGGGCCTTCAAGGGGGGTTATTTTGTAGTACAATAACCCCCCTTTAAGGCCCACATCCGCCAGGCGGACATGTCCGTAAGTATGATGTCATGTCCGTTTTAGGAAACCTGTGGTTGGCAGACGGCACCCGCCCCGCCCCGCCCTACACTGGCTATACCCTGCTGCCGTACTGTCCGCCGGTACTTTCCCTCATGTCTCGCTATCATACCCAATACGTGCAGTCCTTTATGTTTGATTTGACCCGAAAATCTGCCCATTGCACACTGTGCTAGACACACCTGTGCACCACCTACCCACCTTTGATTGTGCCGCCTACCACTCCTTCCTTGCATCCCCTCCTGCCCTTCGCGTCTGTACATCCACTGTGATCTTAGTGTTCCATCTAGGCTCAATGTAACCCAAAATTCGGTGTGTAGAACAATTTGGCGGACGTGTCCGCGCATTGATTGCAGGCTTGATTTTTTGTTGAATTTTATGGCTCTGGTGATTCGATCCCAATGACTATCTTTCAATTGACATCTTACTTGCCTCCAGGTGCATTATGATCGGATTCCGGCTTGTGAAGCATAGCAGCGGACACGTCCGCCACCCGGTTTTAACCCCGGCCTTTTCGTCATCTTTGTTGCTTTCATCCTGGACTTGATGCAGCTGGTTCTCACCTGATACCTGCCTTCTATTTGCACTCAACTCACCCGGCTTTGTCTTGGCGGTCAATAGCGGCGGACACATCGGACAATCAACCACAGGGGCCACTCACCTGAGCCCTGATCTGCAGGTTGTGTTGTTCAATCTGAATTTATATCTTGATGCTTTTGTTATCTTTTCAACATGTTCTTCTTTTCCGATTCCAGGTTGACCGAGTTTGGCAATAGTGGCGGACACATCCGCCTCGACGGTCTGATGAGGCTTCTGATTATTTTACAGATTCTCTTTGTGTCATCCACCTCTCACCTTCTCAGCTCAGGCTGGCCTGATTTCCTCAATCTGTTCTTCCATTAGAGCGACTTGTTTTCCTCAAAAGGTTCCTGCTCCTTCGAATTCTGATTACTCGGTTGCAACTTCTTGAATGTATAGCAAAAATTACACAATGCTTGGATACACTTTGTTCTCTGAACTTACGATTCCAACCCTTGTTTGTGCCATCTAGAATGTTCCTTGTCTCCAGGATGTGACAGAGATCACGAACAATGTTGTTTACATTGCTATTTCATTGAGTGCTTTCCCTACATTAGACTGTAGTTTAACTAGAGCTTATTCCTTCGGCTTGGTATAGATGTGTCCCAAGTTGACACTGTTGGAAAGATGAACGTGTGATGATGCCATGCTCCAGGAAATTATGTCTCACTTGGTATATAAATTAAGTGTTTGAATCTCAGGAGGTATACAGCAGCCAGGAGGAAGTTAAACCCAGGGATGGAACACTCAAACATGCAGAAACCAAGGAAGATTGGTTCATTGGCAGGCGGCGGATGTGTCCGCCACACATTCCCACGGTTGCGTTACACACTTTTATAACCTGGAGAGCCCAAATGGCATGATTCTGGGCAGCTAAATGCTCGATTCAAAGTTACACTATCTCCATACACATTTTCAACACATGGAAGTACTTGCAACATCTGTACCAGGATTTTTGAATTATCGATGTTTTCCCCTTTGATTTTATCTCTCTTACCTCCAAAATATTGCCTGCTGTCATAACATACACTATATCCATGCATTGCAGACTCATTAGATGTGTTTGTGCTATTGGCGGATGTGTCCGCCTACCTTCAACGTAAGTGGCGGCAGCAGTTTACCTCATCCACTCAACCAATCAGGAACCGTATAAATCTCCATCTAATTAGATTTTTTTGTATTGGACTCATTTCTAGTGGTTTCAACACATCTCTGGGATGCAATATAATTCTGAACACCCTCTGGCCTCGTCTGATTTATCACCGAATTTTCCGCCGATTATAATATTGGGTGCACAGAAATTTCCAACAATTAAACAAAGTTCACAGTTGAACCTTGACCAAATGACCGAGAATATATGCTCAACACTTTGTACAAAACTCCTGGACTGTGTTAGTCCTTATATGTTCTGGCAAGTCCCTTCTCTGTATACTGACCCGATTGATCAGTTATTTTGGCTTTGAACTAGGATCTTTCGGGGGAAACATTGAACTTCAACGTATAGGCTCAATGTGCAGCTAACTCGTGGCATCCTGGAGGAAATAAAACATTTTGTGCTGTTTTGAACATCAACCAACTGGTTTGTAGACTGGGGTCGACGAAACATAATAATTCCTGCGCATGATTACACATTTGGCGGGCTGGCGGATGTGTCCGCCACACATCAGAAAGAATGCAAATGTCCCCCCGCTATTTAATATAAATTTTAATCTCTAGCTTAGGTGGTAATGGTCAAACCTTCGAGACAGTCCATCTTACTGGTGACTTTTGAAGTCCTTGGAGCTCAAAGAAACCGAATTGAGGTTGAACATGCAGATTTGAGTGAGGAAACATTGGTCATAAATGAACATCAGCCGGAGTGGGCCAACTCAGATTTTGTGCACAATATTCAGGTACCAGTGTACAAAGAAACTGTGCCCGGATTGTGCAGGTATAGATGCATTTTTTTGTGTCCTTAAAACTCGAAAACATTGCCATATACTTCCAGAAAGGTCAAGTCAGTAGAGTCAGTTCAACAACTCAAGGAATCTTTTCAAATGGAAACAGAAAACAATGTTGGAGGTGGCCAAGCAATCCTCCAATTTCTGCTGAACAATACATGATTTAATCGCGCAGCGGATTCATCCACCATCATGTCTGAGAGGTTTAACAGATCAAGGAGAAAGGGGAATGTTGAATGGAAGTATATTACTCAAATTCTGTATCTACCAACAAGAAAATTTGTGAATGTATACTGAAGTGGCGGACACGTCCGCCACCATACCCGACAAGTTTAAACCAGATTGGTTGGGCGCAGGTGGCAGTCAGGTGTCGGGTAGAAGGCAGCTGCTCCAAGTGCCGGCCCCAATCAACAAAGATGAGGCAAAGATTGGAGTTACATTGGATTGGCAGACACATCCGCCGCTATGTTCCACGGAACAGAAATCATTATATCGCACCTAGAGGTAATCAATGCATCAATTGGAAGTTAGCCATGCTAACCAAAGTACCAGAGTGCGAAAATTCAAGCAATAATCAGCCTCGCACTCAATAAACAGATGTGTCTAGTGTTTCATGCACTGAATTTTGAACTGAATTGAGGTTGGTGGGAATGAAGAACACCCATTAGATCCATAGACACGAGGGGCAGCCGGAGACACAAGGAAGGAGCGGTAGGCGGACCAATCAAGGGCGGGCAGGTGGTGGGTAGGCATGCCTGGTGCGGTGTGCTCTGCATTGATTTCCAGGCCAAATAGAGCCTAGAAAGACTGGGAGTATTGGCTATGATCTCAGGACATGAGGGGAAGGAGAGGTACAGCATAGGGTGGGGGTACACTCAAGTGGCGGACGTGTCCGCCGCTGTGCTCACTGAGTCGGAATTCAATCAAATTGAACGTGGAAGTAAGCAAGATATCAGTTGGAAGTTTATTCACTCAACTGGAGTACCGTAGCATGGAAATTCAATCAAGAACCAGGCCTACAATTGACGGCGGATGTGTCCGCCATGTTGTTCTATGCGCCGAATTTCGAGTCAAATCGAACCTAGCAGGGATGCAAAGATCATACTGAATGCGTAGACACGAAGGGGAGCCAGAGACGCAAGGAATGAGCGGTAGGCGGCGCGATCAAGGGTGGGTGGGTGGTGAGCAGCCTGAGGTGTGTCCAGCATGGTGTGCAATGGGCAGATTTTCGGGTCAAATCAAACCTAAAAGGACTGCATGTATTGGGTATGGTAGCGAGACATGAGGCAAAGCGCCGGCGAACAGTACGGCAGCAGGGTATCGTCAGTGTAGGGCGGGGCGGGTGCGGGTGCCATCCGCCAACTACAGGTTTCCTAAAACGGACATGACATCATACTTACGGACATGTCCGCCTGGCGGATGTGGGCCTTAAAGGGGGGTTATTGTACACAAAATAACCCCCCTTAAAGGCCCTTTACGTAATTTTGGCGGTGTACCCTGAGGTGCGCAAGTTACGACTCCTTCGCAGACGACACCGATGCGATCAATAACGCGATTGCCGGTATGTCCTGAAATTTTCAGCGGGTTGGCTCGCTGAACAGATGGAATAGATGGCGGCCATTGTGGACAAGGATGTTTTTCTTCTACTATGCGCTCTTATGATCATTCTCCCTGATGAATCTAATCGCATCCGACAGATCACCCCAGCAATCATATTCTTTCCTCCCGGCAAAGTAGGTGGCGCGCTTGGTCATATATTGGCTCGCTCACCATCCACAGTACTGTGTTACCAAACCAATCATCCCGTGCGTCATTTCTCATGTATACTCGCTCCTGAAAATCCGTTACAGTTTCTACCATACTTCTCTGTGAGTGTGGCTCTTTTCGATGGTAGAAAGCAGCCATTGACTATGGGCAATAATACAGCGCTGGTGACTACAAAAGCAAACCTACACTCGTTGCAGATGCCAATTTCCAAGGCATTGCTGTCATCGGTGAGTCGTTTAGTGGGATACTAACCTGGCTCTTCACCGGTCTGATTTAGATGCTGACCCATATATCCCGGGTGAGGTGGGCCCGGACGGCAACGGTGTGAATTGGTGGACCAACCAGAATGTATGTGTCTATCCTCACTGTGTGGTAAAAATATCTCACCACCGAATTTGGGCCGCAGAATTTCTCCCGCTCTGCCAGAAACTTTGTTATCGATGTCACGGCGATACGTATATCCTGTAGAATACTGCGTCCACTACAACGCTGACTGTTTCGTCAGCACGGGAATCCACTGGTAAGTTGGCCAGGCCAGTTTTCTCCATGATTCTTTTTTTGATCAGGAGGCCTCATATTGCAAAACAGGCGACTTCGTTAATAAATATAGACTTCAAGATGTCGAACGCGGCCGGTACAAAGCACCAGGGGTACGCATATTTGATTTACCGCGTCGTGCACACAAATCAACAATTCCCTCAGTGTATTCATGGAGAACGACTCAGGAGGCTTCATTTCCGGCCTCACTTTCGATGGGTATGATCTGCGCCCTGCCGTGGAGAGAAGTAAACCGCTAACTTCTTGCACAGCGGTGCATTCGGCATGTGGATTTCAAACTAACAGTTCACGATCCGCAATGTCAAGATCACCAACGCCGTCTCCGCTATTTACCAACAGTGGAATGGGGCTTCACCTGTTTGCGCAGGGCATACACGCCCTCCCGCTCGCGGCCAAATGCTTTGATCGACGGCGGCGGCGCGTTTTTCTCCAGATTCCGGCCACAGTATGAAATCTACAAGGACATACGTATGCTTCCCATTGCTCTACATTTCCTTCCATCTCGCTGACTGTGCGCAGAATTCTTCTCTGTCATGGCGATCGGACTTGGCGCGAAGGGAGACGGAGTCTCGGACGATACTGTTACGATTAATACGTTCCTGTCGAAGGTCAGTGTTCCTTCGTATATCCAGATTCATCACTGAGCATGGTGCGTCGATAGTATTCTGGAGGCGCAGAGAGGGAAGAACACTCGAGCGCTCCATGTTCTGTCTGCGGTATGCGGTAGCCTCTCCAAACCACATCAGCCCCACCCCACATCAACAGCGGCGATAGGTGCCGCAAACGAGCGGCACAGACCGGGCGAAGCGGTGGTCAACGAGGGCGAGGCACACTAGCGCGCCGCACGAGCGCCCTGCGTTCTTGCCGTATGGGGCGCGTACGCGGGCCGAGCTCTGCCACGTCGTGCGCCGTATATTAAGTCCGCTGTGTCGGTCGAGTGCATTGTCATATCACGGCGGGCGGTGGGGCGCCAGTGGGGCGCGGTCGACGATCATGGAACCAGCGGGTGGTGTGGGTGGGATTGCGCGATGGGGAAACAGGCCTAGACGGGGAGGGCGGCGGTACGAGCAGCAGTGAAGAACGGTGATGTCCCAATAATGGCATTTATGGTGGTGATGCGCTGCGATGTGGAAAGCGGAAGGAGATGGATACGGGCGAAGGGTAGGTGGATCTAGATCTGTAAGGACACGATAGTGTTGAGCGAGCGTATGAGAGGGCAGGGGAATAGCGTGTATCTGGATGAGCGGAGTACAGCCGTCCGCGCCGAACCGCCCGTGTGGTGTCTGTATCCCCGCCGCTCTAAATCAAAATCCAGGTCCGCCGCATTGACGCGCAACGGCGAGATATCGAGCATTGAGACGAGTGTAGGCAGGGCCGCGCGAATCGCGATATCATGGTACCCGGAGCCCCGCGCGTTCTGTGCATCTGCAGTGTTGCCATATATGTGAGCCAGCGGCCATCTGTGTATTCATCGTGGAGTGTCTCGATGATCGAGTGCTTCGAGTACGGGGAGCGGTATCGATTAAATGAACGAGTGCATTTTGACACGGCCCCGACAGCGTGCGCGTGGGGCGGGTGGGATCGATGAGCTGGTGAGCACGATAGGAAAGCAGGGGGCGATGATGGTGTGAATGGCTGGGGCGCACGTATCCCGAGCAGCGTAGAACGGCGATGTGGGATGCAGCCGGCAGAAGCCATACGAGATGGGAGCGCCATTGGACTAGGGAGACGGATACAGACACAGGTGGCGTTGAGCGCGGGGTCGGTACGTGCATACATGCTGCATTCCCTACTCAGTACGTACGTGCCATGATCGGTGGGGTCGATCGGCCGTTGATCGCACAACTTTCGGCCTCAGAAAAAATACGTCATTCCGAAAGTCCGGAATGGCTGAAAACGGCCCAAATTTGTGGAGGATTTTCTCCAGAAGTTTGACCGTTTTGACCCGTTTTCCGATCACTCTTATTGGGTACTAGGTACAGCTGATATTACCAGCAGACGCCGATATCCACGCCGAACTGAGCGACGTAAGAGTCGGCTGATCCACTCTGCCGACGCCAAAGCGATGATTGGACGGTGTATTTTTGTACCTGTCAAGAAGACGGTGACATCTACATCCCGGAGTTACGACAGCCAATACGTCGGACAAATGAGTAACCGTCCGGCACCAAACCTTTGTGCAACTGTTATGTGCCCGATGTGGACGCAAGATCGAGTGTTCATTCTTCTCATTTACAGTACCTTCGCCACCGTCGCTGATTGAGCTCTGATAACGGTCATTGAAACAGCTTCCATCCCACGGTGAGCTTCCAAGCACGCTGTCGAAGAGTCAATTTTGGAACTGCCTCGCCTCTTGCGCACTCCCACCATCTACCTCCCTCGCATTTCACACTACTATGTCAACCCCTCAGACCTCCACAAACCCGGGACCAGTTAGCACACTCGCCGGAGCAGCACATACACTTGGTAGCGGCATCCTTGACACCCTTAGGCTGGCCAAGGGGGTAGCTGCTGGTAGTTTAGTGCCTGGGCTTGAGGGCACCATTGGTACTGTCTTAGTACTGGCAGAAATGGTTCAGGTGTGTAAATCCATTCCATGAAAGGTAACAAGACTTAGGGATTCAACCAGAGCATGAAATCAAACAAAAAAGCTTTGGCAGAGCTGCAACCATATCTGGAGGATTTAAACAAGATTGATACATCTGACAGTAGCAATGACTTGAAAGATCGTCTGGAAGCACTTCAAATGTATGCCTATGGACAGCCCTTGTCATGATAACTAATTCACTATTTTTCACCTTTCAGGAAGGTCACACCAATAATCGCAGATTGCAAATCATTGCAATCGAAAGGCAAGGTCACACATTTTTGGAAGAGCAAGGAATACAAGGAGAAGATTCAAGACCTGAGAGACAGGGTGGCTGGCCATATCCGGGACTTCACTGTGTGGATATTTCATTGCACTCCCACATCTTCTAATTATCATCTAGTTTTATGGTTCAATTTCAGTCGAGATATTGGTTGGAAATTTGGTGGCTCAAGGTGAGTTGGGCTGTTCCTCACACCATAAATATAACACCTTGGCTAGTTACACAAATTGTGCCACAAGGTAAGCTAAAAATTCAATACTGCATACACCAAAAATATTCATGTTCTTTCAGTTCAAGAAACAAACCAAAATGGTATGAGCTGATTTCTTAGTCTGGCATCCAATGCTCAGCAACTACTTTTCTATCAGTAAAGCAGGTCCAGAGAACCATGGATGATGCCAAATCAAAAGGTGTGCACTTGGTCTTCTGCCTTGTGTGTTTCATTGGTTGATAGAGCCTTGACATAGAAATTCTTGCAAAGATCAAATATGTTTCAGCTCGCTACAATGCTGAAAATACCCCAAATAGTTGCCTATCAGGTACACGGGAAGAAATAATCAACTACCTTGTCACTGGCTGCTCCGATGCATCTCAGCACATTATCATGCTTAGTGGCTCAGCAGGTTCAGGAAAGTCAACAATCGCTAAAACTGTTGCAGCCATTCTTGCAGAAAAAAAATTTCTGGCAGCCTCATTCTTCTTTTCTCGTGAATATAAAGAGCGTCAAGAGATTAGAGGTCTTCCAAAAACCCTGGCATATCAGCTTGCAGATTTTAGTGTTGACTTCAAGAATCTGGTGGTGAAATTCTTGGATGAAGATCATTCTGGAATTCTTGATGCAGCTCCAGAGGTGCAATTTGAGAAGCTGGTTGTTGATTTACTTCACCAGATCCCAGCCTGTGAAACTCCTTGGATTATTTGTCTTGATGCACTGGATGAATGTGGACAAGATCAGGGCCAGATGTTCCTCCAATGGCTTTCTGATAACATACATAAATTACCTCGTCATGTCCAGTTCTTTCTGACTGGACGGCCAAATGTTCCATCATATCTGAAGTATGGCACCTTGGCCTCATCAATGTGTCTCGTTGTTCTGGACGACATTGACACGAAAGTAGTACAAAAGGACATCCAGCTGTATGTGAAGACATCTCTGCTTGGAAGCCACTGGGCAGCACAGCAGCAGTGGACTGCTTGTGCTGGTGAAATTGAAAGGATCACAGATCTAGCAGATGGTCTTTTTGTGTTTGCTGCCACTTGTGTGCGTTACATTCAGGATAAAGCACCAAGATGGGGAGCTCAAGCAGCAATGGAGTCTCTTTTAACAGGTGTTAGGCACAAGAGTCTGGATGAACTTTACTATAACATTGTTCACCAGGCCATTCCCAAACCAGATGATGAAGACATTTATGAATCAAAATTCTATACAGATTCTAAAAAAGTTCTGGGTGGAATCTTGTCTGTGTTTGAGCCTATGGATATTCCAACTCTAGCCTCACTCCTCAAGCTGGAGGATCAGAGAGTGAGGGGAGTTCTAGAACCTCTGAATTCTGTCATCAAGAGTCCTGATGGTGCTACTGGAAAGATCAAGATCATTCACCTCTCATTTCGGGACTATATAACATCGAGAATTCAGAAAGATCGATCAGATCTGTGTTATGAACCACAGATACAGCACCAGGAAATTGCTGTCTTGATATTACAGAACATGCAAAAGGAACTTCAGTTCAACATCTGTAACTTACCAACATCCCACTTGGCAAATGTGAACATGCCAGATTTTGATGTGCTGGTGAAACACATTTCAGGGCTGCTTAGTTATGGATGCCGATTCTGGGCAGAGCATGTTACAGCAATCCAATTCAATTCTGGGATTGAGCAAATGGTGGAGGAGCTACTGCATGAGAAGATTTTGTTCTGGCTTGAGATCATGAGCATCTTAGGGGTAACAACAGGTGCCATTTCAGGTTTGGCAAAGTTTAAAGCATGGGCAAAGGTTTAGTATATTGTTATTCAAAGCTGCACAGAGACTGATGAATGTTTCAGGGGCAAAGGATAGTGGAATTTATTGAAGATGCCAGAAAATTTACTACCATTTTTTATCCTGCAATCTCATGCAGTGCTCCTCATATCTATCTGACTGCACTGGCACTGGCACCGGTGCAGTCAGAAATTAAACTAAGGTTTACTGGGCAATTTCCTAGTCTGCTGTCTGTCCAAAAAGGACAAAGAGTAAATTGGCCAGCAATATTGTCAAGGCTTGTAGGGCACACTGACTGTGTTTGGTCAGTGGCCTTCTCCCCTGATGGCAAGCATGTTGTCTCTGGCTCTTCTGACAAAACACTGTGCATCTGGGATGCAGAGAGTGGTGCTGCTGTTTGCAAGCCTCTTGAGGGGCACACTGAGTGGGTTCGGTCAGTGGCCTTCTCCCCTGATGGCAAGCACATTGTCTCTGGCTCTGATGACAAAACACTGCGCATCTGGGATGCAGAGAGTGGTGCTGCTGTTGGCAAGCCTCTTGAGGGGCACACTGACCTGGTTCGGTCAGTGGCCTTCTCCCCTGATGGCAAGAACATTGTCTCTGGCTCTGATGACACAACACTGCGCATCTGGGATGCAGAGAGTGGTGCTGCTGTTGGCAAGCCTCTTGAGGGGCACACTCACTCGGTTGGGTCAGTAGCCTTCTCCCCTGATGGCAAGAACATTGTCTCTGGCTCTTTTGACCAAACACTGCACATCTGGGATGCAGAGAGTGGTGCTGCTGGCAAGCCACTTGAGGGGCACACTGACTGGGTTTTGTCAGTAGCCTTCTCCCCTGATGGCAAGCACATTGTCTCTGGCTCTTCTGACAAAACACTGCGCATCTGGGATGCAGAGAGTGGTGCTGCTGTTGGCAAGCCTCTTGAGGGGCACACTGACTGGGTTCGGTCAGTGGCCTTCTCCCCTGATGGCAAGCAAATTGTCTCTGGCTCTGATGATGAAACACTGTGCATCTGGGATGCAGAGAGTGGTGCTGCTGTTGGCAAGCCTCTTGAGGGGCACACTGACTGTGTTTGGTCAGTGGCCTTCTCCCCTGATGGCAAGCACATTGTCTCTGGCTCTTTTGACAAAACACTGTGCATCTGGGATGCAGAGAGTGGTGCTGCTGTTGGCAAGCTTCTTGAGGGGCACACTGACCAGGTTCGGTCAGTGGCCTTCTCCCCTGATGGCAAGCACATTGTCTCTGGCTCTTTTGACAAAACACTGTGCATCTGGGATGCAGAGAGTGGTGCTGCTGTTGGCAAGCCTCTTGAGGGGCACACTGACCTGGTTGTGTCAGTGGCCTTCTCCCCTGATGGCAAGCACATTGTCTCTGGCTCTTTTGACCAAACACTGCGCATCTGGGATGCAGAGAGTGGTGCTGCTGCTTGCAAGCCTCTTGAGGGGCACACTAACCGGGTTGTGTCAGTGGCCTTCTCCCCTGATGGCAAGCACATTGTCTCTGGCTCTGATGACAAAACACTGTGCATCTGGGATGCAGAGAGTGGTGCTGCTGTTGGTAAGCCTCTTGAGGGGCACACTGACCCGGTTTTGTCAGTGGCCTTCTCCCCTGATGGCAGGCACATTGTCTCTGGCTCTTCTGACAAAACACTGCGCATCTGGGATGCAGAGAGTGGTGCTGCTGTTGGCAAGCCTCTTGAGGGGCACACTCACCCAGTTTTGTCAGTGGCCTTCTCCCCTGATGGCAAGTACATTGTCTCTGGCTCTTCTAACAAAACACTGCACATCTGGGATGTAGAGAGTGGTGCTGCTGTTGGCAAGCCTCTTGAAGGGCACACTGACTTGGTCTTGTCAGTGGCCTTCTCCCCTGATGGCAGGCACATTGTCTCTGGCTCTTCTGACAAAACACTGCGCATCTGGGATGCACAGAGCGGTGCTGCTGTTGGCAAGCCTCTTGAGGGGCACACTGACCCGGTTTGGTCAGTGGCCTTCTCCCCTGATGGCAAGCACATTGTCTCTGGCTCTGATGACAAAACACTGTGCATCTGGAATGCACAAAGTATCACAGCCTTCAATAACAACTCTGACCAGGTATGTATCTCAATTCCACCTTTTGCTACCTTCTCTGATGCAATTTCAGAGTAATTTCTACAGTACATCACTGCTTTGGACCCTCCATGAAGCTGGATGGGTATTATGTAACTCAAACCTGCTCTTTTGGCTCCCTGTTCATCACAGAAATGGTTTCTGGATGCCTCTGAACACTCTAGTCATTGGTCAAGAACAAACACTTCTCTCATACCAAAATTTTAAGCATGGTACAGAATGGGCAAAGTGCTATTCCCCACCTAATAATTCTTGGTCTAAGAAATGATGTTTGGTCTTCTACAACATCATCTCATACTTGTAACTACAGCCCAACTGATACATCTCTTATTATAAAGAATTCCCTTGTATCAGATTGTTCATGTTTACATTGTTCCAACAAGACACAGTTTGTCCTCAATTCTCATGTTGTGGATTTTGGGTGCAACATCAGTGATAACAGCTGTTATATGTAACTGCCCAATCCCTCATGCATCTGCATTTGTTGGGCAGAACCAATATAAAACGAAATAAAAATCAAGCAACAAGGGCTGCCAAATCCACCACTGGAAGCCAAATAGGCCGGCCCAGACCACAGGCTAATTTCTACTACTTGATGAAGAAATGGGCATACGAAACCTGTAAGCCCTGTTCTGACATGTCAACCACTCAAGGCTCCACCAGATGGTTCAGACTCATGGTTGACCAAGTTTGACTTTGGACAAACTCAGATATTCTGGCATGAGAAGAGTCAAGGAGTACTTGGTCTGTGGTCTATGTCCAGACTGACAATCCTACAGGTGAAGGCTTTCATCACAGGTGTTGGCAAGAGAGATTGGCCCCATATGATATCCTAGGTGGTGTTTTTGCATTTTCTGTTGAACCTCCATGTACTGATACCATGGACACTTCTGATTCACCAGTCTGAGTTTACCCTTGCATTGAGTCTTCTGCAAAGATTGACACCCTCTATCCACAGATGACTCTCTGGATCTGATTCAAGTAGAGACTTGGGCCTTCCTTTCAGTAGGCCCTATCTCCAGCCACACATGATGACTGATATGAGTTGGTCATCTCTGCTACCTGGGCTGTTGCACAAAGATTGCTTCCAAGCGATTCTGGCAAAAATACTGGAGATCCAAAATTGTGCTGCAATAAGGTGCATCAGCTGTAGGGCACAAGCATTGGATTGGGGTACCTCTCTACATGTATGTATGAGAGAACACATTGGACATGAAAGACATGACAATTGGCCATAAATAATGCTATCCTAATACCATATCACACATATAAGCCACGAACACCACAGAACCTCAAGCACTCACAATCAAAACAGATAATTTCCTGGTGGTATAGGCACTTCTGTAGTTGGCGATTGAAAGTGAATAGAAATGTCCTTGTTACAATGACAACACGCCCGAGCGTCCACAGATCGGTATGATGATCAGGGATTGGGTAGTGCAAGGTATTAACCGTATCGTCAATGAGATTGAATAAAACACCAGGAGAGGTACAGAATATCTACGAGTAGGCTACAACTATACTGTTCGTTGTATCTAATCATTGTAACTATCGTTAAGTTCAACCGTGAGTTATACCTTCCTAATAAGTAATCGTGAGACTATACTATGGCCCGAGCATAAGGCTTCGGCGTGGTAAACGTTCGTACGTATGCTGTTCAGATATATATAAAGTGTTGATGTGTTGCTTCCTGCTGTATAGCGTGTGTTCTTACCAAGAACATGCTGCAGTCCGCAAGGCTATTAGTAAGTAATGTATGTATGTAGCATTTTCGTTGTATAAATATAATTGTTCATGCGCATAGCATGTGTTCTTTTCGATCGTACCAACCGATCGTTTATATATTAATATCCTAACCCTAACTCAGGGTTGTTGGTCGTCGGGAGGCGGCCATGATGGCGTTGTCATATGAGGGCACGTTCAAGTGAGGTCACGTGATTTTGAAAAAAAAAAAAAAGCGCTCTAATCGTGACATTACCCCCTCTCTAGGATCGACGTCTTGTCGACCAGGACGAAATCATTAGTTTCTGGAATAAATAATTTCTTCGTCGAGTATTGTAAGGACTCCTTGGGTTTATACCGGTGGATTAAAAAATCCCAATGCCCCGACGGCAATATTGGCAGAACCCCGGGTCCTATTTGAATGTCTTCTTCAGAAAATAGTTCTCGAACACTTATCCCGTGTTCCTTTTCATATTTAGCAAGGATTTTCTTGGCATTAGTCAGGTTCCGCCTGGGTTCCCAATTGCGTTCCGACATCGGATAATCCTTCCATTTAATTAAATATTGATAACCACGTCCCTTCCGGTGATGGTTCAAGATCTCCTCTACTTCGTATTCCGGTTCACCTCCAATAATCCTGGGAGGTGGTCTTTTCTCTCCGCACCCTTCCGGAGGGGCATAATAAGGCGTGAGCAGTCCTTCGTTGAAAACCGGATGTGACTGGTCCGTTTCTGGCAACCGCAGCTTGTAAGAAGATGCTCCGATCTTCTCAAGAATTTCATAAGGGCCCAGCCTTTTATCATCAAGCTTCTTGGTGGGTCAATCCGTCTTTATTTCCTTGGCTTCGACGTAGACCTTATCACCAACTTTAAATACCGGCGCGTCTTTATGTTTCGCGTCATAATATTTTTTCATGTTTTTCTGTGCTTTTTCAAGCGCCGCCGTTGCTTCGTCGCGGATCCTCTTCATCTTTGACGCGAACTCATCCGCCTCCTCATTACGAGTCTCCACCGAGTTCTCAATTCCCTTCCAGGGATGATAGCCGGTGTTTAAATAAAACGGTGAAGCCTTTGTTGAAGCGCTTGCCTTATCATTATGGCAGAACTCCGCCAGGGAAAGCCACTCGGCCCAGTCCGATTGTCGATAATTTACGAAAATCCGGAGATACTTCTCGATCTCCTGATTCATCCGTTCCGTCTGTCCATTGGTAATCAGATGGTGTGACGTACTAGGGGTCATTTTGATCCCTAGGATACAATTGAGTTCCTTCATGAACCCAGATATATATCGTTGATCACAATCCGATATAATTTTACGGGGTACTCCGTGATATCTAATCACTTGGTCACGCGTAAAGCGTGCGACTCCTTCGGAACTAAGATCCATGTTTGTTGGCTCGGCATGAATCATTTTTGTGAAGGTATCGACCCAGACTTGAATCGCATTATAACCGTTGCTGACCGGCAGCGGACCGATAAGATCCATAGATATGATCTGCCAGGGACCTTCCGCAATCTTATGTGGGTTTAGCTTGCCCTGTTGGTGACACAAGGTACGTGATCTTTGACACGCTTCGCATCTTTTAATATATTCGGAAACTCCATTTCCGAGTCTAGGCCACCAGTAGTTCCGTTCTATGAGTTCCTGGGTCCAATTCTCTCCGGGATGACCAACGATCGCCGGATCATGGTGTAGTCCAATAATTTTATCTCGAAGCTCCTTGCTTCGCGGAACATAAACGAATTCGTTATAATAGATAATGCCATCTTCTTTCTTCCATGACAGTAATTTCTTTTCGAGCGCAGCTCGAACACTTCCATCTATCTTGCGCTCTGGTTTGATCAAATCCATGATCTCTTGTTCTGCGCCTTCGAGCACTATCTCCTGGGCTCGGAAATATTCAGGTTTCAGAAGGACAACGTCCTGGTTGTCGTCTTTCCCCTGGTCGTGATCCGCACGTCGTGATAATAAATCAGCCTGTTTATTTAAGGCTCCGGGCCGGTGTCGTGGTAAAAAGTTATATTGCGCAAGTTCTATAATCCATTGCGCTTGGCGACGATTAATCTTCTGCGGCTTCTTGAAATATTGAAGGTTTTGATGATCAGTCAAGATCTCGAACTCTTCTTTCGCTCCCAGGAGCATTTGTCTCCACTCATCTAACGCGAGCATAATAGCGAGCATCTCTTTGTCATAGATCTCGTAATTCCGCTCAGTGTCGTTTAGTCCGTGCGACATAAACACCACAGGTTGCCAGACCCCGTTCTGTTCTTGACTGAGCACAGCTCCAGTCGCCCCGTCGGACGCGTCAGCTTCAAGACGTAATTTCCCATCGTCTGTTGGTAAAGCCAGTACCACGTCTTCAGTGATCCGATCCTTGAGTTTCTGGAACGCTTCTGTCTGCTCGGGTCCCCAGGACCACGAGACCTTTCCCGTTAATTTAGTCAAAGGCCGGGCGATGTCACTAAATCCTCGGACAAATCGCCTATAAAAATTAACAAAACCCAAGAACGCCTGTACTTGTTTGACGTTCTTTGGTTCGGGCCACTCCATGATCCCTTTGATCTTTGTCGGATCCATCCGCATGGAATTGTGGCAAATAATAACACCAAGATACTCGATCTCAGTTTTCTCGAAGTCGTATTTCTCCAGCTTGAGGAATAGTTTATGTTTTTCTAGCGTCTCCAGGACGCGTCGAAGGATTCGGCGATGATCTTCCAGATTATCGGTGTAAATTAAAATATCGTCCAGATAAACGATTACATGGCCTTCGTTGATGAGATCCCTAAGGATGTCGTTCATCATTGTTTGAAACGTGGCCGGTGAATTCGTCAATCCGAAAAACATAACCAACGGCTCGAACAATCCCCGATTGGTTCTGAAAGCCGCTTTCCATTCATCTCCTTCCTTAATCCGGACATTATTGTATCCCCAACGGATATCAAGTTTGGAGAAATATTTAGCACCTCGGAGTTTGTTAACCAGCTCCGAGATAAGGGGAAGAGGATAACGATTTTTAATCGTCATCTCGTTTAGCTTCCGGTAATCCTGTACCGGGCGAAGGGTTCCATCCTTCTTTTTAATAAAAAAGAACGCCGATGCCATCGGCGACTTGGATGGTCTAATCCATCCACTCTTCAAGTTTTCTTCAAGAAACTCGTTAAGCTTTCCTTGTTCGTCCAGCGATAACAGATAGATCTTGCAATCTACAGCCTTTGATCCTGGTTTAAGTTCGATTGCATGATCCCACGACCTTTTCTCCGGTAAAGAATCGAATGATTCCTTGGCGAACACTTTAACAAATTCCCTATATTGTTCCGGGATTTTGTCTTCGGTCATTTTTTCCTTCTGGGCTGATGCCTGTTCAGCCATCTGTTGAGCCTGAGAGCCATGTGCTCGAAGCTCGATCTCTTCCGCAAAGTCGACCAATAGGATCGACTCGCCTTCCCCAAGGTCGTCACGCCCAATGCCCTCTTGGGTTTCCGTTCCGGACATATTACATTCCTCCGGGCAGCGGCTAAATACAATCTTCTGGTTTCGCCAGTTGATCTCTGGGTTGTGTTTAAACAACCAATCGTAACCGATAAATAATCTGGCCTTCCCGAGGCCGGTAATCAGGAACTTTTGTCGTTCGCAGTGAGAACCTAAAGACATAATCATCTCTACGTAATGAGTGATTTGTCCTTTGGTGTTTGAAGTTCCGTCCGCATTTTTAGCCGTGATGGCCGTATCCAGTTCCTTCATTTCAAAGCCCTGAGCTTTAGCATAATCTCGATCCATACACGTGGTTGTGCAACCGTTGTCCAACAGTGCATTGACACGACGTGTTTTTCCAGTGTCCAGCGTCTCTAATTGTACCGAGACGATCATCTCGTGTCTAGCACGTTCTTTCTGGAACACCCGCATTTCCTGTGCAAGGCGACTCTCCGCAATTCCCATGGCGCGCCTAGCGAGCCATCTTGTTGTTTCCTTTTTTCTAATTCCAAACGGTACTTTGGTAGCATATGTATTCGGAATTATGGGATGCGGAGTTCCCTCAGGTATTTCCTCTTTTGGCGCTTCCTCCAATCCAGCAGGTACACACTTCCCTGTCATTTGCTGTTTGGATTGAGCCATCGCGCTCTGGGCGCCCTTTTGTTCCTCGAACTTTTGTGACTCAGTTTCGATTCTGGGGGCCTTTTTCTTCATACGTAATTTAGATAGTTTATCCGGATCCGTAACTTTGGAAAATGGAGAGGCAGGTGTACATGTGTTATTTTTTTCTATTTTATCATTTTCTGTGTCCGTGACTAGTACTGTGTCCTTGTCCGCTTCAGGTGGACCAAATCGTGTATGTTTCTTTAAAATAGGTGGCGGGGTCACCGGTTTGGCCTTGTCCGGGACCCGCTTCAAAAACCCTTCTCGCGCAGTATGGCAGCGAGCGCTTCCAGGTCTTCCTGGGAATAATGATCGACTTGGATCGATCAAATATTGAATTTTTTCTTGGGAGGCGATGGGCACTCCCGTTTCATGTGACCCTCCTGGCCACAATTATAGCATTTGAAAGCTCCTGCCTTCGTCTTGGACGCATCGACGTCCATTGGTACCTGCCCGCCGGGCGGTATTGGTTTCGCCAGGTTTGGCGCACTTCCTCCAGTATTCTTTTGACTTGCCGCTGGGCCGGCAACCTTGTTTGGGGACCATCCCTGGTTCACCCGAGGTGGAGGCGCGCTCCACTGCACCGCCTCAAACTTCATTCTCACAATGTTGCGATCCACGATCAGCAACCTCCGCTTCATCTCTTCGTAGGTCTCCAGGACCTCGAGTCCTCCAGCGTATAGCTGGGCCCTGATCTTTCGATCGATCAGTCGTTCCAACGTCTCCATCAAGAAGACATCCGTGTGTTTTTCTCCGGGAGTGTACCCGGCTTCTTCAGCGTTCAACTCGAATGCCTGAAGGAATTCCGTTAACCTAGCATTTCCTTGCTGGGTTGTCGTGAGGCGCAGGTGCGCCGTCTTCACACCGTTCAGGTCCTTGAACAATGTCCCGAGCTCCCAAATGAAGCTCTTGAAGGTTTTATAGGGGTCCAGTTCCCCGTCCAGCATGTTCCGCCGCTTCCAGTTCCTTTTCCAAACCGCCGCCAGGCTTGGAAAGTTGTCTGATCTTCCAAGGGAGATCGTATAAAGAATCTTCTTTTCGTCGGAATTGAAATCCCGACGATATGCCCCGATGTAATCGGTCAGGGCGTCGTACCAAGTATCCCACTTGGATTTGTCTGCTCCATCGAACATCGCCGGTTGTTGGGCGAGAACGATCTTAGAAGAGCCGCCGTAACTCTGGCGCTCTGTCAACAACCTGGCCAACTGGTCGGCCAGATTATCTCGGGGAAGGGGGGGTGTCGGCAAAGGCCGAGGACTTGGGTTTAGATCCATCTGGGATCCGTGGTATGATGGTTGTCTGGTGGGGGATCCGTGTCGAGACATTTCGGAAGGTGCGGGAGAGGCGGTATGGAAGGTTTGGGGGTATTCGGAAGAATAAGAGAGGCCGGGGTCTGCCTCCGATGAGTCGTCGAAAGTTGTGAGAGTGGTGGGACGGGTTTGTAAAGTCCCGACGTAACATCGAGTCCCGTATCGAAGGGAGGGATGAGAAATGGGATGAAGGGTTGGTGGTAATAGGTGAGGTCGGGGCGGAGGGGATGGAGAACGGCTGGATGAGCCGATGGATGATGTGTGTGCGTGAAATGTCACGGCTTAGGTATGAGCCGCACTAGGTGGTTGGTGGGGTTGCCCCGGACTTTTGCTGTCTGAACGTACCCGGGTCTTCTACGACACACCTGATATACGCGCCCTAGTCCTCTCCGAGGATTAGATTAGTGGCCTTGTTGCTGCCTTACGCGGGGACGGACTCAATGTTTCCCGTAGCGTGTGGCGCGGTCAGATCGATCTGGTCCGAAACAGTTGTCGCTGCAATTGTTTATCGCCGGTGTGGACGACGTGGATGTTGATATGGGGGAAAATGGGTCTTCACAGGTATGATGAAGAGGAGAGACACCAGTTAGGGGTAACTAAGAAGTAGTGTCGGCGGGGTTGGGAAAGGTAGGAGGGATATGAATGGTATGAAGGTAGTGTTTTATTATGTTACAATGACAACACGCCCGAGTGTCCACAGATTGATATGATGATCAGGGATTGGGTAGTGCAAGGTATTAACCGTATCTTCAATGAGATTGAATAAAACACCAGGAGAGGTACAGAATATCTACGAGTAGGCTACAACTATATACTGTTCGTTGTATCTAATCATTGTAACTATCGTTAAGTTCAACCGTGAGTTATACCTTCCTAATAAGTAATCGTGAGACTATACTATGGCCCGAGCATAAGGCTTCGGCGTGGTAAACGTTCGTACGTATGCTGTTCAGATATATATAAAGTGTTGATGTGTTGCTTCCTGCTGTATAGCGTGTGTTCTTACCAAGAACATGCTGCAGTCTGCAAGGCTATTAGTAAGTAATGTATGTATGTAGCATGTTCGTTGTATAAATATAATTGTTCATGCGCATAGCATGTGTTCTTTTCGATCGTACCAACTGATCGTTTATATATTAATATCCTAACCCTAACTCAGGGTTGTTGGTCGTTGGGAGGCGGCCATGATGGTGTTGTCACATGAGGGCGCGTTCACGTGAGGTCACGTGATTTCGAAAAAAAAAAAAGCGCTCTAATCATGACAGTCCTGGATGCAAGTCAACAACCCCCTTACCTGGAGAACCTAGAGAAACAGGTGAGAAAGCTCAATTCACGACTGGTGGTTCAGTGAAGGCATTCTTACCCAAAGAGACAAATTTGATCCCCCGTTCTCAAAGTTCTGGACGATAAACACATAGGCATCACAGATCTTGCTGGCTGTAGAACATGATGAGTGACTTTGGGAAACTAATGAGAGGTGGTTTACTCACCCATGGTGGTTCCCAAGGCCTCTATACATTGACAGATACCAATTATAGGCAAATCACTTAAATCCATATGCTTGGAAAACATATGTATGGCCATTGTACCAGTGACCAGGTCACCCACAAAGTTTACCCCAGAGCCCACACCACTCTGATAGAAGATGGCCTGCTTGTTGCTGTTCCTACAAAAATAGATATTCCAGTAAGTCGAGATGAGTGGAACTTATACTACGAACAGATCAACACTTTTGATTGAGTACATGGCATATGGTCATGAGAACTTCTAGTTGAGACGGTTCAAGAACACACAAAACTTGCCAAGATGCAAGACCTTTGGAGCATACTGGGTGTTATTACCGCTGTCAAGTTCAGCAACTGATAGAATGAAAACTCAGATGAGCGTGATATACAGAGGTGTTGACTTGAGTCTTATCAGTGGAGTTCTCCTGGTCCAAGACACCTTTCCCATCAGCCTGAACTCAGGCAGATGTTTGCAAAAATTAGCATAGAGGTAGGAATGAGACAAGCAAAATCTTACTCGCTGCTAGAGACCCGTCCATACCAGTACCATCACAGAAAACCAGAAGAGTCTTCATGTCTTTTGAGAATGTGTATATATTCAGTTTCACACACAGAGATCAACCTCCAAAGAAGGGGCTGGGGGAGAAAGAACATTTACAACAGCGAGTATAAATAGAGGATGGAATTTTTCCTTTGATGCAGGCCACCTGATCAAAATCATGGTGCAACTTCTCTCCTGGAAGACAGGCAGCCTGATGTCAAGGCTAGCCATTCTGGTAGAACCAGAGAGTTTGGATCTAGTAGATCTGGCAGAATTAATGTGACTCTATGACTGATGGATTTCAGTATTGAATTTTCTATCTCTTCCTGAGATTCAAGTACAACATTTCAGCAGTTGGTTTGAAGTTGGCCTTGGGTGCGAAATATTGGACTTGCATGAAAAATGCCATCCAAGGGGATAGACAAGTTGCAACTCTCTGCAGTTACTATCTGTTTCTGCTTACCAGAAATGCGAGACAAAACTACCCAGTGATGTGGTGCATTTTGAAAGTGGCAGCAATTGTATCGGAAATGAAGTAAGTAGCGGGATCGGCTTATTACACTGGCTTAATGGCATGCTATGAACTTGCATGTTGAATGGAACAAGTGCATAAGTGTACACTACATATTGGAGAGCCAATTCAAATCCTTGGCCCAGCGAAGCTTGGTATTCACTGCCTTTTGTTCTTGCTGGTTTGGCATATATGTTGAACTCAGTTCAAGCAGTATGTCAGGATAACAATGCTGGTGAAACGGCGTAACATAAATGCACGGCATCTAGGGCTAATTTTGCGATTTCCTATGACCAGTATTTATACAACGGGAAGCAACTAGCACTTCTGTTGTTACTAGCATTATAGCTTGTACGCAGACCACTTTTTAGGTGATATAAAGGAGAGTCAGAGCGATCCCAACTGCTGACTGTAGCACGAGGCTACACTAGTGTGATGTGCTAGCTGCTAGTTGAGTGTACAAACAACCAGGGATTAAACCACTGCCTATACATTCATGAGACATGACCTAGGAGACTCTAGTAGTCCAGGGATGGCTTGCAAAGGAGCTAGCAATGGTCTAGCAGACGGATATCTATGATGGAAGTACAACTAGGGGCCAGCACCTTGAGCTAGGAAGCTCAGTGCGAGATCCGGTGGTACTACAGCTGATTTGAAAAGTATAGAGGGGTTTCATAAAAAAACTGATGCTCGATTTGGGCTTACAGTTGTTGGTCACTGCATCCATGCTCCACCTTTCGTCATCAATACTCTGGCCTTCGCCTTCAATTCCTTCGCTCTCAACGACACCTATCAACGGCCATGGCCCGTGCCAATAAGAAGAAAAATGTTTCGAAAGAGACCAAGCAACATGTTATCTACCTGTGCCTCAACCACCGCCGTAAACAGAAAGATGTTGCTGCCGACCTTCACATTGGGCTTAGTACGGTGGAAAGGATTATGAACCAATACCGACATGACTCGGAAGGGTCGAGTGTCCCTCGCTCCGAGTGCCGGGTCGCCCCCGCCTTTTACTAGCCGCCGACGTTGATGTACATCCATTTCTTTTGTACCTTGATGCACAATTTCAAAGTTTCTAGTTTTTGGTTGGCTTGATCCAAAGAACCCCCGACATCTACTTGCACGAAATGCAAACTGAGTTGCCGGAGCACTGTGGTGTCGATGGCTGTTTTTGGACAATCTGGATGGCTTTGAGGCGCCGAGGATACATAAGGAAGCGTGTAAGTTTTTGGTCAATTCATTTTATTCCTCAACTTGACTCTGCAAAGCTGTCTTCAGTGGCTGCTCAACGTGATGAAGAAGGCCGCACCAATTTCGAGATTTATATGGCGATCACGTACCGCACGGATCAACTCGTCTTTGTTGACGAGGCGGCATGCAATTGTGCCACCTCAAAATGGGGATGGGATTGGGCACTTGTCGGAGAGCAGGCTCGGAAGCATGACATTTACATCTGAGGAATCAAGTGCGTTATCACTCACTATCTGTCCCCATCTAATGTCCCCCAGATATTCCGTGCTACCAGCTCTTTCCTTGAGCGGTGTTTTACACCTCGATGTCCTCGCCGGTTCATCCAATGCCACCAGCTTCAAAGATTTTATTGACGGACTGCTGGACAACATGAATCTGTACCCTGGGCCAAACTCCGTCATCGTCATGGACAACACAAGCATCCACAAGTCGGCAGTGCTCCGTCTAATGATTGAGCAACAGTATGTTTCTCCTCTCTCTTCCGCCCTTTCTACAATGATTGTACATTGATTGCAGGGGCATGCACCTGGAATATCTCCTGCCCTATTCACCCGACTACGACCCGATCGAAGAGGGCTTCTCTGCCTTCAAGGTGTGGGTCCACCGGCACCGTGACTATACAGGTGGGGCATTGGCGGGTGGACCAAATGCGGACTCACCGTACGCGATGATTTGGCGAGGGGTTCATGAGTTGATGACAGCAGAGAAAGCTCAACGATGATTTGCACACTCAGGATATGTCTGATGTATTCAAAATTCAATTACAATTCGTGTTTTATCTTCTATTGTACACTAGCTCTGCTCGAGTGAGCTCCAAGATGACTTTAAGTACAGTAATGCTCAAGTGAGCTCCAAGATAAGATACGTACATTAACGCGACGCACGTAGTTAGTTAAAGTATTGTCTGCTTACATCTGGCCCTTGCCCTTCTGAGCGCTTCCCATAGCAGCAAGTGACTCGTCGACGAAGAGCTCCGCCAACGCCGCTGGCATGTGGATGACCTCAATATAGTAGCTGGTGTCCAAAACGGGAATGTGGTCAACGTGAGTGATCTGAGAGTGTGCGAGATCATCCGCGGAAACAACGGCAGGGAAATCAAGCTCCCCCGAGTCTGCAAAGAGCCCCGAGTCATCGATCTTCTGCAAAACCTTGATCACCATCGGGTAGCGGATGTCGTTGGAGCTGCCACTCGCGTAAATGTCCATGTCAGGCTGAGCGTGGTAAAGAGATGACGGGATGTCCGCATTGTTGGTGTTGGCGGTCGCGGCTGTAATTGTCAACAAGGGGCTGCGACGAAGACGACGGGGGGCAACGGGCTCAGGTGATTACTGCTGCCGGTGTTGACAGTGACGTGGATGGTAGGAGCGCACAGATTGGTCGAGGAGTCAGCCTGAGTGTCACGGGTGGTACAGGCTCGCTTGGGCCCAGCGAGGAAGTAGTCCTGGAAGATGATGTTCTTGGGCGGTTTGGTAAAAGAAGCATGGCCCATAGTCTGGAAGAAATTAGAACCAAAGGAATCTAGAGAATGACGACAACACACAATTTCCTTGGCCCAGAGAGATGCGTGGTCCCAATCAACCTCTTTATGGTGGCCATCCACGTTGGACATGAAACAGAGCTGGCCTTTGTGCATTGCACATTCAAGTTTCTTCTTCAACTGGCAGTATTCTTGGGTAAAGTTGTACGTCTTCTTGTTGTCGGGTGAGTTACCAGAAGATTTGTGCTTCTTTCCGCTTAGAATTGAATAAAACCGTAACACATAGGGCTACGCACCAGGTTTTTGATAGTACAAATGACCGTCCGGGTCCGTGCTCTTGATTGCATCCCAATACCACTGTCGAGACAATGGCTCCTATCCCCGGCATTCGACAGCTGATGGATGGGTGTATTGTCCTTCTCGTTGTCCCATTTGTAGCCGAGGCACGCTCGCGAGGAGGCAAGCCCCATGATGCGGCATATCTTGGGGAATGCCACAGCAAAGGGGACATCGCGGGCATATTCCCTGGCTCGGGTGACGGGCACAGCACTGATGAAGTTGCTGTTGGTTGGAATGCGGAATGGGAGTGTCACAGCAGTGGCAGTGGCAGCAGCGGTGGGGGCGGGAGCAACAGTGACGGCTGCAGGCAGGGCATTGTCCTCGGGTGTATATGGGGGAGGGAGTCCAGCAGTGGCGGCGGGTGGAACTAGGACTGTCCATCCATCCTGTTGCCGGGTGTGTTCCCGATAATGCGAAGACGAGTTGTTAGTTGGGTCCATGGGGTGTTTTGCTGGCGAAGAGACGTGAGGTGGAATGGTATATATAAATGAATTGCAGCTCTATAGTGCAGACGATGACCGCTGATAAGTACAGACAACGATGAGAGGCAATCGTGGGTGGCATCGATGCAGTGACAAATAAGCGTAAGCACAAATCAAGGATCATTTTTTTTTACAAAACCCCTCTATACTTTCCAAATCAGCTGTATCTGATCTCTAGATAAGCGACTAGACGGTGATAGGCGGAACAACCCGACTAGCAACCCGCTAGGGCTTTGACAAAGACATAACACAACATAAGAGATGAAGCAACACGAGGCTAGTGCCCGATCTGGGCAGCTAGGGTGAAAGGAATAGCAAGCAGGCTATTGGAACGGAGCTAGGGACAATCGTAAAAGCTGTAATAATGACCGGAGGCCTGATCGATGTCCTGAACAACGAGCTATGACCATTTGATGTCTGTTGCAATGCTGAATCGTCTAGGAATGATAGATCGTTGGTCTGACAGAGTAGAGATGACCTAGATCACCGGCTACATCGCTGGTTAGTCCGGAAGTGATGCTCGGCATAGACAGAGGGCTGAGGATCAAGTGATATACCCACGGTTGAACACTAGTCTGTCAGCGAGGCTGACCTGGCATATACCAAACCAGTCCCAAAACCAAACGGCAGTCGTCTCATTGGCTGACCGTATTTCTCATCATCTAATATTGCTTATTGTATTATTCAGCGCTCTTTTCACATGTATCTTGAACCTAGTAGTATAAAAGGGAGCACAGGACAGACTAGGGTCTAAGGAAATTACGCCCCAGACTTTGGACAAAGCTGGTGCTAGTGGACTCAGGCTGCTAGTGGAAGTTGATACCGAACTTCACTTGTAGTAGTCTTTATATTGGAATTAGTAGACTGTGGACTCTGGAAATATCGAGTGACTAAGTTGAGGGTTTCGTGTTGTTGGTCCTAGACCTCCACATATAAAATAAGGGTGTTCTCTTCGAGACCCAGCTGCAGTTTGCGCTAGTGACTTTGCCTTCACCCTGGCAAGACAGAAGCTCTGCCGTAGTGTGTTGGACCGCTTGCTAGGTGGATTGTGTGTTGACTTGAACCCACTAAGAAGAAGACCGACTAGGTGCCCCCACCTCTAGTTTGGCTATAACTTGTCAGCTACTTCGCCTTCACCCTGATATAGATGGAAGCTCTGTTGTAGTGTATTGGGTCGCTAGCTGGACACTTGTAGTGAGCTAGTGCCGATAAAAGCGGAAAGGTTCCTGTTCTTGGTTAAGGAATAGGTCGGTGGTCAAGGAGAGGCTTTCCATTTGAGACTTGAAGTCATTTGGAGTTAGCCTCAGTAGTCCTTAGGTTGCTTAAGGTGAGGATTTTCACAAACCTACAAACCTCTCCCCTGGTGTTCTCGACCTAGCAGTCCAGCCATCTTGTATCCACCCCATATAAACACACCCCGGACCATCCCTAGGTTCCTAGCAGTGTTGTTGTTGGTGGTTGCATATTGCTAGTATGTTGTAGAGTGTGTTATTAGAAGCCTATAAATTAAACTTGTGTTTGTTCAAACCTGCTGGTCGCATACTACGGCCTGGACCCGAACTCACAAAGAGAAGCACTTAGATCTTTGGAGGTAGATTGGTTGTGGTTGGTTGTTTTGGGTGTTTGTTCGCAATACTTATCAATTAGCTATTCCTAGTCGTATAAGAAGTGCACCGTTTCACCAGAATGTGGGCTCTCCACCCCCTGCTGGTAGTGTGCAGTGCTTTAAGAGATTCTTGGAGCTAAAATATCGATAGCTAGCCATATCTTAGTAAACTGGTTGTTCCAATTATGGGACTACATCAGTATAACTTGTCCTTCTCCTCCTCCAAAGGGTACAAAAAACTAGCTAGGTGTGTGGCCTGTAATTTTCAGGATTTCACCCACTCATTTTGTAGACATTCCTTCATGGTTGAAAACAAAAATACTTGGTCGTTGTCGTCAGGAATTATGAGGGTTTGTTGAACAACTTAAATCCATACCTTTGTGGCAGGCATTTGCATACACGTAGGTGATGCAGTGGTCTACCTATCTTGCAGTTGAGAATAAACATGTCTCGCCCTCAACTGGATCTGTGATTCATTGGAAGTTGGGGTCAAGTGGCTCACCAAAAGGTGCAGTGATAATGCAATGTGTGCAGTAATATCTGTGGGCTGCATTGCAATGTGCACAGTTATAGCTGACCAGTAAGCAGGAGGCACAATGCAATGTCCCCGTGAATTGTCTGCCATCTTAGCAGCCTCCTGCTAACTCACTCCTTGGGTCTTTCCGGATTATATAATAGCACTTAAGTGTCCCCATACAGCAAGAAATTGATGCTACCTTCCTTTTCAAGGTGAAGAACTGATCTCCTGTCCCAATTTGGTTGCTACAAATGATTTCTCGTCCCAATTGGCATTTCACACCTGTATAAACCCATATGCTGTGATAACATCAAACGGTGCGGCGGCCATCACCCTCTACGCTGACCAGTCAGCAGGTTTACGCTAAACCCCCGTGCCTGTCACATCACTGCATCGCGCAACACTACGCTGAAACACCGTAACAAGAGCGCGCGGCATCTAGTGCTATTTTGCAATTTCCTAGGACCAGTATTTATACAATGGGAAGCGCTAGCACTTCTGATGTGTTATTACTAGCACTCAGGACTCTAGCTAGGTGATATAAAGGAGAACTGGAGTGAGCCCAAGCTGCCGGTTGTAGCATCAGATACGACTAGTGTGACACGCTAGCACGGTCTGGAGGCATAAACCAAGGGGAAATAACCATAGGCCTAAACAGTCAAGGTGCTAGCACCTAGGAAGCGAGACACAAGAGAGTGGTATTGTGAGCACAATAGCTGGAGGCACGAGTGGCGAGTCTGGGATCTGAAGGGTAGTAAACTATGTGCTAGCAGCCGTCTAGCAAGGGCACTAGTGTGCGGTACCCCTCTGGCGATCGACCCGAGACCCGAAACACAGATGCGAGCACGTGACGGTCACGATGCGGTCGCGAGTCACAAACAGAGGCAAAGTAGACGGTAGAGGAATAGCTAGCAGGCTATTGGTGCAGATGCGTGGGTCATCACATATGCAGTAACAGATAAATGGATTGCTAGCCGGTGCTCTGACTCGGGCTAGATGACTCCAGGCGGCAGATTCAACTCCGCTTCGTCAGGATAGCGATTCCAGCAGCTGATGGCAAGCTGAGGGATCACTCACGATACCCATAAATGGACACTAGCGGATCAGTGTGGCTGTTCTGCTTGGCATAGACCCATCATAAAACCAAACAGCAGTCATTTCATTGGCTGCTGTATCAATCACATCATTTTCACTCATTTCTATTATTCATTCTGTATATCATATGTATCATGGACCCCAGTAGTATAAAGGGAGCACAGAGCAGGCTAGAACCGCAGATTATTACACCCTGACTTTGTACGAAGTTGGTGCAGGTGGTCTCAGGTTGCTAGTGGATATTGTAACACACTTCACAAGTAGTAGCTTTATTGGAATCAATACTGTTGACTCTGGACATGTCGAGATCTTAAGTTGAGGTTCTAGTTGTTGACTCGAGGAGTCTTCACGTATAAAACCAAGGGTGTTCTCTTCGAGACCCAGCTAGCAGTTGCGCTAGCAGCTTTGCCTTCACCCCGATATTGACGGAAGCACTGTTGTAGTGTGTTGGATTGCCTGCTAGGTAGTTGTGTGTTGCCTCGAGCCCACTAAGAAGAAGACGGACTAGGTGCCCCCACCTCTAGACCGACTGTAACTTGTCAGTTACTTCGCCTTCACCCCGATATTGACGGAAGCGCTGTTGTAGTGTGTTGGGTTGCTAGCTGGATGCTTATAGTGTCTATTGCCAATACAAAGTGGAAACATTCCTGTTCTTGGTTAAGGAATAGGTCAGCGGCTTAAGGACTGCCTTGTCGCTTGAGGATTGAAGTCCCTTGTTGTTAGCCTCAATAGTCTTTGGGTACCCCATTGCGAGGATTTTCACAAACCTACATACTCTGCCCTGGTGCCCTCGATCTAGCGATCCAGTCACCTTGTATCCAACCTATAAACCCCTGCCCATCCCAGGTGCTAGCGGTGTTGTTGTTGGCAGCTGCGTAGTGCTAGCGTGTTGTTGAACGGCTTTGTTGAAATCTAGCAGTCGAATTGTGTTTGTTCCAAACCCGCTGGTCGCATACTACAGCCCGGACCCGAACTCACAAAGAGAAGCACTTACATCTTTGGAGGAATAGATTGTTGTAGTGGTGGTTTTGTGGTTGTTTTGTGCAAGCCCGAATCTAAGCTATTTCTAGTCGTATATCAAGTGCACCGTTTCAACGCTGAAACGGTGCACTAGGGTGCGGTCGTGAAATCTAATGGATTGACTAGTGAGAAAAGCGAACTAGTCACTCTACTCAAACCAACCAAAACCAAAACAAATCACTAATCCTAATCCTAATACTCGTGTGTGTGTGTTCGGGGAGGTAGGGTACGTATCACCCGTCAAAAGGGTGTGCAAGGTTGGGATAAGGCTTTGCTTCAATAGCAACTATGCGGTTTAAGCACGGTTATGCTAGGGTAGCAGGGACTTCACACCAACAGGATATCAAGACTCAAGTAAACTTTAGACTGTTCAGAGCTTTCAGTTTCTTTGTGAGCGGCAGAACCTAGCACTACTGGCAGCTAGCCAAGCAGCAGAAGGTAGGGCAGACTATCAACAGACAGACACTACTTCAATATCAACCAACACTGCACGAATGGCGGCGGTTTCAACGAAACGGGGCGGTTACACAGAAGGTGGACGCTGGGCTAAGGCGCGGACAGTTACACTGAAGGTGGCGGTTTCACTTCTACTAGCACAAACTAGTCTTTAGTCCTGGAGGCCTAAAGCGCTGCTACAGGAGACAAGAGAGCGTCGATTTACACAACAAGTCTTAGTCCTGGAGGCCTAAAGCGCTGCTACAGGAGACAAGTTGGTGCAGGTTGAACGGGGCTCTTATATCAATGCGATTGGTAGTCTTTTCGACGTCCCGTATCTCTTAATCTTTTCTGTGCGTTTGCAAATATATCTGATGTCTTGTCACAAATCTAGAGTCTACTATATTGCCCGTATATCTGGGGGATAGTTTACTGGCTAATACAGAGTACACAACTGGCTTTTATACATTTCAGAGAGAGGTAAAGGAGATAGACGGAATGAATAGGAACAATAAAGGGTGGGAACCCAAGTAGTGAATGACCAATGGCGTAGAAGACATTCTCAACCATGGGTATTATGACCTGCTACCGGGGCTAGTCCATATGTATTTCTCTAGCACGCCATAAGACGTGCTTAGTTGTCTTGGTTTCCATCTTTCTGACTGAGCAAGTCAGTCTTTTAGTCATTGCCGACTGGTCAAGTCAGTCTTAGTCAAGTTCTATTCAATTTCTCTATCAGTCCTGCACTTCACAAGCTCAGTGGAACTCATAGTAAATATCAAGCAGATTGACAAGATAGTGCGGCGCTATACTGGTGGACCAGTATAGTGACCAGTGCAAATATGGTGCGGCGCCATCCTATAGTGCCAATCCTCATCAATCATATCAGTAAATCCTTGATGCAAGGCCCGCATCTTTCTAATGGTCAGATCTGCCCAAGTAACCACAGTGATGGTTAATTCAGTAACATGTCTTCATCCCAATCTAATCAGTTGGGCTTATACACAAAATGGCGCGGCGCGATATCTCTGCCGGCCCTAATGTGGTTGCACCAATCCTGACTTCGTATATCTTGTTTTTAATAGTCATCAGACTATTCAGAGGCCGTTGAGGCGGCAAGACAATAATTCTGAGTAGTTCCCTGATGTTTCACCTCCAGCGCATAAGATAATGGCTTACCGCCACCATCTATAGCTCAGTGTAGAATATCATAACAGGACGTAACAGCCTTTTGGGCTGCCTTGTCAAGTCTACTCAATCCTTCATAGTTGGTTTGTTACACTGACTTTCGGCCATCAATAGTGTAGACTACCACCCCAGGGAGGGTGTACACTCATAATCTAATGCCTCACTTCTGCCCACTAATAGGTTCAAAATGAAAGAAAAACTAGTGTTTTCATGCATGTTTTGGTACACGCCCTATCAACGCATCATCTGTCGCGCCCCCCATCACGCGTCTTCCGCACCCTCCTCATCATCATCACTGCCGTCATCAACAGGCTCGTCCCCCTCCACGTCCCCCTCAGGATTGTCCAGATCTTCATCCTCCACGTCTAAAACCACCTCAGTCTGCCTGTCCACCATCACGCCAGCCATATACATCCGCGCCTTCTCGCGTAACCCGGCCCATTGGGACGCCAGCGTTGTGCACGTATTCTCTTCGCGGCTTACGTGCTCGAGCGCATACGCACGCAAGCCCTCCTCGTGCCAGCGGCGCATTGGCGCATCCTCGCGTACAATTTCCACCATTCCACCCGCAACGCTAAATGAAGCCAGTTAGAGAAGCTCGTAGTTTAATTAAAATCATTATGCACCGTCAATCAAATCCTCCTCGCCGTTCGCCAGGTTGGTACTATACCATATCCATGACATCGTGTGCGTCTTGTCACCCGCTGCCACCACCCCGGCCGCCGCTATCCCCCCTTCCATGATTGCTCCCAGTTCACGCAGGCGCTCCCTCTCACCCTCCTCCTCTTCGCTCACTGCACGCTCGTTGATTCCCCGCACATCCTCCTCTTCCAGCACGTGATATACCTTCTCCCAATCACCGTGCCCCCTCAGCCTCTGGTACGCATTCCTCGCGTACCAATACCGCAATTTCGCCTTCAAAATACGGATCGCATTTTGCTGCATCACGCCCTGTCCACGGGTCAACGCCCGTTGGCCCGTCATATTGCAGTGGCAGAAACGGTTGGTCACCGTGCGCAGCCGCAGCACCTGGCGCAACTCCTCCAGCGTCACCATCATCTCCCCCTCCCACATCTCTTCCTCCAGCTTATCCAGCCCCTTCTCGCAGGTCTTGGCGTGGCTCGTGGCTCCGAGCTCTGACGGCATGAAAAGTTTCACGGCCTCGGGACTCCGTGTCTTGTCGTTCCAGATTTCTCGGTGTCCCGGCGTCATGAAGCACACCAGTTCTGGCATGTAGGTACGTTGCAGCCTCCGGAAACTGTTGATACGCTTCAGGAGCGCGGTCTTGCGCTTCACGAAGTCCAGCTCCTGCAGTGGGGTCGGGTTAGCTAGAGCCTTGATATCTATCGCCATGATTCGCCTTCAGTAGCACGTCAGTTTGTGTCCGTCGCCCAGGTTACGCATCCACTTACTGGCTTTCCTCCAGATCCAGCCCCATCGAAATGAACATGCTCGATGTATGCTGTCGTTCCACCTCGACACCGGCTCCCGTTTTAGTAAGTTCCTCCTTCCCCAGGCGAACACGGATGTCTGTCATCGTATTCACTAAGTGCACCCGCCATGAGTAATTTGCAAATGTGCGAAGGGAAATCCAATGTCGTACCTGGTTTCGCCATCTCAAACGGGGAGGCGTACCCATCCATGTGCTGCTCAGATTCCCAGGTGAGCACCCACTTCCGCCACTTCTCCACCAAATCCGGCCTCTCGGCCTCGATAAGCGCTGTGAACGCGTCGAAAGCGTCCTTGTGCAGCTTCCCTTCCTTCAAGTCCCGCGCCAGTCGACGCCCGAACACCTTCCTGTAGGACACCGTCCGCATCCAATTGTGGAATGCGAACAGGCCCTCCAGGAAGGCGTGGCGCCCCCCGGGCCCCATCATCTTGGTAGACCCCGCAGCGCCATTCATGAACTCCCAGTTCTGCTCTACATCTTCCCCGTCCGTCACTCCTGCCCCCCACATCCAATGGAACGAGAATGGCGAATGGCACAGCCACTTGTGGCCGAGGATATGGAAATTAGGTACCTTAAACCAAACGGAGACTTTCTCCGGGTTGATTTGCATCCAGGTCGGTAAACCGCGCATACGCGTCTAGAAATTCTTGCTGAATTGACACGCAATGTCGTATGAGAGTATGAGATATAATAAAATTACGTTGAGGATTGCCGAAAACAGGATAAAATCCATATTGCCATAACTGTCATTCTCGTGAGTAAAGAAGATGCGACACGGTGCGACTTGCACCTACCGCTCGCCCCGCTGCAGATCCCCAATACCGTTTGGCCGCCACATGTTATGGCGCGCACACGTCACCCCACCGACTCCTGTGGTCCTCAACCCCTTCACCCGCTTCGCGTTGGCCAGAAACATGGCCTGGAAACCTGAGCAGGACGATATTTCGTCCTCGTCCACATGGTTCCGCAGATGTTTCTTGTACTCCTGCCGATTGCAGAAGTAACCGAGCCCGTCGTCAATGATCGGGTCCCGCGCCTCGGACGACACGTTGCGGTTGATTAACCGATAGTTGGTGTCCTCCGCGAGGAACAAGAAGAACTTGTACCTGGGAATTAAGAGTCATCATCTCGAACGCGGACCTGGCATCACGACAGTACGTACCGAAGATCCTCGGGCATTTCAGCCCAATTAATTTGATCCCAGCTGTCAGGCAAGTTCCTGCCTGGCTGCGGACATGCCCGACAAGCCAACACCAGCTCCCCCTGCGCAGTGCCCTCAACACCGCTGTCCGAATGGCCGCGCCCTGCGCGCTTCATCATCGTCATCATCCGATGCTGGCGCACGATGTACATGAAGGCCCGCCGGCGGTCCTACTCAGATGTCAGCGTCATCATACTAGTGCAGCAGAAATTCCCTTACCGGAGGGGGATGCAATCCATCTGCATTAGTGAGAAGCTCCAGCGAGCGGAGGAAGTGGTACGCCGATATTTTTCCAAGACAGTTCATATTCTGAAACAGACGAACGACATTGAAGGTGGCGCATGTAGAGGGATCCACGGCCGTAGCCGGCCACCAGCAAACCCGCATAAGCTGCTGGCGATGAGCTATCCGCGCGTCGCATTCGCAAAATTGTACCGCGACGTTGTGGATGCCGGTCACGTTGATGTGGGTAAATTTGTATTTCCCCCTCCGCATCGAAGTGCAAGAAGAGCCCGGTGTGTGCCCCAGCTGCACTACCAGTCCGAGGCTCTTCAGGCTCACTCGTTTAAAGAAACCTCCGTCCCACTCCTGTTCCATGCCTTGATTTCAGGTCCCAAGCGACCCTGCGATAACTTTGACTCACCTGTATCCAGTGCGTGGGCAGGACTGGTGCCTTTCAACAATGCAGCGCTCACAGAACATGCCAACACCGTAACATGTCTGCAGCTCGCAGCGGTACGCGGGATTGGCCACACCGCACCCACGCAGAACGAATAGACGTCTGGGTCGCCCCTTCCCTCCCCCCGAAGCATTTCATCTAGATATTCGTCTCGATGATTTACCCAGGTCTGGAATGGCAAGTCCTGTACCAATTTTTAACACCACCATACCAAAACTAAAATAAAAAATAAAAAAATCATTGGATGTGTGCGTACCAAATTCTGATAACGTTTGGCCTTAACGCGCACTGAGATGCCGTCGTCCTCGGGGGCCTGCTCCTCGGCCTCCAAGGACGTGTCGCCCATCGTGTACCCAAAGTCGGCCGCGTCCAAGCCTGCATTGGTAGCAAAATCTTCCTCGAAATGGGCTGGCGTGGTTTGCTGGAAGTTCTCCACGGGCACGACCTCCTCCAATACGCGTCGTCGATCAGTTGAAAGTCGGACCACACTTGCGATGTCTGCCCGGTGGTTGTACAGGTGAGGCGCGTTGAGCCGGAACCCGAGCCCGACATGGTCGTGCACTGTCAGGTATTACACCGCCACATGCTTCTCTCTCCCACACCATGGTCGTGCACTGTCAGGTGTTCCACCGCCAAGGGATTTTATTCGAAAGCAGTTTTATTTGAAAGGCACCAGAAAACTAAATGAGGTTCTAATCTTCCACAGAAGCCACAAACACAGCGCAGATTTTATTAGAGACCCAATTTTTTGAAGGCGACAGAAAAAAAGGTCAACAAAACATGGAGGGCGAGAGCGCGGTAACTGACTACCAATACGTGTGGCGAGGGTCCTTGGGGAACTGCAGTCCCTTCCATGAGTAACTGACTTTCGTCTCCACGCCCCATCCCGGATACGCAGCCGTGAGATGAGCTTCCTCCCCCCAATGCCGGAACGGTTTATCGTGCATTGTGTCGAGGCACTCCGGGCAGTGCCAGCTCCGTTCAAGCCACATACGAATGCACACAAAGCAGTGGCTATGTCCGCATCGGTACCTGCAAATTGTTGAGGCTTCCATTCGAAATAAACGACTAGAGCGCTTACGATACGGGGTGCTCTTTGACGCCGCAGCAGATGCCACACATGTGGTGGGCTTCGAGGACAACATGGTCGGGCGGGCGCGCGGCTGTGAGAAAAAGATGCTCTGGGCTGAGGGACGGCCGCAGGCGTACTCGCGCCCCGAAACACGAGATCGAGTAGGGAACGGGATTCAAGGCTCGCGCGGTAGACTCCCCAACGCGTGTCCACCTCACGACCTCCACCTCCAGGGACGCGGGAGGAGAAGACGAAACCTCGATCGGGAGAGCACTGGTACCTGGAGCGTTGTTGCTCCCACCTGCCTCCGGCGTGGTCTCATGGGCACGTCGAAGCCGCTCGCGGGTGCCGATGCGATTGCCGTCGTCGTCCCAGGCGGGGATGGCCTCTGCGTGCCTTTGTGTTTCCAGGTCAAGACCCCCGATGATATTGCACCCTGGAAAATAAAAAAAGTGAATGGAAAAAATAAAGAATGCGAGTCGCTCCAGCAAACGTACCTCGCTCAACCCAATATCCGTGAACACCCCGTACGAGATTGCGCCTGTCGTCCGGGCGCGAGCGACTCAAAGACATTGGTGAGGTTCACAAACACGAATGGCGACCGAAGGACAAATGAATTGGTTGGAATCAGGACAAAATTATTCAGAAGTGGAGGACTCGGTCCCCACATCCGACTCCTTGTCCGAATTCGACTCCTCGCCCGAATCCGAATCAGACCGGTCTGGCTCAGCTGCATCACCTGCATCTTCCTCCGCATGGCCAACCAACACATCCAACATCTCGACAGTCATCACCGAAACAAAATTGGAACCGAGCGGCCACCAGCGATGCGCCTTGATCTGATCGTCATCGCTCCCTGCACTAGGGCAAGTACAAAAATCCACATTAACCGTCTTGATCCCGGTGACTGTGACGGCTTCCAGCCGCTCGGGGCGGGGGCGGGGACAAGTTCCCCCGCCCTGGCTAAATCCAACGCGCAGTCCAATCTCCCGCAACGTCGCCGGGATGTAATAGCTAAACCGCTCGCTCCATTCCTGTAGTACAATCAGAATTCGCTGGCAGAAAAAACCCAACAAAGCTGGAACCCACGCGAATGGAGTGAAACGGCGATCCCCGGTGCGCCTGGACCATGCATATGTTGCAAAGATCCGGAACGTCGCAATCACTGCAGGCGAACCGCGCGATCCGATCGCATGTACATTTGTCTCGCCCGCGGTTCCGCCTAGTCTCCCGTAGTCAGACCTAATGACAAAAAAAATTGATTTGGCGTGTGTGAGATTTTTTTTGATATAAGCAAGAATCCTGATCGAGGATGCGCATGACTCCCTAGGAGACGAGTTAGGCACGAGATAGCCCCACTATAATGAAAAATGGCACCTACAATGAACAGCTCGTCGAGTTTGTCTTTGGGGAGCATCGCTCCTCGCATAACAGGCATGTTGCGGAAGTCGTCGAACTCACGGTGAGCGGCACGGTACTTGAGGCATTGTCAAGTGAGAACTGGTGTTCCCAATCTTGCGGTCGCAATCACAAGATGATGCATCTGAATTTTCTGGAGCGCCTACGCACGAAATCATGAGCTATCATGAGGAGTGGAACCAACCTTAAGCCGGACAAAATTCAGCTGGACAAAATTCACGCAGTACATAGATGTTCAGGAAGGAGGCAATTCATTGGTTGAACGAACTCGAGAAAGAATGCACCTTTATAATTGGCCTGCGAGACTCAGAGTTTGGACTGCGTTGGAATGGTTAGACGGCTCCACGGGCAGGGCGGAAACCCACCCCGATCATCGCAGTGTGCGTGAAACATTTCTTCCTGGAAGGCTCATCCAACCGCATGCGCCGCGGTCCTGCTTGCATTTCCTTCGCTGCCGGATTGGGAGGGGCCAGATAGGCCCATATTCTCTCCACTGATTCACCGTCCATGTGGGCTGTCGGGGGCGAGGGGCGCAGCGTACAAACAGAATTATGCATGGTCGTTGCCGGTTGGTGGCAGGCAGTTGGTTATCACACAGCCACCATTACCCGCCATATGACATTGATCACATCACACCTGTACTGCCGCACATACGTGGAACCAACAGCCGGTCGGTGGCCTGGTGCGCCTCGATTTTCCCTGGTATGTGCCTCGGAAACAATCCAATTTTATAATATTAACAGAACTCCGAGCACAATTTGTCGCAACTCAAGTGTACTATTCAGCGTAATTAATATGAATGTTTCCCTATGGCCTCAACCGTCCGACCTTCCATTAGCGTGGACGAAGAATCTGGAGCATGAATTCACTCGCCGCCCGGAGGATTATGAGGTGTCGCATCGCCACCTCCCCGACCCCTCATGCCACCCAACTCCCACATCAGAGCAGGGCGGCGGCGGGGGCGGGGAGGCGTGGCGGGTGGCGGCTCGACTCGACGAACGACACCGTGTTACCCTGCAGACACAGGGCGTCGGACGGCGGGGACTGCCTCGAAATCCATGAATGGATAAGGTAATCCATGAATGGATAAGGTCCGCTGCGCTGCCAGTCTCCCACAGAGCATGAAGAGGGTCGGAATGTTCGTAGTAGGGGAAAACCTTTGGCTTAGTCCTTTGATTGTGCAGTAGCTGAGATGCTGAGATGCTGATTCCAGTGCGGATCCTGATGCCAGTCCACTAGCCGACCTGTTCGAAGGGATCTGCATGAACAGTCAGCCGCAATTCGACCAGCAAAGTCGCATCTAATCTTATCGCAGGTGTTTCTCGTTAAATTCAAAGCGCCTGCGCCGTGCCCAAAACCACCTGTATTAAGTCAGTTTCAACGGGGAAGAGCAGGGGGCAAACCTCCGCGTTCATTACGCGCAAAACCGGACGATTTCGTTGTAGTCGACTGTCTTACACCCACCGCCGCGACGGCGGCAGGCAACACAATTGGGTGGCGCAGGTTCTGAGAAGGCAGAAGGGATCCTGGAGTGCAACCAAATCGATATATATCTGGTTTTTTATTGCTACAAGAAAAATCTGAAGTCGGTCCCAAACTCACCTGAAAACCACCCCAAATCCAGTAACACTCCTTGATCCTGTCCGCAATGTCAAAACCTCGCCGCCCCTGCCGCAAACCCCCTAGTGATTTCGACGAATACTGCCCTGGGTACGTTCTCCCTTCCTTTATTTACTCTCACATACTTCGGAACTCACTGGCCAAGACGCACGGACATCGAAAAGAGGGAAAGTCGCAAATTGGCCTCAGCAGCTTATTATGCGCGGTATGTGCTCAAACATTCGTGGCAGCCGCAGGAATCATGCTCATACTCTCATAGGAACGTCCACCTGCGGGAGAAAAATCGGCTCAAGATGCGGGAGCGAAGGTATGTCTAATTCTCCAGCATCGATTCCGGTACGTGCTAACTAATTCTACCCATCCAGGACCACCGCCAAAGCGTACCGACGCCAATGGAACCCACCCGAGGCCGATAAACCCCTCTCGGATGCCGGCACCGACCATGAGGACACGGACGCACACCAGGAATGTGTCTCTTGGTATGGCCGCCCCCACCTGTCCGGTTACGACGCCGACGGTCGTTCCAAGTACTCGTTTCATTACATGGACTTCCGTGGCCTCACCGAAATGTCTGCCCCCCACTTGTATTGGTGTTTGTGAGACCACTCACAGACCTGGTATTGGGGCACCCAGGCATTTATTCATATCTGCTCAAGTTGCAACATACTATAATGTACTTCAATACATTACGACGTCATCTCGCGAGGGCTATTGCTGGCCTGAGCAGCTAGCTAAAAGGGATATAATGTGTCACGAACCATTAGAAAGGCGCTGGACGACAATCCTGGTAAAGGGTTGAAGTGGGAAGTCGCTAATGGAGCAATCACGGAAAGTGCCTTACCATCCTGGAAACGGATTGGGGCTACTGCACATCCCTGACTAAGGGCATATTATGAGGGAACATCCTTCTGAACTAGAGGGATCATTGTTGGGCAACATCTGACGTCTCCAGAACTGCCAAGAGAGAACTGGACTTGGTCGATCTGCCAATTGACTAAGAAACCACACTCGGGTACTGGGAAACAGCGGCTATCACGATTTCAGACAAATCACTTGAACAGTTCAAAGCGGAGCCATTTTGGCGGATGGTTACCAAGGAGGGTAATGGAGTGCTGACGAGGATGTCGGCTAAAAGTTGACATATCAACAATATCCCATCGCGATCTTTCTAAGCAATGTAGATCTTGACTCATCGTTAAGCTCGGCTCGTTGATGTTTCTTATAAATCTCTCTCAATTTTACTAATCACTTGATATCTGACAGGAGTTCATCGGCTAGCTGCCATACCACTAGTCATATACCCTGGACCCTATTACTCGTTTGTATCAGTCTCGTTTATATTTAGAATCCTGTAACGTATTTAAGAGGATGGTTATGGGAGGAACGTCAGTGAATCTCACCCCACCTGTTGGACGCGAAGTTACTAGACTTCACGCTTAACCGGTAGAGTAGTCATTCATTCGGAGACACCCAGAAGCTATACCAAGTTTCTTTTGTTTTCCCTGTTTGAATATTATCTGTGTTGGATTTGGATCATTATAAACGATGCGTGGACATATTGGATAAACGGAACGGACGCGTGGAATATAAGGAAACAGATCGGACTTGACAATTTGGTTGTAATCTCATAAAGATTAGCAATCACGGATACTATTTAGAATCGGAATTCATAAGAATCACTTGCTTTACACATCGGAGTACTATCTCCAAACCTAGACCCACATCATACAAAACCGTTGAACATAAAATCTCGTTTGTCTATCGCGATTGCGCCTAGAACGGATACGAGCAAGTCTTATCTATATGACTTGTAGACCTGTAAAGTTTTGCTTCCCAAAGAGAGCTAAAGTAGTGGTTCTGGTAGAAGTGTGCCCTCAACATTTAGAGAGCTAAAGTTCAAATTGCCACAATCTAAACTGGATTGGAACCCCGAACTTGCACGAGGACTATAGTGTTTGAGTTGTTGCAGTTGCATTATCGAACCACGTATTCATTTACAAGGTTTGTGTTGTGGTTATTTCACCATCAGCCCCATAGTCAGTGTTTCATCTGGAGCCCACCGTGAGGGGTTCATTTGACTTTACTTCTCAAAGTAAAACTTTGTCAATTGGTCTATAAAGACTTGGAAAATTTGTTGGATCCCGCATTTCTAGACTTTCAAAAGTCTTCAGAACTATCGAGAACCCATTCCTTGAGTCTTGCGACTTGAGAAGGACGTAAATCGTCAGTTCATTCTCTTCGGGCGAAGTACCCCTTCGTCCTAAGATTTCCGCTACGGCAGAAACAAACGAGTTATCATCAGAGGGCAAACTTGGACCTGAAACACCTGGTTTTCCTAAACCTTTACCTCGTCGTTCCAAAAGGCACAACACACCAGTTGTCCTTCCGCCTCTACCTAGTAGAAAAAGGACTCCCAGTGCAGCAGCTCTAGCAAGAGTAAAGTCGAAAGACCAAGCTTTATCTCGAGCAGCAGCATATAAACAGTTACAGTTAGCATCCGCGGATACTCAACCCGAACCAATTCAATCGAGTTCGGATCCAAGGGTCGAACTAGAGGGTCTTATTGAACCTCAAGCTTCCCAAAACTCGTCCCAAACCCTACGTTCAGAGTCATCTCTATTAGAAATGGCAGACGGAGCGAACCCAGCACCAGCTGGTGGAGCCAGAGTCGCGAGCTTTAAAATTCCATACGCTTGTGATAATAATGCTCCTAAGTTCACTACGGATGATCATGAAGACCTCATG